>CM056209.1:29062676-29450176 GCA_029692085.1 Gymnothorax javanicus | reverse complement strand
TTACGAAACCCCGAGATCCGCTCCGTGCTGCGTTATACTTAAGACCACTTAAGGGCATAGAAAGATGTGTTTTTCATACCAGGATGTCTCTGTTGGTGATTTATGTCTGTTGCTGTTCAAAGGGCAAGCTTACCGTTTGCAGCGTGACAAAGTAATTTATCTGCCATTGTGCTGGGCCTTGGAATGTATTCTTAAGTTCCTCTGACGTATTCGCCCATGAGGTGAAAATAAATATTTTGCTCCTGAGGAACAGTGTTTTATGACACTGATGGAGAGTAGCTTTTCCACGCTTAAAAAAAAAAGCTAAAACTGGTGAATATGTTCTGAGCCGATGCACCACACCTCTTCTCCCCATTGTGAGCCGACTGACAGACCGTTAGCGATGATGTCAGAGTTCATTTGCCCAGTCTCACAGGTTTTACTGGCAGAAGAACGGAGGTCCTGTAGTCAAAGCAGTTTTTGACGTGTCTCCCCCTCCCTCCCTCTCTCTCTCTCTCTCTCTCTCTCTCTGTTGGTGTGTCCTTGGTTCCTTTCCCCATATTCTAGATTCATAAAGAAACACGTCATGAAACAGACCTGGTTATGGCGGAATATAACGAAGGCTTGTGTTCCGTGTAACTGCAGTGCAAATATGTAATGGACAGTGATTTGTGTATCTTAGAAGGTTCTGCCCAGTTCTTGAATTTCTGTAGTCGCAGCCAATTCTCGCTCTGCTATGGTAAAAAAAAAAAAAGTGCACCGTTGTGTGAATGGTGAAGCATGTCGACCCCCGGAAGCAAAGAGGATACAGCGTTATTATAGCTTAACGTTAATGGCATTTTGTAGGCACACTTATCCACCATGATTTACAATTCAAATAGGAGCACCAAATCAGGAATTGAGGAGCGTTAATTACTTGGCTGCGACAGAAAGTAAGAACTGTGGTTTTTGAAAGCAACAGCAAAAAAAGTTGTGGCTAGAGATGAGTGGGATGTGCAGAAAAATGCGAATTTTGGTTATGGAGAGGCATTTAAGGACAAACTGTGGATTATGTTTGTACACTGACAAACACTGAGCGGCCGATACAGGTAGCAAGCTCTCATAAACCTGTGGGAGAATCAAGTACTTCAGGGTAACGTTGGCTAAGTTGCATCCCTCAAATGCACATCCGATTATAACTGCTAAGATTGAGCGTGAAGTTATAAGAAGCTAACGCCTCGGCTAAGACTTCTTCTTGTTCAAATAAAGGAAACAAAGCAAGTCCCAACAGCGGCATAGTTTCATTGTACTTCCTTTATGAGGTGAGTTTCCAAGCTTAAGTGAAGCACTGTGGATATTACTAGCACTGGTCGTGTGTAATATTTTCATTAACCCAGCTTTCCCCATTCAAAAATCATTCAAAGAAATCTTATAACAGTGTAATATGGGCTGGAAGATAGATTGTGTGAGGTGAGATTTTTCCCAGAACCCCCTCTGAATCACTTCCGCCCTGAGGCCCTTCGTTGTCCTTGGAAACCTTTCCGGGTGCCGAGCCATTGATTCTCCGCCCACTCTTTCCCAGTGTGGCTTCAGCTGGCTCACGCCTGGGTAATGTTCAGAGGCAGCAAAGCCGATTATCTGCCGATTCTCTGGGCTTAAGTGTACCGAGGGGATTACTGAGAATAACGGCTGGGCGAATTTATCTCCATAGAGCTCAGGTGGAGGGTCTAGGTGTTCGGCTTCTGTGCTGTACAAGACAAACCTTGTCTTACATTCCTCTTAACTTATTTTGTGGCCAAAACCGCTATCATCAGGGCAATTGAGATTACAGGATGGACTGCCTTGTGCAGTCCCCAAATGACTATTGTAGACGCATCTATACAGGCCATTTGTATTCGTTCATGTTGGTCAGCAATGCATGTGTGTGTGTCTAACCAACAGCACGTTTCTATCCTAGTCTCCTGAGTAAGATTAGGATGCTAAGGAAGTCCCTAAGGGCCCAAATATTTGGTGCCAGAATTGCGGGTGCATTGGTCTCAAAAACTCTGAAAGTCTCTGTGAAAATAGAATTAATCTTAAAAATTGAGGACACAGTTCAAAATTGACTTTGTTCTGAAACATCCACCTTATGCCCCCCTTTCACTACGACCACGAATATCCCGAATCACCCCGAATCGGAAAGTTTTCACGTTCATAGATAAATCTCAAACATTCCTTGAAGTTCTTAAATAAATCTTATTTGATTCCCAAACGTTCATACAGTTCACAAGAGTTCGTCGAATCGGCGAGAAATTTTTTGTTTGTCAAAAACGTTCGTGGAAGGGTCCCCAAATTGCAATTTCGTGGCTGTATCGTAATCCATTCGTTATAAATTCTTATGTTCTATAACAGCTTTGTATTCGATTCTTGGCCATTCTTAGCGATTCCTGGCTCCCAAAGATTTTTGGCCCCAACCCGAAAAGACATGTTGTGTCCCTGCTTGGAACACTCCAGAATTAATAAAAAGCCAGCGCGAAAATTACAAACAGCTAGACAGAGGAATTAGGGATGAATAAAGAAAAAAAACAACCAAGGCTTGGGCACTTTTAGCTAACTCACTCAGGGGTGAGAATTTTATTGCTTGAACACCTCTGGAACAAACAATTTTTTATCGCACCCCGTCCAGTCCAACGCCTCTGCATTCTTAACCCTCTAATAAACCAATTTCATCCACCAATCACACTGCAGCATTTTACCCGGGACCGTGCTAACGGTTCCTTTTGAAACTCATAACCAATCCTAACATGGGTTAGTTCACCACACTCCACCCCACAAATCAAAAACACATTTTTTTTTTTTACATATACCATTAATCTCGTTAACTATGGACACATGCCTTGTAATTCACATTAAATCTCTTCCTTTTTATTTGAGTTCATTCATTTGTATTGAACTTCTCAGTCAAAGCCAAATCTATCAGGAGGTTTCCTGAGCCCCACTCCAGACTGAGTGGGGCAAGACATTTTCTCTCCTTGGTTTTCTGTGTTTGTCTCTTTGTTTTCTGCAGTAACTGGTTCCCAGCCAACCATACCATCATCAGTCTCCTCCATTTCTACCCCAGTTGACAGTAATTGGTCCACATGTCTCTTCATGACCTTACCATTTACTCTGACTAAATACATTACATTTCCCAACCTGTTAAGCACTCTGCCAGGTACCCACGACTGGCCTTCCCCTCCCCGGTAAACTCTGACCAGTACATTTTGATGTGTCTCAAACACCCGAACAGTCATGTCTTTACCATGGTTGGCCAGTGATCGAGGGCTTTTTATAGCCTTTCGAGACCCAAGAACATGCCGATGTGTCAGGAAAAGTACCGATTTTCTTAAACTACCCGTAAATAAGTCGTATTATTCGTATCTTATTCGTTGCGATCGTACTGCATTCGTGCATGTATTCGGCATATTCGTAACTTAGTCATAGCTGATTCTTACAATTGGTGCATGATTCGTAGGGGAGAGTAGAGAGGATAGGGCCATGAGGAGGAGTGAGCCATTTTGATTTTTTCTGTAGTTGACTTGAAATTACCTAAGGTTAAAGGTCATACAGAGTCACCTAGCAGCCCTGCAGAGGTCAGGCCTAACAGAGATGCAACAACATCAACAAGTAAGTATGCAGAACAAACATGGTCATTTTCATGGGGCTAAGTAAAATTTTTCTTGTAACGATCAATTACGATCATTCTGTAACTTATCAAGATTTTGATGCATATGGTACTGTTGTGTAATCTGCATATACCAGGGAATATTTTGAGTATATATACGAGACCATGCGCTTGAGCTGGGAAGCTGGCGAGTGTTGAAATCTCTTGAAGTACACTGAGGGAGGAGGAGTGGGCACTTAGTAGGAGGGAGGACTGAGCCATGGTTCAGTTCTCCCTCCCCTCTGGCCCACTCCTGCTCCATGTAAAAATGCACCTTAGGATGAAACTGTCATGGTGAAATACATGGTTGAGAAACCACAGAAGTTCAGTCATCGGTTTTTGTTCCCAGAAAAGGAGGATATTGATACTGTGTCCATTGAAGATGTGGTCATGGTTCTTCCCCAACCAAATCCGGTCGGTGGCATGAAACGTGCTTCAATGCAGTTTGTGTTTGATGTTAATCTTGACAAGTACTTTCATGTTTAAACCATACCTCATTCATTGACAGTGCACTTTTATTCTCAATGCCAGGATTGGCTAAGTTTAATTTGACAGACAGTGCTCTACAAATGCGATTTTGGACAACTATTTTGTTGTTTTCATCTGTGTTTCAATAAAGCTTTTTGTTAACTGACTTTTTTGTCTGTCTTTTTCCCTTCGAAACTAACGGCTCAGTCCTCCCCATGTGGTGGACCAGGCCTCCCACATATGGGGAGGACTGAGCCATTATTTTCCACAGTAGATTTTAACTTCACTGGCTCTTACTTCTGGTCAATACCTTTTGTCACCTGGATTAGTAAAGAGCCTTCAAGATACGCTTCCATTTCCATACAGCCTTTTTATCTTCAAACCCAAAGCATGGGGAATATAATCCAAAAAGAAAAATGTGGCTCACTCCTCCCCAGTCTCCCCTACATGAATCTTGTAATTCGTACATGTTTCTTTACCCATTCCTGACGTTCTTCATATTTTTCAACACGATTAGCCACGAATTTTCGTAACTCTGTCGTACGTTTGTCGTGACTGCTTCGTACCTCCTACCGATTCTCCATGAAATTTGCATTTTTGGCCGAATCATCACGAATTTCGAAAGTTGCCGATTCGGGGAGGATTCGGGATATTCTTGGTCATAGAGAAAAGGGGGCGTAAGTCTGAATTAAAAAAAGAAGTTGGCATGTGTATGATAAAATGTTTAACAAAATTAGCTGTGCAGCCTCATCAGAGTTTTCTCATTGACTGTATCAGCATGGCCATAATGAACTTTTCAGGAGGAGGGGGCAATTTATTTTAAACTCTGTGATTGGTTGAGCTCCTAACTGATGAAGTTACAGTTGGAGGATTACTCGAGTACAACCTGACGTGACCTCGGGATGAAAAGGTTTATGCTCAGTTTGAAAATATAATCCAGCCAATGGGAAAGGAAAATCTTTAGATTTGTAAATGGGTCAATGACAAATAAGCCTTTTAAAAATGTTTTTTTATAAGTCTTTAAAAATGTACAGAATACATTTATTTGAAGTTGGAAGAGTGTGTTTAAACAAGTATTAATGGTTGCACAACATTTACAGGGTTTTAGTACAGCTTTAGACGGTATTTGCAATTTCACCAGCCAAAAAATGTTAGGTGGCGCAACCAAAAGTTTCTTGGGAAAAAAAACACACTTCCCTCTTTTTCTTCTAAGTAATTTTTTTTAGTAAGTATACCTGAGAGTGTCTATTCTGCCTAAAATATTGCTATTTTGTAGTTGAGCTGGGTATTAAAAGTAACTTATGGATTCTTTATTGTAGGGGGCAGGTATTTTGGTTTTCCAACATCCAACTTTAGATTTAAAATGTGAATAAATACTTTACAAATTTAAAAAGTATATTGTTGTATGGAATGATTATTTATATCACAATTTCCAAACATTTCTTCACGTCAATCTCCCATTTCTTGGTTTAAATTAGTAGTTTACCTGGTTGCACCACCTGACGGTGTGGTTGTGCCGCCTGACATTTGCTACTAATTCCCAATTATTCAGTCATCTACTTGGACACCTATATAACCTTTTGACTTTGCTAGCTAGTTCATTCATTCATTTTTACAATACAATAAAGTTTTAGAATAAAATAGCATTTTCTTAGTTTTATATTGGTTGTACCACCTGACATGTAAACTGAACAAGTCTAACTATGAAGACAAAGTAGCTATTTTTTATCAATATTTGAGAGAGATCTACATTCCTTTCACTCATCAATAAAGGTCACTTGCGGTGCTTTTGATGGTGCAATATCCTGTTTACTCATCTCTCTCTTCAATTAAAAAAAAAGTTGCATGAATGCGGCTGTGCCGCCTGATATTTCAGATATGCAGATTTCCGGACAAATTTGTTTTTAATATTCCATACAATTTAAGAACAATTAAACTATTAAACTTTGTTTATTTGAAAGGTTTTCAATATAAAATTATGCCCCCATATTAATTTTATATTCATTCATATTTTAAATTACATATTTAATACATTTCACACAGTGTTAACTTGCTCGGACGGTTGCGCCACCTGGCATTTTGAGGGTTTGAGATGGCAAAACATAAAATATATATAATTTTTATGATAAACTGGAAATATGTTCGAATTAAACAGGTTTTATAGAATAAATTGATGCTTATTATGAATCATTTAAAATTATTTTAAACCAAAGTAGGGCGCTCGGACACAAAAATCTGCATGTCACGTCATTGACCCAAATCTATTTAGGGAAAAGTGCTCATCTTCTCATACCTTGTGTATACTGTATACTCCCAGGGACAACAAGCCAAACATCCAAAACCAGAGAAAAAATAACTGTTGTCGCAAGTCGAAGGTCTCCAATTTAGGATAGTTGCTAATAACCACAGATCTACAGCTCTTAAAATCACCACACAATTGAATTAATTCATCTGAACCAGTCACAAAAAAGTGTGTCTTCAGCTCCACGAGGCTGGTATGTATGGCAGTGTATTATTTGCAGGTCACTGAATGTCAGTGATACTGATACTCTTAAGCAGCCGTATGATTGTGCGGTTAGCATGCCTGTCTCAGGCTGATTCAAATGGCTGTAGCTTGTCAAGGGCTTGATAGTGAGACAGATGCTTGGTAACAGGACAATCAGTTGAGTTAGAGCAGAGAGATGCCTAAAACATACAGAGCTGTGGCTCTCCAGGAGCAGGGTTCCCTACCCCTGTTCCAGAACCTTTGTCTGGCTGCACTGCCAGCCAAATTTGGTTCAAAGCCCATTATCGGGCTGATTTGGACTACAGCGTAACTCATATCATCAGTACATCTCATATTCTACTGCATTCAGCATAGTACCATGACATCATGGTATAAAACATCAATTAGCAGCATTTTCTAAAACAGGTTTCCTGTATTTTTCTTTAGAAACATTCAGTTTTTGATGAGGTTTGCAAAAATGGTCGATTTAGGACTCGTGTCGAACTAGGGTGCTCAAAACTGTTCATAGAACGGCAGTAAGTCATTGCCTATCGTCAGAATGGGTTTTAGCCCTGTACAACCAGTCAAACTGTGCTGTGCGAAAAAAGTGCCAAAGAGAGCCACATCTATAACTCTTTTACAGTCAGCACTTGAAGCATGTTATTTCTCCTCTTTGCCCGCTTTCAGTTGGTCACTGGCTTATAATGCTTGTTCGGCCCTGGAAGATCGTGTCCTTCTGGTTGACTGAATCTATGCACCGTAGGGAGTAGCGGACGTACTGTCCGAGAATCGTGCCCTCCCGGGTACAATGACCATGAGCAAGTCGGCGTAAACCGCCCACAGGGCGAGCATCATTAGTGAACTCAGTGGCCTCCCAGCGGCAGGGTGTCTTTCCTGTCACAGATTCGGACAGTGCCTTCGGTTACTCATTGTTCAAATCGGATGATCCAAGGTGCCCTCAGTCTTAGAGAATTTGAAATGACAAGGAGATTTTTGGAAAAATAAAAGCAAAGACAAAATCAATTTTAACAGTGGGTTATTCAGAAAATTTACTAAAAGATATTCTACAAATGCAAGTTGTGAACAATTGATGCCTTTTAAGTGTGTTGATGGAAGGTGCAGCCACGCGCTTCTTCATTTTTGCTCGACCTGTGATTAGTTCACATCCAGCAAGTTACTGATAAAATGTCATCAACATACCTTTGGGACATGTGAAGCCTCGCTCTTTTCACTACCAAAACCAATCTGTTTCTTTGTTCAAAATACAATTATCTGTAAACTTAGTAACTATTTTGATAGTTTTCTCACAATCCCTATTTGCAGTGGTGTAAGTATTAAGAAGAGTATTGCTTTGTTTCAAAAGGTGCGCTTTCATTCAACATGTATTAATGTGAAATAGGGTGGGTAATTGTAGTAAACTGTGAAAGTTATCTCCCTTGCTTTGCCAGTTACTCAAATAAAACCACCACATTACACTCCTCAAAACCATGTGCGATGGTGAGGTCAGCTTGTACTCATTCTGGCCACCAAAAACTGTTCTGCAGATGGTACTGCTGCATTGTTAAATTTCATTGAGAAATTGAAATTTGATCGTGAAAAAGGAAATTCGGGCAACAACTTTATTTGGAAAAGCATGTATTCTTTTACCACCTTAGATTATCAAGAGCAACACCTCATGCTGTTGAAGTCAGACAGATGAAAAGCATTTGGTTATACTATTAGTTATTAAAATGCCAGGCTGACTCCAAGGGTGAACGAACTGGGGATTGGGTCCATGGTGGATTCCCAGCCTGATTTAGACAATGTAACATGTACCTGAACTTGGATGCACAAAGGCATTTTGAGTTGTCATTAGTAATAGACGTAGCATAAGCGTTAGAATTAGCCTTAGCATTGCGCGATTTTAATCATGGCTATCTTAGGCTGTTGCTTTTAATATTAAAGCCCTCTTATTGGTGTTTCAGTGCATGGGCATTTGGCTGTGAAAACGCGCTTTGAAGAGAGATGTTTAGAGTAAGGCAGGGCGCTCGGCTGCTTGACTGAGGTCCCGCAAAGATTGGTCTGCGATATGCAGGGCTGCTTCGGGCAGTGAACAGGAAGCCTTTAGCATCGGAGCTGCTAAAAATAGATCAACCCCGGTATTGTGGGTCAGATCAGCTCTTCCTCAGCATAATCTCCTCTCACCGTGCTACTTTTTAATTTGAAATCGTGAAAGTTTCGCTCCCTTACGGCTCAGTGATCTCCGCTAGGTTCTACTCACTGTACATTTTCAAAAAATATTCTATATTGGGTCTATTACCGTTATGAATATTACGGTCGCGCAATATATGTTGTTCTCTCTGGCCTTCGTTGCATATGAGGAGGGATTGAATATTCTCCACGTTTTATACAGGTATCCGCACTCTGCGTGATCCATCTTAGATCACAGGGGCTGCGCAATGCAGAATGCTGACATATATGAGCATTACCGATTTTTATGTGATCATTGAGGTCATGCATTTGCTGTGTCAGCCATGAAACTTTGACACTGTCGTTCAGGATTGTATAATACTCATTTTCAGGAACGGTCTAGTTCGCGCCAACCTATCTGTCACTAAGGGACACTAGCTGTCACAAATATTATTTCACATATGTGCTATGAATTTTCTGCCCTGGTTTTTTGAGAGGGATGGACCATGTTGCTTATATAATCACCAATATCAGGTCAATTTTCACCCCAGGATGACGAGCAGTAATCTTAATCCTCAGTGAAGGGTTATGTGTCCACATGTGTGTGCATGTTGCATCTCCGCGTCAGTGTGTATGTGTATGCCTGCCTCTCTGAATGCATGATGACTGTGTGCATGGTGCTTGAATTGACGGCGCGTGTGTAGAGATCTGTGAATTGTGAATTCGCTTCTCTGCGGTAATGTATGCTGTCTGAACAGAGCGCTTTTTCTTTCTGCATGTATGATTTTGCAGGGTATTGGTGGGTGTGTGTGGATGCGTGCATGTCTGTCTTGGTACATACTGTACAATGCAAAGCTTGTGAGCAGTTTCCTGCTGTCCTCTCTCACACCACAATGTGAAGCACGCACTATTTCATGCAGTGTTTTTTTTTTTTTTTTGTTTCTAGATCTTGCCTTCTTATGCACGATTTTTGCTCGTATTCATTTCAGTAAAAATTCAGTTTTGATGCTGCTTTCCCCCTCTCATACACTGATTTATTCTTAACTGACTGGCTTCCAGCGGCACTTTTTAAAATATTTACCGTGTCTTGGCTTTGTTTTACAGTTTTTCTCAATTGCTTAGACACAATTCCTAGAACAACTCACCATTTTCTCAAATCTTCACACACAATTTTAAAAACTCACACCCAACAGTACAAACATCTAACTTCTGGATCCCAATCAGTTTTTACTCTCAGACAATACACACAAGCTGTCAAAACACAGACTACCTGAGTGTTTGTTACACACTGGAGGGATTAATTCAACACACTGCCACCAAAATCTCCAGAATAGGGTTTAATCATAGTATTTCCATATTCAGCACATATACAGGTTCATCAGCATCGGCATCAACATCAGCATGATCTTGTCTCAGGTCAGGGTCAGGCCATAGTATTTCATCAACATCACACATTATGTCTTCTCTCGCCAGGCAGCATGGGAAATATCCCCGTGTGTCGGATCCAACCCTGGATAGATTCCAGAGAAATATCCTCACAGGCATTCACCATTGCCTCCAGGAGATTGTGCTGTGTGTATGGGTTGCGGTCATACACTCTCCACCGCCATGCTGAGAAAAATTCCTCTATTGGATTCAGAAAAGGGGAGTATGCTGGCAGAAAAAGGACAGTGAACCTGGGGTGGTCATTGAACCAGGTGCGAACCAGAGCAGCCCGATGGAAGCTCACATTATCACAAATGACAACCTATTGGGCTTGCTCTGGTTGCCCTGGCTCCCCTTCCTGTTGGAGAATGTTATTGTGCAACTGATCTAGAAACTGAAGGAGTAGTGCAGTGTTGTATGGACCCTGTATGGCATGGCGGTGGAGGATGCCACGATTGCTAATGGCTGCACACATGGTGATGTTGCCTCCCCTCTGGCCCGGAACTTGTGTGATTGCACGCTGTCCAATGATGTTGCGGCCCCTTTTGCGCCTTTTTGTGAGATTGAACCCTGCTTTATCGATAAAGATGTATTCATGAGGGTCAGCCATGGCATCCATCTTAAAGATTCTCTACAGGGGAGAAAAAAAACACACATTGTACTTCAAACACAGTACTGTGTGTATTGGAATGAAAGATGGGCCTTTACTCTACATACTATAGCATTTCTGTACAGTATAGCAATTACCTGAACATATTGGAATCATTGCTCCTTAACCCCGTCGGAATTCCTCTCAAAAGGCACGCAGTAAAGTTGCTTCGTCCTTATCTGGTTCCGCTGTATTACCCGGTCAATGGTGGAAAGGCTTATGCTGTTAGTCCCTTGAAATATTTCCTGGTCTTCAATAATGTGGGTTTGAATCTCCCTCAAAGTGATGGCATTACTGGCAATCACCATATTTACCAAGGCAGTCTCCTGCTCAGCAGTGAGCAATCGCCGCCTGCCTCCAATAGATGGTTGCCTCTCAGTTCTGCAAAAATTTGACCATTACTGACCTATGGTCAGCCATTACTGTGGTAGAGTATAGTAAAAACTACACAGCGTACAGTGGATATTCAATCTATATGTACTACAACATTACTGTGCATGTACAGTGACAATGAGGCAAATTACCTGTTTTCCCTCCTGAAAGTACGGACAATGGATGCAACTGTGAAACGGCTTAAGTTTGTCCTCCCATGTACCACCACATGATGAACGAGAGTGGCATGGATTTCATCAGATATCACTTGTCTTTGTTGTCCTCTTCCTCTCCCTCTTCCTCGTCCTTGTCCTCGTCCCTGTCCTCTCTGTTGTCTAGCAACCTCTGCATGGTCGGGATCCATTGTTCCAAAGCACATGAACATGCCTCCAGACTCTATTTATTGACCCACAATTCTGATTGGTGTGTTAACAATTTTTAGGCGGAGTGTTTTCACCTGGAGAAAGGTGTGGTCTCTGAGCTTAGGTTATGATAACTTGAGTTAATTATATTGAGAGCATGTGTTTGCTGAATGAACACATAGTGCAATGAAAGATTTATTTGGCCACTTTTGTGTAAGGTTTTGCGGAAAGAATTTTGAATATTGAGACGTGTGGAAACACGTGAATTGTGTTTATGGTTATGGGAAATGTGTGTGTGCTTCTGGGATTGATGAAAAGGTTTGGGTTTTTGTGCTACAGGAACCAGGTTTTGTGTTTTAGCAATCGAGAAAAACTGTAAAGTTAGTAATTGGTGAGAGAGGAGTAATCTGGGACAGATTTTGCAACAGATTTTGTTTTCCAGGCTCCTAATCTTCCGTGGAGCTAAAAATAACTATTGCTGTAGTCATGACTTTTCCTGAATCTAGCTGTTCTTTGTGAGGAACCCAGGCAACTGACCATCTGTGTTTATCACAGAGCTTATACGCTCACACGGACTCTCATATGTAGCTTATAAGAGTCTGTGTGTGTGTGTGTGTGTGTGTGTGTGTGTGTGTGTGCAGTATGTTTATGTTGTGTGTGTGGTGTGTGTGTTATTTTCTTGAGGTCTGTGTGTTGTGTGGTGCACGGCATGTGTAGGTGTTGTGTGTGTTGTGTGTATGTGCTATGTGTGTTGTTTGTGTCCAAGCTGTGTGTGTGGTGTTTGTGCTGTGTGTTTGCGGTATTTTGTTATGTGAGAGTGGTGTGTGTGTTGTGTGGTACAAGTGTAGAGGAAGGTGCATTAATAATTGAGGGTAGCTGATTGGAGCGCTGGCTGTGATTGGCAGCCTGGTAAAGGGCGGTGCTGAGGGAGTCTTGCTGCTGCTGCAGAACTTGGGCTGAATTTCTGCTACTCGCTGAAAGTGACCCAAATCTTATTTCTGGCCTACTTACGGCACAGATCAGATATTTTCTGACCTGCCTGGACTCAAAAAATTTGATTTTTTTTTGATTGAATCTGGAACTCTTTCATTTGTGGTCCTGGATGGGATACATGTGTGATCTGTGGCCATGAGACTTCAGTGAGAGCGGCCAGAAGGGAATTTTTTTTTTTTTTGTTTTTGTTTCTGTGCGTTATTTTTCTGAGCGCAGGCGTTGACCCCTACGCATTCGACATCCTGTTCTGACAGCTTCACCGTGCACATGCGGACGGTACCGGACAGTTTGGGGGAGATGTATTTGTATGCTATGTAGTGCAAAGATGAATATAAACACTCATTGAAAAAATGTCGCACGTAAGCTGAGGTGCGAATTAAGTTTTGTGTTGTACTGTGAGCGCAATGTTAGGCTCAGCCGACAGGTGGGACTCAGGTAAGAGGGCAAGGTGTATTGTAGCTGTGTGTCTAGGCTTTGGAACAGGCTTATAAGGTGACGGATCTGGAAATGTGTATCATTTATTTTTCTCTTAGAGGTTTAAAATCCTTGTCCAGAAAGTTTAACGCAGCTTTTCGGTCCAACCACCCACTGTAGATATGCTAATCAGCTCAATTCCACAATGCGGAGATAGAGCTTATGAACTACACTACAGGCCAGAAGTTTGGAAGCAAGGCCAATACAGGTCAAAAAATTTGGAAGCAACTTCAAGTTTCTGTTCACAATGCCTTTCTTAAAAACCAGTATGAAATCTAAGGATTTTGGGATGTATTTACTGCATGATTAGATTTTTCTTTCATTGGTATGCACCATTTTCCTCTATTTACCTTCAGGTACTGTATACATTGATGTTACCAGACCATTGCTGAATAAATGTTAATAAAATAAAGGAGGGGCTTAGTTTGTTGGGTTGAGAAGATTTGCAAGAGTCACAACTTCAGTGAAAAAGTAAAAAAACAAATCACAGTTTGCATTATTCACTTTATGTCATGGCTTACAGCCCACCGGATGCCAACGGCAATCCGGCAGGCACTAGGACCATGGGCCTAGTAATATGGGCCTGATAATTTGAGTAAAAATGTATTCTGATAAGTGACTCTTTATATTATAATCATGTTTATCTTGTTGCAAAGTATGCCAATTAAATTATTATCTTTTTTTGTACAAATTTGATCTTGCTTCCAAACTCTTGGCCTGTAGTGTAAGTCAGTGGGCTGAGTTCATTGGTGGGGGAAAAAAAAAAAACGGCTGGAATTTTACCTTCTGATCCCTGTATTCTCCACCTCTGCCTGCTTCATGTTTTGAGTCAGTTTGTGGTCAAACCTCATGCCTAGTGCATCCATAAATGCATTGTGAGGCCGCAGAACTTTTTTTTTTTTTTTTAAGAAAACCTTGCGGATCCCGGTTCTCGTGCGTTTCCACGGCAGAACCTTACCAGATGGGTTCTGGCAGCTGGTGCCAAGAACTGAGCATCATTATCATGCTCTGTGAGAATATCATGATGAGTGTGACAATCCCACCCTGTCATTCTCAGTCTACCTGATCTACTCCTAATTTAGTATGCGGGCTATCTTGGTTTGGAATGCTAATGACGGCAATGTTATATAATGGTAAATGTCCTGTGGGCATCAGAAATATTGGCACCGGTGACTGGAAATACACTAAAAATACTATAAAAATTTTAATTACAACATTACTGAGACTTGGCTGTTGGTGGACTTTCCAGCGGGGCAATGTCCCATAGTGCACCTCAGCACCCTCTCAGAATTAGTTCCAGGACAACTAAATGAATGTTTAGCAATGGCAACCTCAGTTGTTAGACCTCAACAACTAGATCAAAATTCTGTGGACTGAACTGAAGAGGACAGTTGATGATCACAAACCCAAGAATATAACTGATATTGTAAGGCATAAAAGAATTGTTCAAAATCCCACCAAACGTTTGCTTTTACCTGGTCAATCAATACAGGAAAAGACTCCATGCTGTTGTCCTTGCCAGATGTAGTTGCACCCGCACCGAATGCTAAACTAGGGGTGCCATTAATTGTAGAACCTTGATGTGGAGGAAATTGATTTTTAATTGAACGTATGAATAATTTTGGTTCCAATGGAACGTAAATTTTCAACAATATGTTTTGCATCTTAGCAATTTGAGTTCATATCTGTAATATTATTTTTATGTAGTATTTTTGGTGCATGACCAGTCATAATTCATCATTCATAATTTGGGAGCATGCTGTATTTAATGGTAACACACTATTCTTGTGGTGTGTGTGTGTGTGTGTGTGTGTGTGTGTGTGTGTGTGTGCCTTGCAAGCTTAAAGTCCTTGATTTACCCGTCCACACAGTTACCCAGTGTCATCAACGAGAATTTCTCCCACAGTCACCAGAACTAGGTCGCTAACTCGACAGCACACCCGGGTGTAGGTGTGCTGTGCTCTTATCTGACAGGCGGCGTGTGAACAGTCAGCTCTAAAGTTGAGGGTTGATTTTGATGTCCATTTTGTTTTTCCCACAAGTGGGTGAAATGAGCCTGTGCCATTTATCGTGGGCTGTCTACCAACCCCCCTTCCCTTGCAGTGGAGGAAGTAGCTCTCGGTGAAATAGATTTAGCCCTTCGTATACGAACCCATATCACCCTTGCCCACGAATGCTTTGATGTGATTTCGATTCTATTGTCTAGCTTCTCCATACTGGCTGAAAGAAATTAAACTGTCCTTTGAGGCCGGGTGCCGTAAATACAAATATTTTGCATGTGGGAATTGCTAATTCTGCACCCCTTTGAAGTCCGGGGCGCGAGACGCGCGCCGTGTTAACGATGTCCTTGAGATCTGCTGCTCTATTCTCCGTCCGTGACTCACTCCAATGCCAGAATCTTAATTTTATGAAATTGAGCACGAAAGCCGGTCGTTCGCATTAGATCGCTATCGAAGAGACGGATTTTGTGTTCTGTCTTAAAGAAGGCTTGCTGGATTGCACTGCACTGGCTGATCTGATATTCTCTGGTCCCCTGTCCTTTGTGTCTCGCAGCTCCTGGGAGAATCGGGAGTTACTCAGGACTGTGACAACAGCTTAGCCTATATTAGCTCTGCACTCAAACCAAAATTTCGGTCTTTTTGTCAATCCTGTGAATACTTCAATTATGGCCTTGTCTAGACAAATACACCATGTTTCCATACCGAACTTGAATTGTCCAAAATGTGACTTAAGTACTTTTTCCACTAGGCTCTTCAATTGCTCATAGCATCGAGCATCCTTGATTCCTTTCACGCATTTAAAATTTTTACTTGCGGCCCTGAACTATGGGAGGGGTGTGGTGAGATGGGATGTATTAGCAATCCGTTCAGTTGCCCCATGTGGCAGAAACCCTGTGCTCTCTGTGTATTATCATTTTGTACACAGTCCTCATCTACCATGACCCCACCTCAAATTCTCTCTTCTGTCTCCCGGGCATTGATCATAGCTGCTCCGGGAGGGCAGGTTTTCCCCGCCGTTTGTTTGTTTTTTAGTTTGTTTGTTTGTTTGTCCATCAGTCAGCAGGATATCTTAAAAAGTAATGGATGGATGTCGATGAAATTTTGCGTGCTGATAGATACTGTGGTACAGAGGAATATTTTTGTGAAGATTGGATGTAATAGATCCAGGATCTCACAGAATTACTATGCACTTAAAGACGGCACTGCTTAAGACTTGTTTAACTCTCACATTCAATGGTACTTCCTCCGCTGACAAATTTCAAAATGGCGGAGGTAATGTGCTCTCCGAGTGCCTTCTAGTTAGTTTATGATATTTTCTCCGTAGGATTAGTGATGAGTCAGGTGAAACACTCATGGTACGAATTGTAATGAGCTCTGGGTTTCTACTCGCAAGACGACTTGAGAACTCAACAGGTGGAGGGACGTGGCTGTGTGAACGTGGTGCAGTATCAGGTTTGAGTCAGTCTCGCAAAGGATAAGAGTTGGCAGTACTGTGCTTGCAGTTCTGTTTTCTCATTTACAGTAACAGTAACTGCTGGTTGGTGTTGTTAGTGAGGTGGCACTAGCGTTCTGTGGGTTGGTGTTTAGCAGGGGAAGTGGGGTTTGGTACCTGTAGGTACACCGGAACTTGGAGAGTGGTTTTGGGGGAAGGTTTACCGAGTGTCACGTGTCTCTCTTTCTCTCTCTGACTGTTAGCCGTTTAGCTGTGAGAATCTGCTGGAGTCATTGTGTGAGTATGACCTTGTAAGGGCGTCCTGGAGACACGCTGCCCAGGAGAGGTGTTCTAGTGTATGGTGGGAATTATCAACAGTGCTCTTCTATTCATTAGTTTAGCTGTTTCCGTCATTTCTATACTTTGAATTTTCAACTACTCAGCCACTGATCAGTCAACAAGTCTGCCAAATGTAAACAACTCACAGGAGTTTGCACAGTTAGCTCATTTATACTACATAATTTGACTGATTTTTTTTTTTTTTTTTTTTTTTTTGTTGGGTCAAATAGTGAATTTCTAATGATGCATGGTCAGATAACTTGAAGGTGAGATGTTTTCTGCTTTTATTGATGCTTTTCTGCAAGAATTTTGCCGTTAGCAATGTGAATTGAACATTGCTAATAAAATTACTGTACTGTAGATGTTCAAGCAACTGAGATCTTTCCCTCTGAAGAGTGAAAGTAAGAGTCAGATATCTGGTTATCTTGAAAATCTGTGGTGGCAGTAGTGTGGGGGTATTGCATGATAATCAAGCCTTCAAGATCAGTGTAAAATCTTCATCGGCTTCCTTCTGTACATTATTTTAGTCTGTTTTCTAACCTGCACAGTTCTGATTACTCATTAGTAACACATCCAAAATTATTTAATTCTCCCTAATTTCTGAGTTGAACCACGTGAAATGCGCCATAGTCATATTAGGCTGTGGCACAAGTACACATTCTATGCCAAGGTCAAGTCAGGACCCAGCATATTCATGTCAGGATACTGTATATTGTCGTCTGATATGGTTAGAAACCGAACATTACTGGATAGGCAGAAATGTGGCATATTATCAGTTGTGACGTCATAAGTCTTTCTCATCACATACTCCCCTGCAGAGTTTGGTCTGTAGGGGACTGTAGCCGGGACATGCGTTGTTGGGGTGCGGATAAGCTTATGGGTGCTGTTCCGCCCTCACCGTGTAAACAAAGCTGAGCTGGCCTGGATTGTGACGTGACCGGAGAAAGGATCTGTTATCAGATTGTTTGTGATGAGGTCTAAATTAGGTGCGGGTTTCAGCGAGTGCGGTTACTCACCGGCAGGGCTTTGTTTCGCTGTGGAAACTTGATGCTGTTTAATGAGTTCACATCTGGGTTGGCGTCGGGTCTGTGACGACTGTTGCTTACTCCGTATCGTGGCCTCAACACTGGTGGTCAGGGTTTTTTTTTTTTTGGGTGGAAAGAACAGTGCTGCATTCCCTGAGAGAATAGGAGTGAGTGTTTGGCCCTGTGTTGCATGCTGACGGGCTGATTTCTACACCAACAGCAACGCAGCGCCAAAACAAAGGGGCGGGACCTTAGCGGCTTCCCGCGGGCGCCATGGACACCTTCTTCCGAAGGCACTTCAGGAGGAAAGAGGGGGACAGGGTGTCGGGAGGGGGTGGGCCCTTGGAAATCTGCCGGCATCGACGGCCCAGCGTGGCGGTACCGACCAGCAAGGCCCGCCGTCGTTCTAGCGCCGGCCTCCCGTCCGCCATCCTCACCCAGCGCCGCAGATCCAGCACGCAGGCGCAGGGGTCCCTCCTGGCCACTGGAGGGCGATGTATGAGAAACGGGCGTTACCGCCGGAGGCGATCCAGCACCACCACACCTAGCCTGAACCCGCGATTCGCCGTGCAGCGGAGGCGAGCCGGCCGGCTGAGAATCATCGACAGGCACCTGCTCGGGCCCTCGATGCTGCTGGCCAGTCTCATACAGATGACCGAGGAAGAGGAGAGGGATGCCCTGACCGCCAAACGGCTCCGGGCGGGAGGGGTCGGGGAGAAAGGTGAACGATCAACGTCCGACTCGGACGTGGACGGCAACAGCCGGTCCGAGGAGAGCGAGGGGGAGAGCAGCTGCTCGGAGACCAGCGAGGATGAGGCGGAGCTGGAGGGGGAGGGGCAGGGGTCGGACTGGAGGTTAGAGGACTCCTCCCTGTGGTGTGGGGGTAGAGCTGAGGGGAGCGTTGGGAGTGATGCGGCAGCAGTCGGGGGCTGTTTCTCGCCGCGCGCCCTGATCCGCGCCCCCCGCTGCCTGCGGAGGAACTCCTCGCACCTGCTGTCCGCTGAGGCCATGTACTGCAGCAAGACCACCTGTGGGATCTACGGCCGGTACCGACGCACCAGTCAGCGCTGTCAGCGCGTCTCCATCGTCTCCAAAGCAGGCAGCCCCTGGCCCGGGAGGGGGGTTCCTCTGCCCACCCGCCGAACCTCAGTGGCAGCCCGCCGGGCCTCCCTCTCCCTGTACCGAAACTGCGCCACCTGCTGGCGAGGGTCTCTCAGCCCCTTACAGGGCACATACTACGACCCGCGGCTGGAAACATGGAGTGGGTTCCTCTCGTATGTAGACTATTTATTTCCTCATGGTCTCTGGTTACAGAGCTGTGTGTGGTAGGCAGGGTGTGTACAGAGGTGTGTGTGTTAGGCAGGGTGTGTACAGAGGTGATTGTTAGGCAGGGTGTGTACAGAGGTGTGTGTTAGGCAGGGTGTGTACAGAGGTGTGTGTGTTAGGCAGGGTGTGTACAGAGGTGTGTGTGTTAGGCAGGGTGTGTACAGAGGTGTGTGTGTTAGTCAGGGTGTGTACAGAGGTGTGTGTTAGGCAGGGTGTGTACAGAGGTGTGTGTTAGGCAGGGTGTGTACAAAGGTGTGTGTGTTAGGCAGGGTGTGCTGTAATGTACTTAACAGTTGTGCAGTGCTTAGACTTCGCCCCGTTGTGCACAACATAAGCTTTCGCTTGCTTGCTGTTATTTTATATGTCTGTAAATCCAAGATTGGTCCTTATTGGTCCTTTTTTCAGGATCTGCATTCATGAGTCGGTTGCATGTGTATCATAATTATATATTATACTGGTTATGTATAGTATCACATTGTTCATGAATAACCTGTTTACGGTTCACTGAAAACACCACAAAAAAACACTCAGAATGCAGGTGGCGTCTTCTAAACTAAAGCCCATGAAGAAGGCTTCTGATGCGGGGTGCGAGGTAAACCTAATGCACCATATCGCATTTTTGTGCCAAATTGACATTACCGAGTACCCGACTGAACTGAACGCTCTGTTCCTTATTTTCCCTTTTGTTACAGTAATTAGTTTTGCTTCCTGTATTGAAAAGGCTCTTTAAAAAAAAAAAAAGCCTTTTGGCCTGTGTTGGGTTGTGTTTTCCAGAAAGGAAGGACGTGTGATGTCCTGCTGGGTTGTTTTCTGCTGGAAACCCTGCTGGGCTTCTGGGTAACCCTGCTCTCTGCTTCCTGCAGTTACAGCCCCCCCATCGTGCTTTTCTCCCACCGGTCATCAATCATGAGTGATCCAAAAAATGTCAAAGTATAAAAACTGTTGGCTAATATCCCAAAGAGCTAAACATAACAATCAACCAAAACGAGAGCTCTGGGGATACAGTGGCTACATGCGGACTGCCTCGAGCGCAGGAAGTTTAGGTCGTTTTTGCGTGATAAATGGCTAATATTTGTTTTTCTTTGGAACTTGAAAGTCTCCCTGGTCAAGCATTGTTTTCCCCTTCCCATAATGCACCTTTCCTCTGCTGATTACATTGCCATACCAAACCAGACACTTTGGCTGTACAGATATTCACTGTTATATATCCAATGAGTTAATCTCTTATCCCTCTCTTGGTCATGTAGTGTGCTGGATAGGCTCTGCACTGAACATAAGCCAAACCACCCTCAGCCAGTAAGCTGATCCCAAACCCTTTGTTCATTTCTGCATTTTCTACACCTGAAGCATGATATGTATTTGTGTAGTAAAACTCTGATGAGCAGGAGTGTTTGATTATTGACAAAGGGCTAAGCTAAATAGTGAGTTGAGAGGAATATATAAAGTTGTGTGGTCCCTGATAAATGTTTCTAGGCCGAACACACTCAAGTGTTAGTCGTATATGCGCGTTGCGTGTATTCGCGCCTTTGCATTGACAGTGATCTGTCGTGCAAAAACTTTGTTTCGCGTCCGGTGTGAATGCAGCTTAATTCAGGTAATGCCACTCACTGTCAGGATTATGTGCTGACTGTAATTCAGCACTTATTCTGTGCTGCTCACGTTTCTTTGTATAAGTGTTTACATTCCTACAAATAATTACAATAAGACATTGTCATCAATATCCCCCATCAACATGGAATCCCTTTTTCAGACTCAAGCAGACTGGTGACTAGTAGCACACACACAAAAAATTCATGCAGTTTCTGAAAGAAACTTCTCTGTTTTTTGTATGGACAGATTTACGGACAGAGGAGCTCCTTTGCAATATCCTCTGCTCCACTGCGAGGCAGGGGATTGATCATAAACTTATTAAAATAGCACATTTAAGGATATAAGGATGTTGGTAAGGATATTCATTAAAAAGTATGGGAGTCTGGTGAATGTAATGTCACTGTTAAACCTGGTTACACTGCTCTTCAACTACCTGGACCAGGGAAACCTCTGTTAAAGCAAAGGATTCCTGCTGTGCGGATGATGAATGTAAATATCGCGTTTACAGAAGCCATGTAAAGTGCTGTTTTGACAGTGGCTCAGAGCCGTTAAACATGAGCGCATGCTTGGGGAAGCTGTCGTGGCTTAAGCTGAAAGGTGTGGGATTTGTTGTCGTTGCAGGAAAGCCATCGCCAAGTCTGGCCTGCAGCACCTGGCGACCCAACCCAGTGCTTCAGCGCTAAAGGGCGACCTGGACCGGGAGATCCGCAGCTCGGTGGACTGGACTGTGAGTGTGTGTGCGCCGCAAAACACCCTCCCCCATGTCATACACACACTGTCCCTCACAGACCTCCAAACTCACCCTGTGTGTAATTCTCTAAACCTCGCAGTGCATCTCTTATGTGCATGCATCCATGTACTTCACATGGAAGTTAACCCTTTCACACCCACACATGGAAATTTCCATATTATGCTAATTGATTCCACTGCCCAAATACGGATTTTTCCATGTTTTTTCCATTGCCTTGGGCTCCTCAGTCTTATCCAGGCACGGCCAGTGTGGGTTTAGGTTTTCATTCCAACTAAGCAGATACACATCGGATTCTACTACTCAAGATCTGCAGCAAAGATTCAAATTCAAACTGAACATACATCTCAGAATATTTGCTCTCGATATATAAAATCTGCCTCATTTTGCTGTAAATAAATGCATCCAGCTTGTGCTGAAATGTATAAGCAGCATTTAATTTTACTATTTAATACTATGAAATGCTATGGCTTACTCAGAATTTAATAGTAACTTAAAGCATATCTGAATTGGATATGAGAGGTCATAACTCAGGCAGAGTAGTCATGTTTTGTTTTGTGCAAGCTGGGTGTCAAAGGGTTCAGTGTAATAGGGTTTATGCTATCAAAAAAAAAAACCCTTCAACAAATCTAGGTTTCATGTGAATATATCATGCTCCTTTCCAGAATGTTGCAGAATAGCAGAATTTTTGTTGTCACTAATTTGTTAATAATTTAAAATGTGTCTGTCTGTAGATGGATCTTTTATTGCTCTGGTTCTTGGATGAATGCCCTGTGTTGAGATTGCTGTGTGGATGTGTGCAGCATGTTTCCTTCAGATAATTCTGCTCCTTGTTTTGTTTGGCCATCTCTCTTCTTCTCCTGCTACAGGAAAGCGCCCTGCACGGAGACCACATCTGGTTTGAGACCAATGTCTCTGGGGACTTCTGCTACGTAGGAGAGCAACACTGCATCGCTAAATCGCTGGTGAGCACCTTGTGCGTTTATAGCGGATGTCACTGAGGCTGCATGGGGCTGCTACAGGAAGCGGCAGCTGTCGTCTCTGTTCGACAAACCCGGAGCGACAGGGGAGGGGACGCTCTTCTGAAATAACAGAAGAAGAGAGGTATTTTGGCAGGGGAATGGGAGCTAAACAAAATGGATGCTGGCGAGAGAGAAGTGGGAAGCGGAAAAGTGTTGAAAGGATTGAAAGAGGAGGGGAAATTCTGCCTGTTTGTTCCACATTAGTGTCATTCACACAGGAGGACGTGATGCTTATGTGCACAAAAATGTCTCATTACAAGGAATTTTTTACTGCCTGCCAACTGAAGCAGATATCAATATCTTTCTGGAAAAATGTAATTTAATTCTCAGGTTTTAAATCTTTGGTTTAAACATTGATACCAAAGATCTACATTGTTGCTGGAACGACTGATCTTTTTTTGTCGTGTAACAGCTGTAATGCAGTTCTGTGTTTGAGAGATTGATCTATGATTTTTTAAGACCGGTTTCGTGTGCTGAAAAAGACCCTGTTAATTTTGAAAATAAAATTTCACACTTTATTATTACACTTTATATGCCATCATATTTGCTTGAAAATGTGATGAAAAGGCTGCTGCAGTGCATTGCGACAAGTCAAAAACATTTTGAAACTGAACCAAATAGAGAGGTATTTTTGTTGATAATATCTTAATAATAGATACAGCTTGACCTTTTCCCAGTTATTTAGCAGTGTATTTACCGGGCCTAAAATACGCCGAGAGATTACTAGGTATCAGCAGCTGGAAGTGTCACTGCGCGCCTGCGTTTAATTTGCATTCAGGACACGGTTGTTCCCTGATGCTTCAGAACGTGTCTGATGTACGCGCTCCCCCTCGTGGTTGAATTATTGCATTGTTTAGTGAGAGCAGAGGATTCTTTTGAGTGTGGAAATGCTGCCATCTAGAGGCCGAAGTGTTTTTTGGCTGTACGCTCTCCACAAATCCCGTGCTTGAGGAGTCAGTTCATG
Source organism: Gymnothorax javanicus (assembly GCA_029692085.1). Lineage (NCBI taxonomy): Eukaryota > Metazoa > Chordata > Actinopteri > Anguilliformes > Muraenidae > Gymnothorax > Gymnothorax javanicus. The sequence continues at coordinate 29,426,693 of CM056209.1, read as the reverse complement.
TTGTGCTCGCTGCATCACATCATTCCTAAAATTCATCGTGGAATCGCGGGCTTTGATATGGAGCTCGATCTCATTTGCTGCTCTGACGGTCTCCATTGAAGTGAAACACCTCACACTTGATATTTGAGCGCCGTAACAGGGCTTTCCTTCCAAAAAAGCATTGTTTAGCTCGGGCAGTGATGTTGGACGAGTATGCCTCGCTCACAATCTGTTTGTCCAGCTTATCCTAATGGCTTTTGGTGGGTCTCAGTTCTGGGCTGCATAGAGGGCAGTCGCATCCTACTACACTTACCGCACCTCTGCTACTGGGGGCTGTGTCATGCTGAGACAGAGAGGTGACTTTTCCCAAACTTTTGGGAGCACAGCCTCACCTGGACTGTTGCTATATGTTATAGTATCAATATTTTCCTTCAGTGGAGCTATGAGCCCTAGCCAAACCTTTAAAAACAGCCTCAGGTCAATAAATGGCTGCGTATTCTCCTCCAGGTTTTGTAGCTAATTCACATCTGTGGTGCAGTGATTCTGCATACGTCCCACCAGTTCTGGCTAACTATTGCTTAAAACACATTTTTTCAGCATGGTTCTGCTACATTGAGGGCGTCTGTGCAGTGAATGTGATGAAACGTCTGTATTTATTCTCTATTTTTGAGTCATTTCATTTCTCCTTGTTATCAACACAGCAAAAGTCCGTAGCGCGGAAGAAATGTGCGGCCTGCAAAATAGTGGTCCACACCATCTGCATCGAGCAGCTGGAGAAGGTGAGCGCCCCCTGCTGTATGTGGATGGAAATGAGTTTGGAGTATACGATGAGGGGACCCTTCCCACCCCGCGTGCGAGTGGGGCTGCAGTTACCATGTCAACCTATTTCCTTGTTTTCCCCAGCTTGCCGACTTGGACGTGTTGAGCCCAGTTAACAGTCACCCCGATTCACCCATCAGGGACCCCTCTTGTACAGTGAGACCATGTCTCCTTCCGAACTGGCTCTAGGGACCAATCACAGTCCTTTCCCTTTGGCAGCTCCTGTTTCTGCATTCTGATTGGATTATATTAACAGGGATTTAAACTGACATGCTACTGATTGGTTTGGGTAGAATGTTTGTTCCTTCTGATGTCATAGACTTCCAGGGATTGGTCAGTTGTTTTTTGTTTTTTTTTTTCCTTGCTTTTCCTCCTGTTTTTCCAAGAACTACATGATCTGGGATCTGGGTTTGGTCGATTTATGGGTATCATCTTTACGGCTGTGTTCATGGGTGCTAATACACAAGGGCCTTCTTGCCTTATAAAGTATCTCAATGTCAGTCACTGGTGTTTGAAGTGAACAGATTGGCTGATCATAATAACAGCCACCTGATTATTAATGATATTTGATTGCCACCCAGAGTTCTGGTTTATTTCCTAAAAGAGGGGACACAAAATGGCTGACATAGAGTTACATTTCAAACTTGCTGATGGAGTCCCATTTCTCAGAAGGCCTCTCTTCTGGGATCGAGCCTGGGTAATGGTTGGACTAATCTCACTAACAGTCGTTTTTGTTCGTCATCTGAAATTCTGGTGCCGCAATTTAAAAGGAAACTATCAGTCATCAAAACTTTCACAAAGGCCGCAACATCTAGTTTGGTAACTGGCAGTAACACTGGGTTCGATCAGGGTGAAACCTCCTGTCTCACTGGGAGAAGCAGTTATGGCTACGGTGTCTGCAGAACTGTGCTGTGACTGCAAATTAGGTTTCAGTGACATTTCTATACGGATTTGTAGGATTACACGTAGAGTTTATACCATTTTAAAAGTTCTCAAATGCAGAAAATATTGTGTTTACATGCTTTTTTATTTTTTCTTATCCCTATAGATAAATTTTAGGTGTAAACCGTCATTTAGGGAATCTGGATCAAGGAATGTTCGCGAGGTAAATACCCTTTCCTTCTTCGACCAGAATTTGGCTTGTATCATGCATTTTTCTCTCAGTAGAGGGCGTTATAAACATGCTTGTTAATTGCATATTTCTCAAGCTGCGATCTCACCCATTTATCAGCTGAAAGGGCACCCCTCTGGTCTGTACCAATAAATACTGTATGATAACATGGTCTGCAGCCGCAATACATAATTAAAATTGATTTCCCCTATACGGTAAAGGTTAATAAATGTTTGTAAAAGCGTCCCTGGGAAGCTGTTTAGTTTTGGTGATTATGGAGGTGATAATAGGCTTCTGTTTTGATGCTTTAAATTGAAGCCTTTCCATTTTTTTTACTGTAATGACACAGCTACTAGAATAATGGATTCTTATTATGGCCAATGTGGACGTATGCAGATATGTAATATTTATAAAGTTGGATGCCATCTACATTGAGTATATTTTTCTGCTGACATTTGAATGGATGGACTGCCTTGTGTGCAGAATTCATTTGAGAGTATATCCTCCGCTGCAGCATGCTCTGCTTTGCAGTTTTATTTGTAGGCATGTAGATGTGCCACGCTTTAATGTAAAGGGGGAAAAGAAGATGATAATCTATTTCTAGACGTCTAAACATCATGCTTCATTATAGCTGCTTCTGAAGTGTGCCACTTTTCCTGACCTATTTCTAGGATTCAATTTTTAGGATTTATTTAGAGGGCTTTTACTGTCCTTTCAGCTGATATACTCTGGTTGTGTTATGCAACATTTTTTTTTTTGATCAGACCCTTGTTTGCAGATTTTTACAATTAGAAGCCACAAATTTATTGAACTGAATATCCTTAAACATTAACATTTGCTGCTGTCGTGTTAGTTTATGTGAAGTGCACCATCTCCTTCGATTTTTTTACAAGACATTAATTCTTTGAAGATTCCTTCATGCTAGTTTAGTTTCCCTAATTTTTGCACTGGTGGCCTCTGTTCACTCCTCTTAGCCTTTTCTTGGCTTTTCCTTCCTTTACCATTTCTGTTTCCTCTGTTTCCCTGTCATCTCCACCTGACCCAAATCTCGATACGAACCCTCTGACCTTCCTGTCCCATCATGCCTCACTCCCAAAAAAGCCAAAAAAGCCTGGCCACTTGCGAGGCTAATTGTGATGGCTAACTGCATGGTAGATACCAGCGTGACCCGGACCAAGGTACCTCCTCCGGCCCTCCCCTGCAGCTGTTTGTTAGAGACCAATGACTGGCACCATTGGTGGGGCTACAGGCTATTGGAACTATTGGAACTACAGGTTACAGAACTACAAGCTACAAAGCTTCTGGCTACAGAGCTACAGGTTAGAGAACTACAGACTACAAAGCGTCTGGCTACAGAGCATCAGGCTACGAAGCATCAGGCTGCAGAGCTTCAGGTTACAGATCTACAGAGTTACAGATTACAGAGCTACAGGCAACAGAGCTACAGGTTACAGAACTACAGACTGCAAAGCTTCTGGCTACAGAGCGTCAAGTTACAGAGCTACAGATTACAAAGCTACGGGCTACAGAGCTACAGGTTACAAAGCTACAGGCTACAAAGCTACAGGTTACAGTGCCACAGGCCACAGAGTTACAGAGGTATGGAGCTACATGCTACAGAACTACAGGTAACAAAGCCACAGGCCATAGAGTTACAGGTTACAGAGCTGCAGCCTGCCCTGTCAAATGAGCCCCCAGACCTGGCCCTTGTCAAAAGCTCCTTGTCATTGGCAGTGACAGCATTCCGTTTGTCCACTCATCCTGCCACTTCTTTTCCTTTCACGTGTCTCATTCTGTCATCACCGCTGCATGGCTAATTTTCCCCTCCGCATCTTCCTCCCCCCACTCCCTCTCCTCATCCTCACTGATGCTGCTCGGGGTTTTATGTTGTCACTTGTGTTGGTGTGAAGAACACATTGGCTTTTCTCTTAAGCGACAACAATGCAACTCATATGCCACAGAATAATTAGACCGTGATTAACTTGTGAACACATTTCTGTATGAACACTGGGTGATGAAAATTGGGGAAAGGGTGTCTTCCTTGAATATGTTGTTTTCCTGTGCCTGAGATTTTACCCCATGGTTCACCATATTAATGGATAGTCGCTTAGCCTTTTGAATTGAAATGTAATGGCAACATGGCAGTTATCTGAAAAAAGAGGAATCTGTAGCCCGTATATGTTCCTGTATAAAATGCATTCATTAGCACCATGATTGTTTAGAGTGTTAATAAATTCCCATTGTATGGGAGCGTTCACAGAGGACAGGCTCATTTGTTATACCGAGTGTGATTTTTTTTCAGTTCAGCGCCAGACTATTGTGAATGTGCGTGTTTGTCTGTGATTGGAAATGGCAACTGACCCCTCTGAACGCTCTGCTTTCAGCCCACCATCGTGCGACACCACTGGGTCCACCGGAGGCGGCAGGATGGAAAGTGCCGTCAGTGTGGGAAGGTGAGGTGGAGTCGCTCTCGCTGCTTTACTCCGGAGAGTCTGCCAGAATCGGCCTGTTCTGACCCCCCGCCCACTGAGGAGCGGTGGGCCGCGTGTGGGTCAGTGTGGGGGTGTTACGCGGCTGAATTCTCCCTGAAGGACCTGTCTCTGTTCTCCTCTCCTACTTACAGGGGTTTCAACAGAAGTTTGCCTTCCATAGCAAAGAGATTGTGGCCATCAGCTGCTCCTGGTGTAAACAGGCTGTAAGTTGTGATTATTCAACTGGAGAGAGAGAGAGAGAGAGAGAGAGAAATGGGGGGTACATTGACGTTTTTCTATTCTAGTTATTAAGTAACTAATAATGATAATCTTAATAGATTTGTAATGCTGTAATACTATTTGTATGTGTTATAATATTGTTACTATGTTTGTTGTTGTTCCATTACAGTTTGGTAATATGTATTTTGGAATATGTTATGCCACTAAAGCATTTGAATTGGAAATGGAACTGAAATTGGGAATCAGGGAGAGATAGCGAGAGATCTCGGTAGAGGAAGAGCAAAAGAGAGAGGGAGAAAACGTGATAGAGAGACTGGGAGAGTGAGATGGAGAGAGGGGAGACTTGGGATGGGGGGAGAAAGAAACCGAATGTGAGGGTGAGAGAGAATGAAAGTGGTAGAGTGTGACTGAGAGTGAAAGAGATGGTTTGGTAGGGAGGGAGAAAGAGAGAGACAGATCGAGAGATAGTGTTTGTGCTCTGTCTGACCTGTGTGTGCACTCTCTGCAGTATCACAACAAGGTGACGTGCTTCATGCTGCAGCAGATCGAGGAGCCGTGCTCTCTCGGCGCGCACGCGGCCGTCATCGTGCCCCCCACCTGGGTCATTCGTGTCCGCCGACCTCAGGTGAGGACTTACAGGGCTCACAGACCTCCAAAATGCTGTAGCCTATTGCTTTCTGAGGACACACACATTCACTGCTCCTTCCTACTCAACTGGTGCTCGGAAACTTCTCTGAAGGCCTTAACTGTCCAATCACAGATCTCCAGTTCTCGTCCATTAACCTGACTTGCCAAGTTACAGCACTCTATGCCCTGTGGGGCTGTTTGGTTCTCAGTTTGTGGATGTGAGAAGTCCTGTTTTTAGAATCCCGAATAAGCTCCCAGTCTGTTACGACGCGGGATCTAAATGTCCATAATATGAAAGAGTCAAACACAAATGGGTTTCTTCGTGAATGGGCTTATTAAAGTGTCAGTGTAAATGAAAGCGGTGGTTGTTGGGACAGTGCTGTAACAGTGTTCTGTTGATAGAGTAAGGGAAGGAAAGCAGTGAATAACTGGCTGTTACGCTGAGCTGTGCCCTAGTTTGGCTTGATTTCAATCTTAAAATCACACGCCTTCATTTGTATGGCATGATACCATTAACTGATCAGAGATAATTCCATCCATTTCATTGCAGCACTAGTACATTTTTAGTGCTTTTTTTAAGCATAGGAGTTTAGCATTTCGCTGCTGTTTTTTCATATTGGTGTAACATGGTGCTTTCCCATGGACCTCTGTGAGCGGTAACTATGGTAACTTATGGTAATTGATCATCTAAATGTTGTTTATTTTGGGTCTCATATGGTGTTTTATTGCTTTCTAATTGGACTATAATTTGGTAAAATTGTGTCTAATTAGAAGATGATTGTCTAATTTTGGACTTTTCATTCTAAGTTCCTGTCTAATTTGATATAAAGTATGCACTTATGTCTAATTAGTGTACCACAGAAAAAGTGCGGCCGCTGAGGGTACATATGTTTCGCACCCACCTACAGTACCAGTCGAAGGGTTGGACACACATTGCTAATGTCACAGCGCTCTGTTTTTAGAGAAATTTAAATGGCTGAACTTCTCTATATATTCTCAAGTGGAATCTGGTAAGAGGTAAACAGTCAGAAGTTAAAAGAGAATAATTTACTTGTTTGAATAGTGTACAAAATTTTAGAATTCTCAAAGAAACCATATTTTGCAAAGTAAGCAGACAAACAAGCTCTTTCCATTTTCCAGCAGCCAAATTAAAGACAAGCTGTTTTGGAACTTATTCGGCAAAAAAGTTGATGAAAAGCAAACCACAAAGGCAGCACATCTTTGGGAACTTAGACGGCCGCTCAGCAGAAAACTCATTATAGCCATATAACTGCTCTTGTAAAAAAAAAAAAAAAATGTGTATGCTCTGTAAATATGACAGAAAATGCTGGTTATTTTGATGGATTTAAGAACTAGATTTTTTTTTTTTTTGCAAAGTAAACGGTACCTATTTCTTTATTCAACATGTCTTGTAAGAAAAATGTTGGTATGTCCAAACTTTTGACTGGTACTGTATGTAGGCGCATATTACTATCTGAATAATGAGTCCATAAAGCAACAGTAAAATACTGCACCACTAACTGAAAAAAAACAGGTTTTTGTCAGTCAGTCATGCAGTTGCTTTCCACTGCTTTGATAGCAATGCGCCAACAATGTGTCTGGCCACACCTCATTTTGAGACAAATACGCCCATGGGTACTCAGAAAGGCAGGAGTACATTTGCTATTTCAACGATGGAGGCGCTGGATGGGACAATGACAGCTGTATCGGTCTGAAACTAGCAATGATCCTTGTGTTGCCCTTGGCACTGCTTTACACCGGGTGTAATAGCCAACTGTGTGAAAAAACTGGTAATTATTTAGACATATTTTCTCCTACCTGTACTGCATAACTCCAAAGTACATATGTGTGCCATTTCATTCGGTCATATTGCAATCGTATTGCAGCCGATGACATCATTTTCCATGTTTCCGCAGACTTCTCTGAAGTCCAGTAAAAAGAAGAAAAGGACCTCATTCAAGCGGAAATCCAGTAAAAAAGGGGCGGAGGTGAGGTTTATGCTGGATATCTGTATGGTAATATCGCATTATTCTATGTGCTGCCAGAACAGTGTGAATTTGGATGAAGGCTTTATTCTGCAAGACTTGGCACATCACTTTATCTGGATGTTACAGATGAGCGTGTAGCCTTTCTCAGTGACAGATCTGATGGCTGGAAATGACCTTAAAGTCAGAGTCTGAGAATGAGATCAGCAAGTGGTATGAAAACACCTCCACCAGAGAATCTCAATTGTGACCCCTATTAAGTCCTGTGCTACGACCTCAGTGTGGCAGAAAACAGTGGAACTTGCTGCACATCCAGAGCTGACTCTCTATTACAACACTGCACTGTGCATTCAGGCTGGGTAGTGGTCCCTATAATTGTATTAGGGAGATTAATGGTGGTTGTATGTATAGGCGTATTGATCGAGCCCGGCCCTGCGTGGTCACGAGTTGTAGTATTAATATTGACTAATCTTCAAAAAGCACTGATGCATCAGTCTAATCGTCTGTAATATTTGGCCATTGGGGAGATATAGAGATGAGCTGTTATCTGTTTAAATGGGACTGTGGGAGAAAGCAGCCTGAACACTTTCTGAGGACTGCAGGTTACAGAAACACACACTCGCTCCCACACGCATGCATGAGGACACACGTGCACACACACACGCACGCACGCACTCGCTCCCACACATGCACACACGTGCACATACATACACATACACAGATGTGCACACATGCTCATACACACACACATACATGCTCACTCCCTCACACAAACACAAACACCCTTGCTTCCGCACACAAACACATGCGCGCACGCACACACGCACGCACACAAGCACTCTCAAAGCCACACGCAGTCACACACACAGAATCACAGAACTGTATAGTAAATTCACACTCATGCTCACACCCACTCTCACTCTAACAGTCAGGTTCATGCATGTGCACACAAACACTTACGTGCCACTGCAAAATGCCCAGGCAGGGCTACATGTCTCTGTCTGATGCCTCCTCTCCCATAGTCCTCTGGGATTTGTGGCACTGCCCGCTTGTTTGGGCAAAGCAGCCGGCGGCCCCGAGGGGAATGCCAGCCCAGACAGCCTGACTGAAGACTCCCAGGCGGCCTGACTGTGACTGTCAGATCAGGGCTCGGTGCCGAGAAAAGAATAGGCAGTGGATCTTAAGATAGCGGACATCTTTTGACAGTTTCCATCTGTCATATAATGGAGCCCTGGCATGTCAGTAATTTATACATGTGGTCCTGCATGCAGACAGATGATGACAGAATCGTGGAGCAGTCAGCTCTTAATAATCAGTGTGAGATGGTGGGGCGTGAGCTGTCCTTTTTCGAATGACTGCGAATTTGGGTTTGTTTGCTACTGTGTTTATTACTCAGGCTACCTGTAATGTAGCTTGAGTTTAGGTGCACCGTTTTGTCTGTCTACCTATCTATTTATCTATCTATCATCTACATCGAGAATTGGAAATTACTCAGAAGCCTTTGGGTATCACATCATGAAAACGAGGCTACTCACGAGGTTAAATCAGCTTACTGACTGAGTTTTCTTCCGGAATTCTCTATTTAGGTTGGGGGTAGCCCAAGTGTGCGCCTACTTGGCGTCTAGTTTACAACATAAATGACAAAAGCAGTTTCGTGTGGTGTTGGCACAGTTCAGTGACCTCCTGTCCTGTCTAACCCCTCATTACCTCAGTACAGTAATCTGACTGACACAGCTGAGTGGGGGTTGGCCTCTCTATGGTCATGGTGCTGTTGTGGGAGAATGGAGGTTGTAATGAGAGTTAGTGGTTTGAAAGCAAACTCTTCTCTCCTGTATAAGGAGACCAGGTGGAAGCCCTTCATGGTGAAGCCTATCCCGTCCCAGCTCATGAAGCCCCTGCTGGTGTTCGTCAACCCAAAGAGCGGCGGTAATCAGGTGAGACCGTCCTCTGACCGCCTCCTCCCCCCGTCCCCCGTCCCCCGCTGCTCACCGTGCTCTCTGACATCTGCATGCCACATCCACCGCTACGCTTCAGGAGGGCTGTGCAGCCCTATTCAGGGAGTGTTGTTGTGGTTAAAGGTGTTTGTCTTAGCTTAGCCCTAAAGCTCTGGATTCTGGTAATGGTCTAATCGTGGTTTCAGTCAAGAACTTGATGAGTAGTGTCTGGCATCATAGTCCCGCGAACATTCAAAAACCTTCTTCCCGCATTGACCTTTTTTTGGATAAGGTTAGACACGCCTGTTCCTGAGTGGTCCACACAGTTAGTTTGCGATATGTAGGCTTTATTGTTTTTTTTTTTTTTTTTTTGCTTCTTTTCATAGCCGTTTGATGGACTGGCTTAAGAGGCCCTCAGCATCTTTGTGGCAGATCATGTCTGGATGGTAATCCTAGATAAGCAAAAGACTCACAAATGCGCACTTGATTCTGCGGAGACTCATGTCACACCTTGCTATCAAATGGTTGTGCACGGTTCTATTTATTGTTTTCTGGAGTGAATGCGAGTCTAACTGATTGCATGGGTGGATGTTTAGCGATGACGACGACTTAATCCATATGCAAAACATCGAAGGCAAATGCTTACGCATAGGCTAGCTTATCTACATCCATATTTTTTGCTATGGTTCTCTAATGGTGTGCTAAGGCATTGACACAAAGCAAGCAGGCAAATGCAACACTTCTCATGGTCTATGGCAACATTCCGCACTGACAATGCTAAATAAATCTTAGGAGAATTTTACAAAACTAGGGTTACCATCGAGTGATGACCCTTGTGGCAGCTTTATGATTAAAGTGCTAACTTGAGTGCTGGGGAATGTTCTACACCACATGGCTGGATTTATGGTGGGGTTTGCCCCTGCTTGTGCTCTGATAATGCTGCCTGACTCACTGTCCCATGTCCCCATGTCCAGGGAGCCAAGATCATCCAGTCCTTCATGTGGTACCTCAACCCCCGGCAAGTGTTCGACCTGAGCCAAGGAGGCCCCAAAGAAGGGTGAGGTTCCGCACAGGGCCTTCATCGGGCTTCGCCCTTACCCACCATTCTATCACTCTTGGTAACCTCTATCTCTCACGCTAATCACTCATACTAACCTCTGTCACTCACGCTAATCACTCATGCTAACCTATGTCACTCACGCTAATCACTCATGCTAACCTCTGTCACTCACGCAAATCACTCATGCTAACCTCTGTCACTCACGCTAATCACTCATGCTAACCTCTGTCACTCACGCTAATCACTCATGCTAACCTCTGTGTCTCACGCTAATCACTCATGCTAACCTATGCCACTCACGCTAATCACTCATGCTAACCTCTGTCACTCACGCTAATCACTCATGCTAACCTCTGTGTCTCACGCTAATCACTCACGCTAACCTATGTCACTCATGCTAATCACTCATGCTAACCTCTGTGTCTCACGCTAATCACTCATGCTAACCTCTGTCACTCATGCTAATCACTCATGCTAACCTCTATCTCTCACACTAATCACTCATGCTAACCTCTGTCACTCACGCTAATCACTCACGCTAACCTCTGTCTCTCACGCTAATCTGTGTCACTCACGCTAATCGCTCACGCTAACCTCTATCACTCCGCTACTCACTCACGCTAACCTCTGTCAGCTCATGCTAATCGCTCATGCTGACCTCTGTCAACTCACGCTAATCACTCACGTTAACCTGTCAACTCATGCTAATCTCTCACGCTAACTTCATCATTCATGCTAATTACTCACGCTAACCTCTATCACTCACACTAACTTTTATCACTCATGCTAACCACTATCATTAGCACCAATCACTCATGCTAACCTCTAGCACTCGTGCTAATCACTCATGCTAACTTTGTCACTCATGCTAATCACTCACGCTAACTTCTATCATTCATGCTGATTACCTTCCATCGGTCATGCTAACTTCTGTCACACATGGTATTTACCGTCACTCACGCTGACTTCTGTCATTCATGCGGATTGCCTTCCATCAGTCATGCTAGCTTCTGTCACGCATGGTATTTACCGTCACTCACGCTGACTTCTGTCATTCATGCTACTAAACATCTATCAATCAGCCTGAATTTTACCACTCATGCTTGTTACCCTCTGTCACACACGTAAACTTACATGACTCATGCTAATACTCTCTTATCGCTCAAGCTAACTTCCATCACTAATGCCTGTTTATATTACTCAAGCTGATTGCCTTCTGTCATGCACGCTAACTTCTATAACTCATTCCAACTTCTGTCACTCAAGTAGAGTTCTATCATTCATACTTTCAATGACACAAGCAAACTTTTAATACTCTCGTTAGCCACTATTAGTCATACTAATTACCTTTTATCACTCTCGAAATCTTTTACATCTCATGCTAATTTACTTTTATCACTCAGGCTAATTGCTGTCTAAGACTCTTGTCATGTTCTATGACTCACGCTAACTCCTCTCACTACTATGCTGCGCTATATCTCAGCTAAACTTGATAAGATTTACGTCACTATTACCTGCATGAAGTATTAGTCATGGCGTGCTGATTCTTAAATTGTGGTATAAAGCAAGCCAGTGACCTGATCATCATTGATTTGCTCATTTCAGGCACTCGTTATCATGGGTTAAAATCCATAGAAGCTTTTCCTGCATCATATCACTGCCTCCGATGGATGTGACAGTGTGTTAAAACATGCTTGGAAAGACAGTACTGATTAGCGCATTACTGCTGTAATGAATGCCTATAGTGAATTGAGCTGCATGATGGTCCTTATCTCATCTTCTCGGTCTTATTGTGTATCTGAGATTGATTAGATTTTGTTTTGTTGCACTACACTTATGAATAGAACAGGAGAATTATTGGGGAAATATCCATGTTTTTTCAGCTTTTTGTCACTGACATGGTCGTCTGGTCCAGTGCCAGGATAAAGTGACTGAGGGGACTGCTGAAAATATGGAGGGGACAATTTTTTTTTTATAAAATAAAATGAATTGATTTCACCATGCAAGAGCTCCAAACAGGCTGAATAACAGCAACTGTATGTGTGTGTGTGTGTGTGTGTGTGTGTGTGTGTGTGTGTGTGTATATATATATATATATATTCTTTTTTTTATTTGAGTGCCTCACATGACAACATAGCACTTTTTTGGGTTTATGAAGGACTCTGTGTTAAAATCTGTGGGGATGGTGCATAGAAACAGCTGTTTGCAGCTGACATCCCCCCTCTCTCTCTTTTTCGTTCATTCCTGTACTTTCCTGTCTGTGGATTGATTCAATATTGTTTTTAAAATTTTTCTGTAGATACATAAAATTTAAACGGGGGGGAAACACAACTGAAGGGGCCAAACCAAGCCACCTGTGGCGCGGGGCCCAATGGTCCGCTATATTATTATTTGGTCTGTACTGTACAAAGATGTTATGAAGGAATTTGTTCACAAAATGAAGTAATGGCTTTAGGAATAGGCTGCGGAGTTAATTTTTGTGTGCTTTTCTGAACAGGGTAAACCTGCATAATGTGGTGTTTAAAAAATAATGATCTGTTCTTGATCGTTTTTTTTTCTGCTTTGTTTTCAAGGTTAGAAATGTACCGCAAAGTGCACAATTTGCGTATTCTGGCGTGTGGAGGTGATGGAACAGTGAGTATGTGCTCCCCCTGTATGCCTCTGCTCCTCTCTACAGTTCACTGCTTTAAGACTGAATTAGACTGCTGCCACATTTCAGTTTGCTGTTAAAATTGAACTGCGAGTTTAAGCAATTCTTTCCCTTTATGGTCTCTCAAGCACCATTTCTTTTTATTCGAACTGAATTAAACTTATAATTTGTTACCTTTCATTCATTTAATCAAACAACTTCAGATAAAAGGAATTATCGTTAATAGTCAGATCCAGTCCCGTGGTTAATAATTCAAGTCAGCGCCGGAGTCCTGACATGACCTTTCTGCCACGAGCTTCCAACTCTGTTGCTGTTAGTTTGGTGAAAGTTTCAGAGCAAACAGGTTCCAGGTGACATGGATTGTAGAGATCCCAGCACAGTTCCTGAAATGGCATCGTAACACACCTGGTGGACTTGCCATACCTGATGCAAGGTGTGGTTAGGTTTTTCATCATTACAAAGTACTGAGATTTTCCCCTTCCACTTAATTGTCTGTATGTTGCTGAGACCCAGTTTGCTTCATTAGTTACTGATGGCTTTGTTGTAGATCCATTGGACTGCTTGCTGTGGCTGACAGACTCTTGGTCAGTGGCTCTGTGCTCCTTATGCTCTGGCTATAGACCACAGATACCATGGTCTGAGAGCGTTGTACTGGACGTCTCTATGTTCTGTAGCTACGTCATTGTGCCAAACAGGGAGCGATGAGCCTGTATGTGTTTGTGTCTGGCATGTCCCTGCCCCCTCTTCAGTAAGGTTCACAATCCTGCTAAGAGCCTTGGTCTAGTCCAGGAAGATATTTTCTTTTATCGTTTGCTGTCATTAGACGAGACCTGCTGTGGCTCCTTTGATGTGACCTGTGATGTTTGATGGTTGCTCTCTGCGGTTGATCCTCTTTGATTCGGTCTGAAATTGATTCTTTTGTCCAACCAACAGTCAAAACCGCAAAGACTCTTCATTTATTATTGTACATGGCAAAGAGAAGCAGGAAATCCCTGCACTTAATAAGCTGGAAGCAGCAAATGCTAGACATTTTTTGCTTGAAAAAAGACTGAAACGATTAATCGTTTATCAAAATAGTCGGCAACTAATCTTTTGCCTGTCTGACTAATCAGTTAATCGACTAATCGTACGGCTGTAAACCACACTCAAAAATAATGCATGCAGAATAGCTTTTATCGGACTGACAGTATTTAAGGTGGAACATTACATAATCAAATGAGCTTTTACCTTCTCCACGGATACGCTTGTTTGGCCAGTTTCTTTAAATCCAAGTCGTTTTTATGCAGGAGAGTGTCATGGCGTATTTTTCACCTGACCCTCTGACACTGGCGTCCCACATTGTGGCTGCGAATCCCGTGCATGCGGTCGACGTGATGCGCGAGTTCGAGCTCTTTAACACAGACCTTGCTTTGCGAGCGGAGAGAAAAAGGGATTCGATGTGTGAAATAATTCTCACAGGAAGCAGAGCGGGGCGGTTTTGAGCGGCGATGCTTACTCACCGGAGTGCAGACAGAGGCTGTATGGGGATGTGAGCGACTCATCCATCTCTGTAAATGACCTGTCCTGTTATGCACTGAGTGGAAAGAGGGGTCGCTCGTGTGGTGAAGGGGCTGACCTGGAGTAATGGATGAATGGATGTACTCCGCCAAGTGCAATTCCCACACTGTGATTACTGTGCCAGACATGCTTGCGGACAAAGTGTAATTTATGGGGATGCTGAGCGAGATGTGGCAGTATAGAGCTCGTTGGAGATCAGCATCTCAAACGGTCAACGTACTGTACATAACCCCACCTCTGTTCATTTTAATTCACTTAGCTATTTTTTTGTCAGTACTCCGTGTACTGTACAAACCATATTTTGTATAGTTCTTTAGAACATTGAAATTAATATGTTTACTTTAATCAAAACCTGATATTCACGCATAGAATGCCATATACGTGATGTTGCATGACCTATTTTTGTTGCATAGCTGTGTGTTTAATTCTGACATTGCTGTAAGCAGTATGGCCACTCAACCTGTGATTTACATTAAAGGATTGACATCTTTCCTTCAGTAGCCACATGAATACAACATGCAGAACAAACAGAAACTGTAGCCTGTCACCTGTGATAGCAATAGGAAATAAAGCGTTGGGGTTTGGGTATGTAAGGGGTCTGTGGTCTCCTCTACAGGTGGGCTGGATCCTGTCGACCCTTGATCAGCTGCAGCTGAACCCCCAGCCAGCTGTAGCCGTTCTGCCCCTGGGCACCGGGAACGACCTGGCCAGGACCCTCAACTGGGGCGGGGTGGGTGTCCAGCTTGCATATTTGCATAAAACGCTGATGATGTCCCCTAAGTGAACAATCGCTAATCTGAACATGATATCGAGGCTGTTTTTCAAGTACCAGGCCTGGTCCTGGAGTGTTGCAGTGTCTGCTGGTTTCTCAGTACTTAATTGAGTAATTAAAGCAGGTAATTACGCAGTTAATTTGCCTCACCTGGTACCTGGGTCTGTAATGTGACTGTCCAGGACCAGGGTTGGAACTACCTGTGCCGCGATGCTTTTTGTCGTCTGTGCCTTTGCATGATTACGTTTTTTTGTAATTAGAAACTGAATTATTTCCCCAGGGATATACGGACGAGCCAGTGTCCAAAATCCTCTCACACGTCGAGGAGGGGAACATTGTCCAATTGGACCGATGGAACCTCATCGTGGAGCCGAACCCGGCAGCCAGCCAGGAGGAGAAGGACGAGCAGATTACTGACAAGGTGCGGAGGTTCACTGCTCACCGGAGCGGAGCCGCTCGCGAGTGAAATCACGTCGAGTACGGCCCTTTAGAAAAAAAAAAAAAAAAAAAACACGAGCTGTTGTGCAGGTTTAATGCATGATTGCTAGAATGCAGCATCACTGTGTTCAAACATAACGGTAGCACACGGATCATTGCACTGATGTGACTGTGTGATACAATCACCATTTAATCTATACTGGTGTGAAATGCATGGCGTGGCCAATTTTTCCAGCGCATTTGAGTTCACACAGCAAAAATCAGTGGACAATAACAGTAAAGTACAGTGGCAGAAAAATGGGCAAAATTATTTTTACTATAATCAGCAATCCTTAAGGGGTCCTATTAACCCAAGATATTTTTAATTCTCCTTTTTCTGCATAGAGCTAAGATGCTTAGTTTATGGTCGTCAGGTACTCTTAGTTAGGCACAGTTTAATATAAGTATCTGCCTATAGTGCTCTCAGTCTCATACGCATTTGGCTATTCTTTGAAAACGTATTGACAAGGAAAACACTGAGGCTTGCATGAATTATGCTGCTAATGTGGAACTTATAGCATTGATTTCTGCTAGTGTTATCTGCAAAAGTTGATGCGTACATTAGGATGTATGTATCAAAAGATGGTCTTATAAGGTGCTGACAAATCTCTAGAAGAAGCGTAACTGGAGCATTTTTAGAATTTTTTTTTTTTTTTTCTCATGACAGTAACATCATTTGAAGATGTAGTTACGGATACAGTGATACAATTTTAGGCAGAAGAAAGATCAAATTCAATAAATTTTCTCAGAGTAAAGACAGTGGAATTAAACAGTACAAACAATAATTTATCAAAAACTAGTGTAAAATCATATGTATAATCTGCAATAATATGGTTTTGAGAAGCATTAAAATTAAAAATCTTTATTGCTCTGAGTAACAATGTAATTAAAGTTTGATTCATGAGAGAAATTAGATTTGTATTTTCGGTATGCCATCATGAATATTGTGCTATTTAGTGTAGTAAATGATATAACAATGTTTTCATTTTATAATATTGATGCTGGTTATTACTTTTGAATTTACTGGCAAATCATTTATAAAATGCGCAGACCCATAGTTTATCATTTTATTCTTAATTTTTTTTACTGCTTAATAATCTTCCTCCGGTAAATATCTCTCGGCACGTACTACAGTTTTAGGAGATGTTGTGCAGGCTTGCTAACGTGTAAGCTTCCTGCAGACACCAGGCAGCCAAAAGTAGAGAAGTATAGACTAGCTGCAGAGAAATTCTGCATGGTTATGCTGTATTTATGTGTTTCAGAACTCCGTGGTGTTACCGTACTGTCGTCATAGCCTTATAATTCTCATATTCAGGTATATTCTTTCACAGGTATTAAAATGTATCATGCAGTGTCCTATCTATCTCATGTTGTGCTGAGGATGAGAAATTACAAGTTCTTTGTTTGTGGAAGGGATACACCATTTCATGTTCCCGCCCCTGTTTTTATACCGTGCACATTCAAAACCACAGCCGCAAAATAACAGAATCCTGCTCAAAGCAGATTTTTGTGTCTGGTGATAGATATCAGCAGGCTGTACTGGTAATTAAAAGATGGGTCTGTATGTAGCTCGGCCATCATCACTACGGGAGACGCTGATAGTTGCCGGCGCATTCTTTTGTATTCTGGTGCCCATAGGCCCCTGTTACTCTGACTTTTCCTCACATAAAACACGGACCGCCCCTATCTTCCTCTTATTGGTAAAACGGGGTATTTGAGGGTACGATGGAGAGTCTCTGGCCTGATACGTCGAGGCTGTGCGCATGATGGCGGCCTTTACAGCTCCTGACAGATAATTGACCCTTTACCTGACCTGGCTGCAGTTTAAAGCATGGCGTGTCGTGTCAGATCACTCACTCGACAACCAGAGGAGAATTTACAGTGATGTTTATATGCTGGCAACAGATTTTGCTATTATCCGCGTGAATTCTAGCAGAAACTACCGCTCTAATTACATCCAAAGTGCTCGATTAAGCTTGGTGCCGGGAGATATGAAATTTCTCTACAAAGAAATTCACTGTTTAGTTATATAAAACGATGCTTTAAACACGGTAGCAGCACTTTATTTCATAGTCTGTTCATTTGTTTGTGAAAAAAGAAACAAGTTAACAGTAGCCTGAATTAAATCGGCATGTGTTCTGCTCTGCAAAATCTGTGAGTGATGTGGAGCGCTCCACGCAGTTCACGTGTTCCCTCATAGTGTGTGTGATTGCAATTGTTCATGTTGTTTGATTTGGTTTTTCACACTTATGTGTGGGTACTAAAAACTCGAGGCCCAATGTCTGGTGCCGCTGTGATCTGTGGTGTAATTTAAAGAAGGGGTCGTGCTTCCCTCAATAACACAAACATGGCGAAAAGATCCCCGTAAAAACACAAATAACACAGGCATAACAATATCTATCCATTCATCCCACCTCCCCAGTGTTCAAACTGACCTTACACCCCTCAGTATGATGAGAAGCACATTTCCTGTCAGGGGCTAAATTCTGTATTCCAGCGTGCAGTTTTCTGCACTGTTAGCTTTGTGTAAATCACAAGCATTCGCTGTGTAAACCCAGATCTGTTCTAACTCCCCGGCCTGTCTCTGTTTGACCCCGCAGCTCCCGCTCGATGTGTTTAACAACTACTTCAGCCTCGGCTTCGACGCACACGTAACGCTGGAGTTTCACGAGTCCAGAGGTCTGTGCTTAATATGTTTCGGATTTCAGTTCTGCACTCCTGTCATCAGAGATTTAAAACATTCATCTTCCTCTGGTGTTTCGAGCTCAAATGAAATCCTCACAGTTTCTTGGAGGGCACGCCCCTACGTCTGTGCTGTTGGTTTTCGTAGTCATAGATTTTTGCTTAACTGACTAACTTTTTTATATTGAAGGTCAAAATGTCAAAGAATACTTCCACACATACGCTCCTGATAAATTATTCACTGAGATCTGTCTTCGCCCTGTTACATTTATGCATTTTGTGCTATGTTCCAGGTCAGGGCAATGTGTATGAGCACACACAGCGATCCTGCGGTTCACCCTGCTTTCATAATTAATTGGATGTTTGCACAACATGTGCATTTTTAGACAAGATGTCACATTCCCACCTCCATCCACCCACCTCACATGAGCTGATGTGCTTCGTATGAATTACTCCCAGTCTGTCAGCTAATTATTCTTGTTTCAGTTTGTGACAGGATATTAGTCTTGTCTCGCTGGTGATCCTAACCAACTATGCTGAATTTTCCTTGAGTAACTAATTACATCATGAGAAATTTGTGCTGCTTTATTGGCATGTTTCCACCTAAATTCTGCCTAAATCTCTATCAGAATTGAATTCAGAATTATCAAAAACAACACAGCTGCCAAAATTCAGAAGCATCGCATCCATATTCTGACAGCTCATTATCTCAAAGTTGGCCTTAATTAGAATGTCAGTTGTTTGCATTCTCTGATGTGTGGAACGAAAACGCTTGCTTTGCAGAAATCAAATTCCAAGATAATTTGAATCGTTTGGTGTCAAACTGAAGGCAGTAACAGCTGGATCTGTTTCTGTTTAAACTGTAATAGGATTCTGGGGAATATTGATGATGTTCTCCAATAGCGCTTCAGGCTGGTCCCGTCTGCATCTGAGACAGATTTGTGTTTGTGTGTGTCTGACAGCTTTATTGAAATGTTTTCCAGTCTGAAATGTTGACAATCTACCTTCTCCGTTTGCTCAGAGGCCAACCCTGAGAAATTCAACAGCCGATTCAGGAACAAGATGTTCTACGCTGGAGTGAGTGCCATTCTTTCTGCTATCTAGGCTATCAGAGCCATGGAGCCACTAAATCCAGAATATTCCCCACTTTATAGTCCTTTCTCCTTCTCTTTCGCTCTCGCTATCTCTCTCTTTACTCTCTCGCTTTCTCAGTTTCTGTTTCTCGTCCTCCCTCTCTCTCTGTTTCTGTGTATCTCTCTCTCTGGCTTATAATGCTTGCAAATAGTCATATTTAGTTTACAATAAAAGTTTGTTAAAACTCACTCAAAACTCTCTCTTCTTTCTATCCCCTCTCCAGACGGCCTTCTCGGACTTTCTCATGGGCAGCTCCAAAGACCTGGCGAAACACATCAAAGTTGTGGTGAGTTAATCCCTGTCTCTGACCTCTTATCTGAGAGTGGGATGAAGTGAAAAGTGGTTTTGCCACATGCTGTCATGGACTTCAGTGGCATAATGCGTTAGTGGATTTATTTCTCCTTTAAACGTAATGTGCAGCTTGATGAATCCTTATTCTCCTTCAGAGGGACGAGGAAAGTGCCTCACTTTTATCATTATTATCAGAATTTTCACCCCAAGAGAAGGCCTTGCCTCTAAGCCTTTGTATCTTAGCTGTAGGCATTACATCCTGACCGACCCGGTGGAGTGTGTAACAGTGTCAGGGCCTCAGTGCTTTGTGCTGTTGGCAGACAGAAACAGAGGTTCACACATCTCTTCACCTGTTAACGGCTTGTTAAACACACCAGGCTCTGACTGCAGAGGTCTGGCTGACACTGCGAACCCTCGAAGGATTACGTGTGGTCCGATGTGAATCCGGCCTTATCGGAGCGCGATTTCTCACGTCTCTGTGTGCTCTCTCTCTCTCTCTCTCTCTAGTGCGATGACACTGACCTCACCTCCAAGGTTCAGGAGCTGAAGCTGCAGTGTCTGGTGTTCCTCAACATTCCCAGGTTAGCGTTAACACCGTTTCTGCGTACTCCGCGTGAAGATGGCTGCGCATCAGGGCTGTGTGTTATTTCCAGTGTGCGGAACGTTTGCAAACCAAGTTCGCGTAGATGTTGTGTGCCTCCACAAAAAATGTGATTTATTCTGTTGCTGGTTTTTCAGTGTGCAGACTAAGTGCATTTTTGCCTCTCTTTCGCTGAGTAGATGAGCCAAGTCGCGCTGAATTCAAAACAGAACTTCTCAATCAATGTTTTTACTTGCACAGTGTGCCTTATAGTGTATTGGTCTCCTGTTGTTTTTTGAAAATTTGCGTTCACTGTGCAGATTAAACTAAGGCCTGTGGACTGTGCCCCCCCCATGTCATGAGCTCAGATGGGCTGTTTTGTCAGTGTGGTGTCGAGCTAATACCTATCGATCCTGATCCGCGGTCTGGCGGGATATTGGTTTCCCTCGGTGGCTGTATTGATCACGGTCCCCTTGTGCGTCTGTTTGGCAGGTACTGTGCAGGTACCATGCCCTGGGGTAACCCTGGCGAGCACCACGACTTCGAACCGCAGCGACACGACGACGGCTGCATCGAGGTCATCGGATTCACCATGACGTCTCTGGTAGGGCTGCAGTCAGGGCTCAGCCTTCGCTGAACATCGCTCGCTTTCCAGAGAACTTCATGTCTCATTTGCAATATCTTATTCACAAGTTGAATTTGCTGAGTTCAAAGAAGACTAAAACTTTTTTTAAAAAATGATGTGCCCTTTTTGAAAAGTTTTACCCTTGCATTTTGAAAGTCTGGATAAGGATTAGTGGTCTGTTGTCAGGTTATGTCTGACCTTCTAGCTCGACATAAACTGCTTTATGTCTGGTAATCTGTGTTTCGTATTCCGAGTGAAGAAAGGTATTAAGCACATCATTTTAACCTGGCATTGCTCCAGGCGGGATCGGCCCTCTTACAAACACATTTTCATTTATCACTTTCCTCCTGTCGTCATGGAAACCTTCCCCTGCTCTCCCAGCCGAATCCCGCTGTATATTGATTGACCCTCTCTCTCTCTTTCCTCGGGTTCGAAGGCTACGCTACAGGTGGGGGGTCACGGCGAGAGGCTAAATCAGTGTCAGAAGGTGACCCTGACCACCTACAAGCCCATCCCCATGCAGGTGGACGGAGAGCCCTGTAAACTCGCCCCCTCCGTCATCCACATATCCCTGAGGAATCAGGCTAACATGGTGCAAAAGACCAAGCGCAGGACCTCCATCCCTCTGCTAAACGAGTAAGAGATGGCGCCTGCGGCCCCTGTACTCCACAGTTCTCTCTCAGCTATTCCTCACTGTAGCAACACGGCCTCTTAGCTCCCCGCTACATTTTATCCTGGACAGCCTATAGCCTAGCAGCTAGCATATTTGACTGGGTCGTTTAGCAATCTTGATGGTTTAAATCTGAGTACTGCCGCTTGAACCCCATAAAACCTAAAACCTACGGACCCACGGATGGGCCTGTCTAGTGCAGCTGCTGTACTGAAACCTCTTCAACTTCAGGCCATTTTTAAATTCTAGTGGAGATCCCAAAGTTTCCTATGATCCCAAATGTGTCCTGCTGAATTACAGGGAAATGTGTATGAAATGTACAAAATCTAGATATTTCCCTTTTGATTTAATGCTGTGGCCATAAATACTTGGCGTCCTGGGTTTGAATATTTCTCTCAATATAAGTGCGATGTAGCTTCAGTGAAGTGCTGCAACCAGCAGATACAGAATATATATGTGACACTGTCCTGCAATATGAAAAGCAAATGCTTAAATCAATTAAGGCTTAAGGCAGTTTAAGGGATTAAGATCAGTGTAGCCATTGGGCCCTTGTGTGGGGCCTGTCGTGCTGCATTGCTTTGTTATTCTAACAAATTGTTAAGTGGCTTTGGATTACAACATGAGTTGAGCATCTGTATTGTAGTACTACTGCAGTCAAACATTTGGAAGATGGTATCCTTTTGGCTTAAGTATGCTGAAAGACTGACTAAACTAAGAGTTTCACTCTTGTGCTAAAATACACTTAAGATGCTAAGATGCTTAAGTACACTGTCACTGAAGTACACTAAAAGAGTGTCAATCTTGCCCTTAAGTACACAAAGAATGTCAATTTTTGTGCTTAAGTATATTACAGGAGTCAATCTTGTGCTGAAGTCCACTAAGAGTGTCGATCTTGTGCTTAAGTACGCTAAGCGTATCAGTCTTGTGTTAAAGTACCCTAGGAGGTGTCAATCTTGTGCTAAAGTTTACTGAGATAGTAGGGTCTTGGCGTCCCTGCATTCTTCTCCGCTACATTGCGGGGTTTAAATCTTGTGTATGCAGAATGCAAGCCGTTACATTTCACTGCCAATCTTGCCCTTAATTGCGCTCTGTAAAAGTAAGCAGAGACTGTAATCATTTGTTGGTGGAGGCATTTTTAACTAGATAAATTTATGTGCTGTGGCCAAAGTTATTGTGATTAAAAGAAGAGTAATCTCACAATACCCTTTGACAGTGATATTGCTAAAATTGATTACGGTCTCACACTTCAGTATGAGCTAACACTGCCAGCTTTCTCCCTGCTTCATATCCAATATGAGTATTTTTATTTATTCCTGTCATCAAACCAGCTGGGAGGCTAAAAGCTTGGCAGTCATGTTGTTTTTAAGCATGATTTTTTTTTTCATGCAGATCAAAAGGATCTAAAAGTGTCTGTATAATTCACATTAACAGTGTCCTTAAGCCCATCTTGTGTGTGTTTTAATTCTCTTCTTCATGCCTGTTATAAAATGACCATAACTCTGTAACTGTAAAACTAATTAATGTTTTGTCGTTTTGTCAGAGACAAGAGCAGGGCCTCTAAGTGAAGTCAGGTCAGGCCTTTTTTTTACATTTTACGTCACAGGGCTTTTGTTGGCGTAGCCTTGAGCGCTCTCTGAGCCTGACCATGTGTATCGACTCTGGCAGAGAGGATTAAGAAAGTCTTATTTTTAAACCTTGAGGATATTCAAGTTTTTTAAGCCTTTTTAGCAAGAACTGTCTTTGAATGTCAGTTTTGAATGTCAAGTTGTTACTGTGACTCTGTGCTATCGCTGCAGAATCGGGCAGTGATATAGGGGGGTCCTGCGATTGGCTGAGACGCTTCTTCCTGCCAACCAAAGACCCAAAGCCCTGATGCAGCTCCACCCACAGCCCTATTCTATTGGTTAACCCAGAACTCTAACCCTAACCCATGGGTCTGACCCAACTCCACCCCTTCAACCAATAGAATGGGGCTGTGGGCGGAGCTGGATCTGGTCCAACTTTGCCCTCTGGATCTTTGGTTCCACGACAAGAGGACCTTGAATTGGCTTGTCAACCTAAACTTCTGTGTCTATTTATTTTCCTGCTGCATTGTGCTGTTTGGGCAGCAGCACAGTCATTATGTTTGAAAAGAGCTCCTGTTGTGCAGCTTTAGCACGGGCACCTTGAGTGTGTAACCTGTAGCCAAATTTTTCAGTTACCATCCCCTCGGTCTGGTCGGCATTACATTACAGGCATTTAGCAGGCACTTTTACCCTAGAGAGATGTACTACACAGAGTGAATGAGCTGCTACAGAAATTTTTCAGAGGGATGTAGCGTCCCAAGTGCCGGGAAGTAACCAACTAATTTGGATTCGGACCCTGTAAAGACAAGCACCACAAAAACAATCGTGACAGTTAACAAGGTGGCAATATTGAGCACAAGTATTACGAATCCAAAATCAGCTGGAACAATACTAATAAGTAATTGTAGGGTTGGGCGAATTTACTTCCCCTTTCGTGACTTTAGGCCACAGGCGGCACTAGTCAAGTTGAGAATGGATTCTGTAGGGATCCTCCATCCTTCAAGTGCTATTACTGGATGTGCCATCCGAGTGTTTATTGTGATTATGGCTGTAGTACTGTTTATTAGGTCTGGATGCAGTATGACATCTAATTTTGTTTGAGCGAGGCTGTATACTTACTGCTGGCAGGTTTTCTGTTGCATCGGTTCTTTGTGAAGTTAACACAAATTGTCTGAGTGTGAGTCTGAGGCAGTGAGATGTACCTCAGCGTTATGAGCACAGCAAAGTCTAATTCCTGTCGACATGGAAAAATGGGCTCTTGTATTCTTTTTGAAGTCAGCAACAAACCCCTGGCCTTTTGTCTACACTGGAATCCTCAGTTATCTGGACTTGATGTAATCTGCTGTGAAGGCACTTTGAAAGGCTTGCGCAGGTACTTTAAACTTTCTCTCTGACTTTTCCCTGCAGGGAAGACTGAAAAATAAAAATATATAGAATTTGGGGTTGTTTTTAAATGAAAAAGACCATTTTAATCCAAAGATATATATTTTCTTATTTCATAGTTGAGTGATTGCTGGCAATCCCGTTGCACTGCGCATAAATCCAGTAATAATCTCTAATTTAAAATGTTTTCCAGCTGTGACTACGAAATTCTGATGCTGTTACAGGTACTTCATCACTTGTGACTTAATTCTAAATCTTCATTTCCTGAAAATGTTACCCAAGGTCAGGTCACTCAGAGTTCATTTTTTTTGCTTCAGAGCAGGAAGTCAGAGCACCAACATGATATTATTCGCATACACATCCCTGCGAACTGTTGCATCTTTTTTTGCAAATGCTCATGTCTGGAGCAATTGACCTTTTCTTACTCAAAGTACTTTTATAAAATTGGATATTTTACCTTGTCAATCTCGCTTGGAGACCAGTGAGAAGTCACCCTGCTTCTCTCATTGGTTCGTCTGATCCTTGTGACTGTGAATGATTTTGGAATGACCGGACACAGTTGGTTTGTTTGGTGTTACTGCTTACATCACAGTTTCCCTATACTCCTATTTACTCAAAAAGTTTGAGGATGCCATGATGGTGCGGTGGTTAGCACTATTGCCTCATGGGAAGAAGGTCGTGGGTTTGAATCTAGCCTGGGGCCTTTCTGTGTGGGGTTGTCAGGTTCTCCGCGTGTTCGCCTGGGTTTCCTCCGGGTACTCCAGTTTATTCCCACAGACCAAAGACATGCGTGTCAGGCTAATTAGAGACTCTAAATTGCCCATAGGTGTGAGTGTGTGAGTGAATGGTGTGTAATTCCTGCATTGCTTTGATATTATGGCCTTAAAAAAGTGCTGAAATGCTGTTAAACTTGTCGTAATAAATTAATTAACTGGCTGGAAGTGTTTCTTTCTCATGCCTTAATGCTCATTGCCTCTTCCGTTTGATCTCGGCCCTGCTGTGTTGAAAAGAAACTCTCCTATCTGCTTGAAAATCCTCGTAGCGAGTGTTGGAAAGAGGAGTTAGAAACATCTGGATGCAGAAAATCGTCTTTGGAGACCTGGATTTAAATCTGTGAGATCGTACCCCCAGGGCCTGCTAGCAGCTGGAGTTAAGCTGTGCCATGTACACTGTGATTCCCTTATGTTGTTGAGGGGTTGTACCTATGTTTCTGTAAGGTTATTGGCAAACCCAAAAAGTGAAGAGGCCTTCCTCAGCCAGGATATGTCCTGTTGACTTTGATATGCCCTGTTGATTTTGCTTTATTTAAAGAAAGGTGATGGAGGCCAACATGAAATGAGTGAGATAATGCATGAATAGGCTTTACCGTCCTGTGACATAAAGTTAGAATGTGAGCTCTGGTTCTACACTGGGATTCCGAGGTTATTTATAGGAGTCCGAGGAGTCTTAAAGGTGTTGACCCCTGTATACCCTGTTGTGGTTTTCGGAGCTGCGCTGTAACTGATCTGGCTAACATTTGAAATCCAGGGTAAATTTGACTGACAGTTTGTGTTAAGAAGTTACAAACACTAGAGCTGAAGGCTAAAATAGACTTGTTGATGACTTTTCTGATATAATGGTTGATATGGTCAGTTATAAGTATGGTGATTGTAACTAATTTTAGAATGCGGAATGTGATGATGACTGTTCGAGTGGAACTATGCCGCTACTGCATTAGTAACCACAGTTCTTGTATAACAGTGAAACAAAATGGAACTAACAACTGTCCTCCTGTAAATAGCAACAGAAGTTTTGGCTGTATCGAAGCATCAAAAGTTAATAGTGGATGAAGCAAGTAGTCTGCAAAGAACTACTCATTAAACACAATTAGGGGGCGGACCGATATTATCGGCCGATATTAGCATAAAAATGTAATAACGGAAGAGATTGTTATCGGATTTTTTTGCTGATCATGAAAACCGATAAAACAAGAGCACTCAGAGAGCTCAGCCCCTCCACCACACCAAGTCAACTCTGTGCATTAGTTATTTTCGTTGGCTGATGTAGGGTATTGTTGCATAACACCGCCAGGTGGCAGCAAAACCCAAAAGCACGCCGATTGGAAATCCGGCCCATTGGGGAGAGTAAATTTCTGCCAGCATAGCTGGATTTGAACTTTGGCTTATAGCTCAGCTGTACTTTGGCCTAGATATGCCAAAAGTGAATCTCTTTCATGTTATTTTAGTCGGCCTTACTTGCTGCCCACAGTTGTACTGGTCCAATATTTAAAAAAAGTCATATTGCCTAGGTGTAGGGGGCATTGACAGGATTATCTCAGGGAGAGTATGATCCAAACTATTGAGACAAAATTTTAAAAAATAAGTATGGCACTTTTTGCATTACTTAAATTGAATAAGTTTTCATATTTTTTTCTTTATTGTTTACATTTGGAAAGCCTTGTTGCATTTGTGAATGCATCCAGTGGGGAATCAGGAGAAAAGTTGACATGATGTGTTAATTCCACGACAGGAGATATGTCCTGTTGCCAAAATTAGTTGGGGGGGGGGAATAAAGCCCACATATATCGTTATCGGTGGATATCTGAATCGTAAATTAAGAGTCGGAAAATATCGGCATATCGGATATCGCAAAAAAGCCAATATCAGACATCCCTTAACACAATTTTAGGACAAAAAACAAGACAATAATGTCTTTAGCTGAGCATATTTGTGATTACCATGGTAAAATCACAATATACAACTCCGTGCCAGTCATTATATGAAAACAATTGCACAGCGAAGTAATCTGCTATATGTTGGGCCTTTTTACACCACTTAGGTGTGCAATTATTTTTGTAGAATGACCTTTATGTTGTTGTATATTGCTTATTCGTAACTCAAATATATAGATGAGTCGTATTAGTTTTGTTCCTGACATAGCACCTTTGTAGTCTCAGCTGCAGGGAGAAATAATAACCTCCTGCTATATTAATGAGGTCCATCGGAACCTATATGCTAGTCTTCCCCTGCCTGTTATTTGCATTAACCCCTTAAACTCAGATTTTTGCTTGAAATTCCACTTAAGTGGGTTGAAGTTAGAGAAAGCATTTTTCCCCATACTGCAGGACAGTGTCACGTACATGTTCTGTATCTGCTGGTTCCAGCGCTTCACTGAAGCTGCATCACACTTATATTGAGAGAAATATTCAAACCCAGGATGCCATGTTTTTATGGCCGCAGCATTACATCCATTGGAAAATATCTAGATCTTGTACATCATTTTATACACATATCCATGTAATTCAGCAGGACATATTTGGGATTATTGAAAACCTTGGGATCTCCTCTAGAATTTAAAATAGGCCTGAAGTTCCACAGATTTGAATACAGCAGCTGCATTTGATGCACCCACATATGGGACTACAGTGCGGAAGAGGTTAACCCTTTCATTTATATGACCACCACCAGCAGCCAGGGGTCACCAGTAACTCAGTGCTGCATGTTGCCTGTGATTCTCCCTTAATCCTCTGAAGAGGAGTCGTCTGTCTTGTCTTCATCGGCCTACACTCAGTCCCTGGGGAAAGAACAGCATAATCCTGACGGTTGTACTTCTCTCTCTCTCTCTCTCTCTCTCTCTCTCTCTCTCTCTCTCTCTCTCTCTCTCTCTCTCTCTCTCTCTCTCTCTCTCTCTGTTGTCTATTTGCAGTCAGCAGCCAGTCCCTGAGCGCCTGCGGATTCGAGTGAGCCGTATAAGCATGCACGACTACGAGGCTCTTCATTACGACAAGGAGAAACTGAAGGAAGCATGTGAGGAGTGCTTTCATCTATCCCTCGCTATCTGTGTCTCTGTCCCTCTGTCAGTCTGTCTGTTTATCTCACTGTCTCTCTATCTCTGTCCCTTAATCTCAGTCTCTCCATCTGTCTCTTTCTGTTTTTATTCATCTTTCTGTCTCTCTCCGTCTCTGTCTCTTTATCTGTTGACCTCTTTATCTTATTGTCTCTTTGTGTCTCTTTCTGTCTGTCTCGCCTTCAGTACCATTTCTCTCACTTTGTATTCTTAAAACCCCCTTTTTCTCTATCACTGTCTTGCACACACACACACACACACACACACACACACACACACACAGAGATGTCGCACAGAACCCCCCTGTCAGCTTTCACCCCAATTATGACTCCACTCTGCTCGAAGATGTCCAGCTGTGGTCTGTGGAAGGTTCCAAAAGCTCCATGGCTACTGGCCTGAGCCCTACACCAAAAAAAGATCTTAAGAAATTTTAATGACGGGACTTTGTAAATTGACTTTTTGATGTTTGACATTTGGCCTGCAGTTTAGCCTGGTCTTGAACACTCAAGTTTCTTTGGCTCTCGTTAAATCCTGGTCTTGCCTTTTCCTCTTGTATTAATTAAAGTGACTTTCATGCCTCCCTGTGAGTCAGAGTGAAAATATTGTTGCTTTTGCTCTTAGGATTGGACAACTCCGATAAATGCTTTATACTTCTCACAAACACGGGAGCTGGATTGGGCTAGAGAGACTCGTGCAATGGGATCGGGCGGATTGGTGGTCCGCACTGTGTACTGAATACATAACAACCGTATTCGTGCGTAAATATCGCCGTGAGTCTGTCAGCTAAAGCTAAAGTTTAATCTGCTACGGGAGTGTGATTCACCCCGTCACTGTCAGCAGTCCATGAACACACATAACCAAAAGCACCTATGTAGAGGGACACTTCTACACACAGATTCCTGCTTATCTGCATTATCGGGGGTAATTCAGTACGGACCAGGATGTCCTTTTGTTTTATTATACCTCTCAAATGTTTGGAATCTCTTTTGATTTAAGTAGTTCTTGGAATTTTATTCAATACAAGTGTTGGGTAATATTTATATTGTTATATGATTTATATATTATAGTAATTATATGAAACAAACACTAAAATGTATTAAGATTTTTGTTATTTAGTATTTCAAGGATATGGGGGAAAAAATATTCTCAAGGGACAACAAACCTCTCCTTTCTGGTGATTTCTAATCAAAGTATCAATCTGCTGTGAGATCTAAAGGAGCTGTGTCATGATTACTGTGCATGCTCAGAGCTTACATCCTAATAAAGTGAATGCGCTTGACTAATGGTCATAATCTGATTCCAGCCTTGCCTATCTGTCTTCGTTTTGCATTGTATTTATATATTTTAGTTACTGCGGCATTATGTTTTTTATATTAAGGAGCTCTGTGTGGAAATTTGAGGATTCAAAGTGCTATCTTAAACTTTAGCCAATGGATACGGAGTATGTAAGCTGGTTGCCATCGCCAGTTATCAAAGAACGAAAAATACCTTCTGGATTTTGACTCGCAGTTGAGTGGCTTTACTTAATTCAAGGTTGTGGGCATGCGCAGTAATCTTGACACCGCTCCTTTAATCACAAATCAAAGCTTTCTGCGGACTTTGGGTCCATGTTTTGTGTTGTTTCCTTGCTGTAACACGAAGTGCCTTCCATTTAATCTATGTGAGATCAGTGGTGATTCCAAACTTCTGAAAGGTAGTGTATGGGATAGTCAGCGGTCCTCTCCTCGCGAGTAATGGCGTTCGCCTTCCTCTGGTTACTGGGGATGACGTCACCGGCCCGGCTGTGATCCCCTGACCTCATCAGCTCGTCAGCCTGGCCTGCAGAGCTTGGAGTGATGCAACTGCTCAGACATCGCGGCCGCGAGGCGCAAATGAGCGTGCGGGAATGACTCCCTGCTGTCACTAATTGAAGCCTAGAGATACATTGCCAGCAACTGTTTTCTCCCGGACTGTATTCTACCTACTACCAGGGCATCTGGATAATTGCCTCTGTAAAACCAGCAGGATTTTCATCTCCTAAATATGACAAGGGCTGATTGCATTCGCACAGTCACACTGCCAAATGTCTCCCTGACAGCTTCTGTGGATGGTTTGTTTTCAGTGAATGAAGCAAGTGGGGCGTTTTTTTTTTTTTTTTTTTTTTTTTTGAGGTTGTTTGCGTAATTTCTGAAATGTTGCCTGCAGCCGTTATTCGTTGACTTGGTTCTTTGAAGCGTGTTGCCTTGGTGGTTTTTTGTACTTTGGCACACCATGACAAAACTCCACTGCTAACAAGACAGACTAAAGCAGTTGCGAAGAATGATTATATAAACAATGCAGAGTTTTGCGCGGCTAAACAAGATGCTTTTGGTTAAATCCTTTTGAGTTATCGCTTGTATTTTCACAGCGCGGGGCCTGCATAGTGGTAATCTCTGGTTTTGGAAATTGCATTAGAAAAGTCACGCTCGATAAGGGCTGTTTAACACTTTGGTAGTATGAACAGTCTTCTAGAGTCATCTCGACGGCAAAAAAAAAAAAAAAAAACTCGGGTCTATACAGATCATTTTAATTAAGGAGAGACTGCTTTTTACTTTTTAGATCTGTTTCAAAACAGACCATATATTTAGAACTAATATGACAAATTATCAACCCATGAAAGTTTTCTTTTGGCAGTATTGAAACTAAGCATTACGTTTCCATTAGCTTATAACGTTTTATCGTCCGACAAAAGTGTCTCTGGACGGCTATTTCCTAATTAATTCAAACAAGCAACAAGCTCTTTCTCAGCAGTAGATGGCAGCACTAGCAAAAGTGCGTCCGTCTACAAACATGATTTACATATAGGCTGCCGAACTGGTCCATGAAAATGACCACGGAACCCCAGGGGTAACCATTAATTTTGCATCTATAATGAGCTTGGCCAGTTGAACGAAAGGGCAGTTGCACTCTGTTGAACTGCAGCTAAAATGCAATGCAATGTTTTAAATTTTATGTCTTGATTTCCAGCGAAGAGGTTCTGTAATCTAATGCAGAAACAAATAATTTTTCAGACGTACTAGCTGTTATATAATTTAAAATGGGTATTACAACAGCCATTTCAATCTCTTCTAATTACAAAGTAATCATTAAGGGTGATAATAAGTGAACTGTCTTATTATAGTTGGCTTGTGGAAATGTCCCATTTTCTCTTGCAGTGGTGAAAGTAAGCTGATTTTTATATTATTTTGTACTACTCTGATCGCAGTTTAACTTGTCTACCCACCATGCACCAATCAAAAAACTTCCTACTTAGGAAAAGGAATTTGCTTATCAACAGATTCTGGCAGAAGGTGGAGGCCTGTGCTTATTTTTGGTTGCTTGAGGCTGATTTCGACGTGCTGCTTATCCTGCGGCCTTCTCTTATTCTGTTTTTGTCCTACAACTGCGAAGAAGAAGGGAGAATGCCGCGGCTGGGGAAAAAAACAATGCAAAACGCAGTAAAAAGAAGCGAGAGAAAAGTTGAATTGAACATTGAATGAGAAACTGCATGGTCCCGGGTTGCTAGGCAACAGTGAATTCTCCATCGAAGCATTCGCGGAGCTTTGGAGGCTCGCGATGGTCCCTGCAGGCGTGTTATTTAATTCATAAGTCTTGGTCCAACGGATTTTCATCGTATTAGCACATTCTCAATGTTAATTATCTCATCTACAGTAATTTGTTGATGTGCTAAACAATGGCTTCACAACAAGCACAACCTTGTGGGATCAGCTTTGGTCCGAACTCAAGTTTTGTATGTTTTTATTTCGTGTTTGCGGTAGCGGTAGACATTTTACTTTTAGACATGCGCAGAAACTCACGGGTGTGGCTGTGCTGTCTCTTGGATGTGGTTATAGCTTGACCACATGGTGCTTGCCGCCTCTAAGAGGTGGAATTGATTCCCAGTTCGTTGGATGTGAAAGCTAGCGACAATCAATGCAAAATACTTGGAAAAAATCTGTCGATATTTCTTTCACAATTGTCTTTCATTGACATATCTTGGCGTTGCTGTACATGTGTATCAAACGCCCTCCAAGTATCGGAACACGACCATCGTCCCGATCTCGGTTTGTTTGCATGTTCTTATGGAATATTTTTTTCTCTTTGCCTGTCTTCCTCAGCAATACCATTGGGTCTCATCGTTGTCCCAGGAGACAGTGACCTGGAAATGTGTCGTTCTCACATTGAGAGGCTACAAGAGGTAATTATTCTTGGGGGTTGGGGGTGTTTAAATGTGAATCAATAGTGTTTGAAAGTGAAAAGGTAGTTGGTTGGCGTTTGACTCTCATGAGTCCTGTATCTTCAAGCGTGTTACTGCACATGTATGAACCATCTATTGAGTGGACTACCTGTGATTCAGCTTGGGCTGGCCATTATTTTTGACAGACTTATTTTACCTGCAGTTTTGTCTGTGTGGTTTAAGCCCTGATGTTGTCACCCTTCCTTTCCAAGTGACTCATAGTTTCTGCTCTGACCTCCCCTGACCCCACAGTCCCACGCCTGCCTGTGTTTTTAATGCAACACATGAAATGATGCATGAAATTTGTGTGCAGGTCAAGGGTCCCAGCCTTTTACACTGCTCTGCACTCTACCGATCATTATCTCCTCTTTTCATTATTTCAAATTTCAAAGATGTATTTAAACAGTGCTCAGGTGTTTATTCATAAATGCCTTGTTCCTTGGTTAAATTTAATTATTTTTTTCCTGCAGAACAAAATTAATTCACACAGCTGTCCAATTATTTGCTGTAGGTTTCAGATTTTAATGAAGTCCAATGAATGACACGGAGGCTTGGATTTAATGAGTTGATCATTTCATTGACTTTTATTTTCTGTTAATAGCGAATGTGTTCATTTTTCAGAACATGAGTTGGTGTGCTAGCTTTTGCTAGAATTGATTTTCCAAACAATTTCTCGCAGAAGTAAACCTTGGATTGGTTTAAATAAGAGAATTTTTTGAAGTTTAAGTGTTTGCACCGTGCTCACAGAGCTTGTCGCATGATTGACCTTTCATGCTCCAATGCTAAATGGGCATCGGTGAGTCCGATTCGGTTTCACCATGTGGTGCCTCTCCGCAGGATTTTGTCCCCGTTCACCCCTCCTTCCAGCGACTGGTACTCCAGGTGTGTTTATGTGTCGCTTGTGGAGTTTTCATCATCGTTGGGAACAAGTCTCAAAACGTGTACAAGCAAAAACATGCATTTCATACCCTTTCCCTTTGCTGTGAAACTGCAGAAAGAAGTTTCTAGGCCGAGCAAGCCAAAGTAACTCAGTGCAGAAGGGCAAACCTTACGTTCAGCAGTGGTGGGATTCACATCTGGACCTGACCTAAGCTCTCTCATAGAATTGTTCTCAATTTGCTGAAAAATCCCCTAAATCTGGAGTGACGTAAATTGCAAACATTTTGACCATATACTCCATGTTTATGAATGTTTTTTAGGAGGAATTCAAGTTAAGGACAGTACTCACGACAGCAAGAGCTGCCCATTGAGCTAATAATATCGAAATTAGGTTAGAATCCAATTCCATAACCATGGTTGTATAACCTCGCTTACTGTTAGTTGTGCACAGCAGACAGATTCTGTTTGATTGTACACTGATGTTATCCCTGGATACCTGGGCATAACTCCAATATCGTGACAGGTTTCACTCTGAAAGAAGTACTGGTTTCTTCTTGCCCTATACGGTCACCCTGTAACTTCACATTTATAATAAATGACAGAGTTTTGTTCCTTGTTCCTGTAGTTTCCTGAGCATGATGCGTGTATCATACGTGATGTGTGTGCCGTGCGTGACGTGTGTGTTTTTTGTGCATGATTTGTGTGGTATCGTGCTGTAGTGATGGAAGGGATTGAGTGCCTTTTGTTTGATCACCGAGTAAGTCACTGGCCTGAAAGAATCACTCTTTATTTTAACGGAGAGAAGGCGTTATTGATTGGACAGTGAGCCGATTATGACAGTTATGCCCTTCGACTCTCCCATTGCTCACACAGGCCGTGCGCGCTGACAGACAGCGGTCAGAGAGCAAAGCTGGGGTCAGATGTGTGATGTTTTAATGTGCAGTCAAGTCAAGCCTTCCTTCTCTGAGTCAGATGGCCTCTACTTCGAAGAGACATTTTGAAATGTTTTGTCTTGTAGTCACAGTTCAGTGTCAAAACAAGGAAGTTATTTTGTGTTCAAAGTTTTAATGAAATATTTTGTGCACAAAAAAGGAAGCAAAAAGGGAGTAAGAGCTGTGCATTAAAGTGAAGAAATGTGGTCGAGTTTAATGAAGTCAAGTGCAGCAGTGGTGGGTCACATGCGCAAACCGTAAAGCGATGATGAAACTTTGTACAGGAGCAAAAGAGCACCTGTTAATTATGCGAAATGAGCACTAAATCATGAATGTCACGTGTAATCATTGCCCTTGCATTCGCTGATAAATGTTGCTTTATGAAGTATTGCTGTCATCTTTTCGAGAGAAATAATATCGCTGAATCAGCCCTGAACTAAATCTGGCGATGTCTATATTCGATCAAAGTTGAATAATTCATTTTTGGCTGCAGTTAGGCATAGAAAAATTATAATTTTTTTTTTTTTGAGTTGGTGTCGAACTATGAGAACAGTCATCATTCAGTGAACATGGGCAAGGAAACTTATTTATAGTTTTTACCAAATTAGGAAGCCACGACGTCACTTGACTCCAAATTGAATCACCACCTCACAGTCCCAAAACATGCAAAAAAAAAAAAAATACTAATGGGATTAGTGTTGCCATAGTATAGTGAAGATTGGGATCAATCACCATTTAAACCTTAAGTAGGGTGCAGCTCACGCCAAAACAGGGCCATTTAGAGTCACTGTTCCCCCAAGAATCAGGCTGAAAAAAATAGATTTTAAACTTAGGTAGTGCTTTTTCTCTAAAACATGCTCTTGAGAACATGCTTTGTTTCATGAGTCTTTATAAGGATTATGATTAGTCAACAGCCAGCCTTTGTTTTACATCAAATAAAACCGCATGTAAAGAAAATTGAATTCCGTATCACAAAAAATTTACAAGTAACTGAACAGAGGAAAAAGAAACAAGAAATACTACTCCCTTATTTTCCTTGGTAGCTTAAACATTTTTCCATACTGTTCTGTGACTTGAGCATCAGTTTAAGCTGCTATGTTTGTTTTGAAACAAGAGATTTGTTCTCCTTTTTTAGGTGGTGTTGTAGAATTGAGCTGATTTGTTACCATAAGCTGACGGAGACGATTGGAGATAAAAGAAGCAGTGATGCATTAGGCCTGTCAGCCGGCCTGTTCCCTCTCTGTGTTGCTCTGTGTCCAGGGCTCTCTGGAGGTGCGGAGCGCCTGGAGATACTGTGTTTAAGATGAAGTGCAGGTCACAGGCCGTACCGACAGGAGACAGAGAGAGTCATTATAACCTTGTACCCTCTCGCGCCCATCTGATCGAGCGCGGAGAGTTCTGAACACACAATTTTTCAATGGTCTCAAAGCTACTCACAACAGCTTTACCCCAGCGTACCCTCAGAAAACCTTACTGTGAAGGGTCGTGTAGCTGGTCGAAGACCCCAAAACACAGCTCTAAAGAGTTCCTGTCCTATTATCTTTAGTTGGCTCCTGTGCAATCTTTGGAGTCAAAGATAATATCGCCCAGGTTCTTTAAGCAGGTTCTTTATGGTCTTTGACGCCACTTTACAATGAGCCCAAGATCATAATGCTAGTAGCATATTGTTTATTTTTCGTTTTTAAATATATTTTTAAGTGCTCTTGAAGTTGCATTTGTTCTTAATATTTGAGTCATGGCGCCTACATCTGTATAGAGGACTCAAACATAAACCAGACAAATAGGCCCTCCATGCTTTCACCTGCCTGCTCAAGTCTATTTGCCTCCGTCTTCTGTACAGTTGTATGAAACAGTACCTTGAAAATTACGTTCTTGTTATTTTTTGCTGAATGTTCAGCTGGGATCATTAATCCAAAACCCATAATTCTGAACTGAATTTCCTGACCTGCCAGAAATGGGACTTGAGCTGTAGGTGTTGCAGGAGCAATCATCATAGATTTTACACACCGTCTGAATCGCTCTGACGTTTGTCATGCTGCCTAGGCGGATGTGCAATTTCCGCTTGGATTTCAACAAAAGCCAGAAACGTGTAATGAGATTTATCTGTAATAAATCAGCACTGGCCTGGTATGCGACAGACTCACAGATGATCTGTATTGGGCCGGCGGGTCGAGCCGCAGCCGGGCTGGTGTCACTTTGTCGTCTTTTTCTACTCAGGAGGGAGATGGTACCAAAGCCAAGACCCTGTCTTCTCAGAAGCTCTCGCCAAAGTGGTGTTTTCTGGACTGTAAGTATCACACACTGAATTTGCCCTATGAGTCCATTATAATTTGATAGGAGACATCTTGTCATCATCAATTTGTTGGTATTGGGACATTTTGAATAGCTTGGAAATTTGTTCTTCAAGTCTACTACCAATGGACATAAAATCACTAAAAATTAAATCTATTTTCAGTGAATTAAACATAAAGATATTACGGTATCCTTCCAGATATTAAATTTGCAGAAGCCTACATCTTAATTGGTCTCGCCTGCTGAATAAAAGATGAATCATCAGAAATCTTGTTTCATACTGTAGATGTAAGTCACAGAGAATAATATATTTGATTTGAGCGGAGATTCTCATCACCCGTAATTTACCATGAACTTGAGGATGACAAATCGCCTCACAAAAACAAAGTCATTATTCGCAGGTGTATGTCTCCAGTGAGTTTGGTATTTTTACACATGCGTAATGATCATGCCTGCACAAGTATTGCTCCTCAAAGTAGTTCTCTCTACCCAGAGTATAGACGGGCTCTCCTCTCCGCATATTTGGGTCTTGAGTTCCCATAAGGCAGCTCTGTGTGTACCAGCTGGCTGAGATGACATGTTCAGAGCCCCTAATTTAATCCCACAGCTGGAGGGTGTGTGGCTAATGGCGCGGTTTTCCCAGGCATGAAGGAATCTGGGCTCAGGCCTCAGACCTGTTCTGTGGACCGTCTCTGAGCGGCCATTAGTGTGGGAAAGGTGACAAGCCGAGAAACCTGCGGCCTCCGTGGAGAAAATTAGCCTGTGTTGCTTTATTACCGCTTGAAGTCCTGGAAATTTATCATGAATCTTATGCTACATCCAGGCAGCTTTGCAACATCTGAATTCTTGATATGTTGTTTTTTATTCGTGGCTACCTTTGAGCGAGCTCACTTTTTCAGTGCGTAAAGTGGCCGTTTGAGTTGATGTGCTGTATTGTGTGGGATTAAATTAGTTGTCTTCAGGATGCAGATAATAATGAGTGTCCATGTT
This sequence comes from Gymnothorax javanicus, assembly GCA_029692085.1. Taxonomy (NCBI): domain Eukaryota; kingdom Metazoa; phylum Chordata; class Actinopteri; order Anguilliformes; family Muraenidae; genus Gymnothorax; species Gymnothorax javanicus. The sequence goes on along the minus strand of CM056209.1, from coordinate 29,388,929 downwards.
GTAGTGCATTTTGGAGGTTTCATGTCATGCGAGCTCCTGAAAAAGTCTTGTCATTTGAATTATTCATATTTGGGCTTCTTCAAGGCTGGGTGTGTGTGAATCGTGTTCTGTTGAAACTTAGGTGCTGTGACTATCTCTGTGAATCATAATACTATTGCGCCCCTCCTGTTATCTACAAAAAACACTAAAGAACACGTGGTGATTGTGCTGTTTTCACTGGTTTTGTTTTGAAGACGCTGTCCTAAAAATGAGATGGGTGAGGAAGGAGAAGTGTTTGTTTCTTAGCAGCCCGTTAGCGAGACCTGTTAGATCTTACTGCTTACTGCACCTGTCTGGCTCCAGCCGGCCCCCTGAGCGTACTACCTGTCACAGGCCTCATCTTCACCGAGAGATAATTATCAGGAGAGTTAAAACACGCCACGTCTTTGTATATAGTTTAAACGGGATCACTCCCTGCCTCTGAACAAATTTAGATCCGATGGGAGCAGAGGAAAGGGTCCTGCGAAAATGGCATTCCTGCGTGCGTCCTTATTTCCTTACTGGATCAACCATAGCGGGAGAGATTAAGTGGAAGCCATTTTTGAGCTGTATAAAAGAGCTCATCTCAGCATTTTCTCAGATTTTTGTTTTTTTGTAAATGTCACAGAGGAAAATTGCACCATTTCTCTCCTGCAAGTCGGTGCATTAGTCAGGGGTAATTTCCCCCCAGCTAAAGCTGTGTTTTACCTTTAAGAGGTGGTCGTATTTTCCCTGTGCTCGGGGCGTAAGGAAAGGTCCCAGAATCACGGTTCTTTACTGTAGCTATCGAGCCCTTGCTTAATTACCTGTGGGGCTTATTGGTTTGCTGACTGATGGAGGGAGATGGTAGCTGTAGAATGCTGTAAACTTCGCTAATCTTGCAAAAAAAGTTTGGTTAATTCATTAATACTGTTCATTCCTCTTGACAAATGAGCCCATCGGCTCTTCAGTTGTCAGTGAGAATATTCATTATGTATTGCTGAGACCCACTGTTTCGTAGGACTTCACATTCTTTTAGATACTATACTGTGTGTGCTGCAGAGGTATTGGCACCTCTGATAGGTAATGCACAAAAATGTAATACTATAAAAATAAATGAAAACATTATAGCGAGAAATACTGTATTCATGTTTCAATGGAACAACCTAAATTATTTATAAATTTAATTAAAAATGTATTTTTTCCAAAGCAGGATATTCACTGATATTTGGTGGCTCACTGGCTGATTCAGAAGCACCATGTCTTTTAATCCTTAACGTGCTAATCACTGCTACACATGGTGCAAAATATATGAAGCAAAATTTCAGATTTCAGCCTTCAAAAGGTCAACGATTTCGTCAATTTTTAGTTGGCAAATTAGTTAGCAATGACCGTCTAATGGGATCACAGGTACCTGTGAGTCCTTCTGAAGGTCATTTGTCAACTAAATAAGAATGATTAACTTTTGGGGGGATTGGTTGAGTAAAAATTAAGCACTTTAAGGATTAATATGATTGATCCAAATATGTTGGAAAATTGTGATCATAAACATTTTCTTTCAATGGCTTTTGCATGGGTGACCTTGTATTGGTACTCTGGCTACCTGCTCCTGTCAAAGTAATCTTTTTTGTGCGATATATATTGATTTTTGTCAAGCAAGATGAGTAAAGCTTCATCTGCAGTAAACCCTTACACTGCATAGGTCCTGTTTACTAAGGAACTGTACCTCTTGCCATGGACTTTGTGAAATGCACATGGTAGATTTATAAAATAAATGGTGAAGACTTGAATTTGGTTGAAAGCAAGTGTGCTTGGTGCTTCAAATCACATCTAGCTGGTCAGAACTGTTGTCCAAAATGTATGCATTCATGGATGTGCTAAACAGGCGCAAAACCTGAATAATGTTTGAAGTGCTGTTAGCATGAGCCAGCTGGCTCCTTAGCAGGGTTGGTGGAGCGTGATGTGCTGTAAAGAGGCAGCCAGGCCTACTGTGTTGCAGAAATGTCAAATGCTTCATCTGAAGAGGGTATGCGAGCCATTTAACATTCCATGGAATTAAACTTAACAAATAATGCTTAATAAACTTAGTAAACAATACACAGATTTAAAATTTGATGTCCACCAAGGAGGTCATATGATGATGTCTGTCCTTCTGTTTTTGTTCGTCCATCCATGTCAGGTGTATAGAGGTAATGGCTGGACTGCTATAAAACTTTCTGTGCACACTCGTATGCCTGAATGAAACCTAAAATGGTGGTAATCCAATGACCTTTGGCACCATAATCGGGTCACACAGATGCTACTAAGTGTTGACTTTTGCCCCAGATATTTGCCATGATTATGTAGGAAGAGGCTATTTTGCATTGGGAGGGGTATGCACTCCTGGAAGTGCTTTTAGTTAAAAGCCTAGTCATTCTCATACATAGCTGATATATCTTGAATAATTCCCCATGGGTGTGGAAGTATGGAAAATATGGAACGTTTTTATTATATTTCATATTTGTTTGGCCTTTGTTTGCACAGGGCGGGTTGGCAGCGATGCCCTGGTAATTTTTAACTGCTGATTCATCTATGATTGACATAATGCCTTTATCTCGACATGCCATTTCCTCCTTAGTGAGACATCCTTTCATATGACATATGGTACATATTTGTTTAGGACCGCCCATTCATCCCATTAGATGGTGTATGACTGGTGATTTACTGCTGTGAGAGCTTTTCCTGACTGCAATGAGCTTGTGGGCCTGCTTTGATGATGGTATACAACTGATTCCACATTTAGCCGGGAAGATGTTCAACGACACCATTTAGTTTTTAATAATAATAATAACTACTGCAGTGCTTGTTCAAAGCCTGCCTGTTTGGAATGGGCCATTGCTTGGCTTCCAGTACTGCTGTCAGTGGCATTTTCATAAACTGCTCAGTCAAACCGTTTCACACTCCACACTGCACTTTCTCCGGATCATAGAAATTCATCCGCCTAGTGGGAGGTGGATAGGATGAACGGTTATCAAGAAAATTAAAGGACAAACCTAAATTAAAGCTAACAGACAGGGACTACTTTCATTTTAGTAAGATGACACCAATAATAATATAATAATAATAATAATGTTGAATCTTACAGTTTGGTATGGAAATCTCTTTAGTCTTGCGCGCTTTTAGGATTCAGTTGCACCTGTGTGTATTGCAGTACTGCTGCCATTTTAATGGCTGCTAGATGTTTGGATGTTCTCTTTGCTGTCACTCATTTTCCCTTGAATTTTTAACATAATTGTGTCGCTGAACTGTGGTTTCTTTTGTTCCCCCTCAGCTACCACAGCTGATCGTTTTTACAGAATAGACCGGGCTCAGGTAAGCCCTTATTCCATGAAGTACCTCTCGTATGTAGATGGGTAATAATGTTTAGTTGCATTATTCCCCTCCTAATCTATAATTTGCTCGCGCATCACATGATACCCCCGCTCTCTTTTGAACATCAGGAGCATCTGAACTATGTGACGGAAATATCCCAGGATGAGCTGTTCATCCTGGACCCGGAGCTGGTCGTCACTGAGTCTGTTAGCACGTCACCTGGGATGCCAGATTTGGTGGATTCTTCCGGAGAGCTCCCTCCTGCGATGCGCCAGTTTGCCTTCCCATCATCCTCCTCTCCGCCCTCTTCACCTGCGCCCAGGTGAGTGCAGACAGACATGAAAGTGTCAGACATCAAAGGAATAATCTGTTTTTAACATTTTAACAGTCTCCAATATCCTCGGGACATTCAGTTTTAAAATGTGAAGGACATCCTGGGATTAGCCTCTTTTAAGATATAAGATTAGACAACTGGCAGTGTATTTTTCATAACAGCAAACATAAAATTTGGAGAAAAATAAAAACAGAGACGTTTCTTTGTTTTTATTTACTCTTCATTTCTTTTGAATTGTTTATTGAAGTATAGTTCTCGTTCTGACACACGTCTTCAAAACCACAAAAAAGCAGCTAATCTGTGAATTTTTTTTACACCCCAATGTTTTCTTTTACAAGTTCTAAGGCAACAGCAGAAACATAACATGACATTTAATTCCTTTTGCAGATAGCAAAATATACCAACCACCTGATGCATAGGATTCTTGAGAACCCAAATCACTTTAAAAATAGATTTCAAATGTGATATTTAGTGTTTTTACATCTGACTTTTTTCCTGTGACCCAGTATTGCGCAATATTATTGCATGAAACTTTACTTCGGTCTGCCTTTGTGGTGTGATTAGAGTCTCCGTAAACTAAGCGGTGGAGAGACGTGGCAGGTGACAGCCAGTGCAGTGATGTATGACCTCAGTAGAATTTGTTTTTGGATGCTTATGTTACGAAGCGATGAGGCTGTCTCTGGGGAACAGGGCCAGTTAATTGAGCTCCTCTGAATTATTGCTAAATCTGCTGGAAGGAGTTTGAGCACTCGGCGTATATTTGTAATTCATTCCCTATTATTCCCATTCATCATTATACTGCTTACCTTGAGTCAACGCCGCCCTGGTAATTACCTCTTTAAACCAACAAAGTGATTTCACATCCTCCCTATTTCTCAACAAGTCAATACAAGTGAGCAACACTTAATGCCTAAATAATTCTCGCTGCTCGCTGCATTTACTCTGGAGGAAGGGTGTGACCATTGCTTTGTGCAGATTGAAAATAATCTTGTATTACAAGTATGGCCAATTATAACGTAATATAAACATGCAACACATTTCTGCCAATGATCCTCTTGTTCATTGAAGGAATGTCTGGATTAGACCTCGGAGATGTGAGTCGTGGCTTGCCATACAGTAGGTGTGTGGTGTTGGTCACAAACTTTGCAGAGCAGTGTTAATAATATGCTCTATGGAGACATAAAACAAGATTATCAAGGAGAGGCATAAAGCTATTAGTGACTCTCTGTGGCCCTTGATTCATTGATAAGCTGTGTCAAGATTTCTCAAACGTGAGAGGAGTTTTAGCAGTGTTAATTAATGAATTTAGACAAAGCAAACTATGAAACTTGTGTCCATAGTTGATTAATAACTCGTCCAGGCTCAGCTTGAAGCAAATTTGATACTGATATGAGGACAGTGCTGAGAGAGCTAGTTGTTGAAATTTGCTCAAGGTTAGAAAGTAGCCATATTCTTAAATTATTATGTATGTTAAGGAAGAGGTTAAATACAAGAAAATGAGGACAAGTTTCTGGAATTTACCGTTCTATTAGTTTAAAAACCTATTCAACCCTAACTTGCCCTATGGATAATGCCTGCGTGATAGTACTTACATAAATTCTCTTTTGGCCTTGGTGTGGAAGTGGTTATCTTGCATGACTCGTATTGTCCTAGAATATATTTCGAGGAATTTTTCATGATTCTTTTTTTTTTCCAGGACAACCTTTAGTCAAATAGTTATTCAAGATGTCAAGGTGATCCCAAAGAAACATTGTGGACTTATGTATGGAAGCGGCGAAGGATTTTGGCTCAGACTTGTTTTGACCCAATAAAAAGCGGTTGATTAACACACAAGCTCTGCAAATAAAATGAATTGGAATTTCCAAAGTTATACCACCCATTTGTGGGTAATTCAGAGTTCAAAAGGGATAGTACCTGAGTAACAAGCTACAGTATGTAGGGTGTTCCTCAAGGATCAGTGTTAGGACCTTCAATCCTTGAAAATTTGGAACAGTTCAGAAATGGTCGTTAACCTGGTCTATGGTTTTGCTCAAGTGAACTTCTGCTTTTGTGAAATAAAAACTTAAGACAGGATTTATGTGGGAAGAGCAAAATATTAATTTTATTAACTTGAAAAAGACTGGAGAGTGAAAAGGGCAGAACCTTTTGGATCTCTGCATTGTGCTGTAGGAATTACATAAATGGTCTGCAGAATACTCACCAATGTTGGAAAAAGTATCGAATTTGAATCTAAGGAGGTTATTTTGATGTTATGCTGAGAATTATGATCAAGGCTTGTACTCATAAGGAGTTTCATATGAAGCTGAAAGCACCTTTTCCAATAATGAGGTTGGAAACTCACCTAAGCCACCACCAATGTGCAGCACAATCCTGCTCGAGGTATGACAGCCATTTTGCATCAGAATGCTGCCCTCTCCTGTGAGAATGGAGTAGGAGAGAGGACTGGATGCGGAATAAGCTGAGGGATCTCAGGGACAGCGGCATAGTCAGAAATTGTTTAAAGTCATGTCCTCCCTTTTATTCATTCAGCTGGGAATATTTAGAGAGGCAGGTTGGAGGAAAGCGTGTTAATCCATGTAGCTTAACTCAGTTTTTTGGCGAGTTGTCCTCCTAGTTTTGAAGCATTTGTTTTTATTTATAATGTTTTTTTGTATTGGCTACTTTCAAAGCAGTCAAGATTAATGTCATTTTCAAGTTTGGCTACTCTTCCTGAATCAGTAAATTGCTTCCAAGAATTGGAATGGCTTAAGGAAATTGGCAAGTAAAGAACAAAAATTGGCCGGTCGCATCTCAGGAGTCCGAGCCTGTTTTGTGTGTGCTCTGCATGGACATATTTACAGGGACAGCAACACGGCCACAGTTTTAAAAAGACTCCTGTTGATGCTTGTGACGGCAACTGAATACTTCAGCTCTTTCACAGGGTTTTTTTTTCTGTTTCCGGAGGACACACAGAGGTGTGTGTGTGTGAGGTCTAACCTGGTGAATTACTGAACCAGTCAAAGGTTTGGATGCACCCACTTTTTTCTTAAAATCAGATATAAAAATTATAATGCACTCAGAGAGCACATATCACCACCAACACATTTTGAAGAACCAATAAGAACCATTATTTTTCTGAGAGTAGTTATGGAAACTCGCACCTGCACTGCTGTAAAAGTTCCCATAGATAAGCTGCACTTGTGGCTTAATGCTCCTTGACCTTTTTTGTCTAGCAAGTCCCACACCTGCTTGAGTTTAATTCACGAGTTGGAAAATTGGATAAAAGTGTTCTTCGGTTTATTTTGCAAAATATGGCTTCCAAAGTTTTGGGCCCCATTCTGTGAAGTGAATTACTTTTCAACTTCTTACTATTCACTTCCTACCAAGTGCCATTTGAGAATATTTATTGAAGTTAAACAACTTAAGTCTTGAATCTTTCAGATACCTTGGCATTACACTGGACAATAACCTCAGCTTCTGTCAGCAACCATGGACATTTATGAGCCTTATAAATAAAGACTTGCAGCCAACCAGAAACTAAATCACCTGTCTCTCCAACCCCTTCTTCCACTGCATCGCAGAATTATTGAGCAGGCTCCTCTGTATGGTCTCATCTGTTTTTTTTTCCATATGCTAACAGAAAGCAATAAGAATAAACTCTTAAATATAACTCCTTTAACCTGCAAACTCATTGGTATTCCAACCCTCAACTTGCTCGATTGTGTTGCCTCATCTCTGATCGGCAAAGCACTCATTCATAATCACACATGACCCAGGCCAGATATAGGCTGTTCATGTGCATAAAGGCTCATTTTAGCAGTTTTTTCCCCATAACATTCAAGCTTTAAATAGTTAGCCTCCTCTTAAGTTACAAGAAATCCAGTTTGCGGTGAGTAGATTGTCAGTCTGTGTTTGTGTCTCTGTTGTCTGGCCCCTATAATTAGTGTTCCTGTAAATCCGGTATTTTGTACGAATCTGTATAATTCTGTATGTATAATTATGTGATTGTGCCACTCCTACACCTACTGTTTACAGGAATCTCGTTCTTGAGGACAAATAAAACCATTATCTAAATTTGAGTAAAAACAGTATTATAATACGAGCAAAGTGTGTCCACATGTTTGACTGGTACTGTTGAATTATCAGTGTCTGACCTGATACACTGAAACCCTGATGTCCCAGAATGCCTCACGCAGCTGGGGAAGGATTGGCCATCAAAGCCCAAGGGGGAGGGGCTTCTTATTCGCAGGCCGGCCCCCATCTCCACCTCCCTGCTATGAAGAACCTGTCCTCCCAATGATGCTGTGCACTCATCCCTCTTCAGATGTGCTCAAAACAGACATCCCATAATTCCAGGCTCCCCTCCCACCCTGCTGGGGTTCTGGGCTTGAAGTGGAATTCCTAATAAAAGCTCTTTCTGGAACCTCACTTCCCAGAGAGCTGGGGGGGGTGGCATTGAGCTTATACTGCATTCCACTGTGAAACGCCACAACCTCGCCCCTGCCGAGCAAAATCATATTACTGTGGGAGCAGCTCCATATTACTGACCCTGTTCTTTACTGACCTTTCAAAGCTTGTGAAATCATGTTTGTCCTGCCCCTGTCTGTGTCTGAAGTCCCAAGGGTTTATGGGAAGTGGATGGGTGGGAGTGCGAGAGGAATGGAGGACAAAAAGCACTGCCGTGACAGTGGAGAAACCAGCGTGATCCAGGAGACCTGTCCCATCTACACCTCTCTTTACTTGTTACTGGGCGATATTCATTGGTTGACTTCTGAATTACGCTCTTAAAGAAGGCAAACTTTTTTTATTGCAGTACTGGAACAGCCTTGCTGAATAAAGTTTGCCTTTGTACTCCACGCATATGAATCCCTCTTAACCCGAGTCCTGCTGGTCGCCGATATATAGAGGACCCACACTCCTCCCCCTGTGTGCCGGTCATTGATATTATCGTTCCTCAGTAGCTATTTTCTTGTATGCCAGCCCTTGATAAGCATCAACTGTGAGGCAGGACTAGGATTAAAGCATGTTCTTTCATTTTTAATTGTGTTTGATCGTGATTATTAACGTTCAATGCTGCGTTCATTTTGACCAATCATTGACATTGTTTGTGCAGACTTGTTCGGAATGGTGAAGAATTTCATTCAAGTGGACGAGCAGAAGAATTTTGGCCAGCTGAACATCACTGCAGAATGAAAACATCAGAAAATTATGTCATAGCGAACTGTGCGGCAGGTGGCGCGGAAATTAGCATTTTGCTAAAGTATGAATCGGCCTTTCTGATGTTTGCGGAAAGGGTCTGTGGGGATGGCGATTGGACAGGAGCCACACGAGTGGTGTCGCCAAAACTGAAATATCCCCCAACCCCACCCCTCCCCCTCTTTCCTTCTCTGTCTCCTGCTCTGTCTGCAGTGTTTCTGGGGTGTTTGTAACTCTATCTCTCCTTGTTTCTCCTGACTGCAGTATTCCTGTTCTCTCCCTTTTCCTCGTTTCCCTGTCTCGTTCTTCGACTGTCCCCCACTCGGCGCTCCAGTCCCACCAGCCCGCACTCGGACAGCGAGGCTCTGTCCCGACGGCACAAGACCTCTCTCTTCTCCTCTCACTCCGGCTTCCCTTTTCCTGTAAAGAAGAGGTATCTGTCTGTCTTTCCGTCTGTCGTCACCCTCTCCTCTCTCCCTCACTCCCAGCCCCCCTCCCATACAAGTCCCTGCCTCCTTATTCTCTCTATCTCCTTCTCTCTAACTCTCTCCCTCTCTCTCTCTGTTGCTCTGTCTCTCCCTCCCCATATATCATTCCTTCTAGTGGACCACCCCAATTTCCATGTTTGTGCCCCTTTACAAGTTTGCTCATGAGTCAAAGGTATAAAAACAATTATCCTATTTGTAATGCCGTGAGATTAGTACTGTATTCAGGAAAGTAAGGAAAGTTTATCATGTTGAATGACTTATACAGTAAACGAGTTTGAGTATTAAAAATGCCATGAAATTTCCTGTAAGGTTGGCTCAGATTCCGTAAGTTTGTTGAACTATGTTATGAATTGTACCAGCAGGCATTTTCTTTGTTCTTTGAAACTAGTTTAGGCCACCAGGTAATTGCCTGCCTTGTATTTACTGTGCCAATGTTTTGTTTGTCGATTTTAAATTAGAGCGAGTGCTCCCTGTGCAGGATTGAGCAGAGGAAACGCTGTTTAATCAGTTCGGAGATTATGTTGCTTACAGGAAAAGTAATGAGATAAATGCTGGTTGTGTTTGTGCAGATCGGCCTCATTTGCATACCCTCTTCACAATATGACCGCTGCAGAGCGAAGGGGTTTCGCAAAAATAGCCTGCAATCTTTCACATGTGATGAATGCGTGTTCGTGAAATTGAAAGGCTGTCATTTAGTGCAGAACTCTCCTCTGTTAGTTTTCACTTCCAGGTGCTGTTTTATTGAGTCAATATCAGTGGGAACAGGTTGCCATGGAAGCAAGGTGTAAAGCGGCTTTTTAATTTTTTTTTTTTTTATCTAAACTATTACAGACGTTTCCTGCTGCAGCGATGATTAGAGTGGTTGTTCTCCATATTTACGGCGGCGATTACTGCGATTTGAATTGTAAAGTAGGCTGTGCAGGACTTAGGAGGAGGTGGATGGCATGTGTGTGTATGTTTGTGTGTGCGCTGGTGTGTGTGTTTGCGTGCATTTGTGTGGTTGTTGTTTGTTTGTGTGTGTGTGTGTGTGGTGTGCATGTATTAGTGTGCGTGGGTGTGTGTTTGTGTGTGAGTAAATTATTGTGTGCACCGGTATTGTGCATGTGTGTATGGATGTTTGTGTGTTTGTCCAAGTTTGTGTGAGTGTGTATATTAGTGTTTGCATGGGTGTTTTTTGTGTGTGTGTGTGTGTCTGTGTGTGTGTGTGTTGGAATGTGTTGGGGGTTGCTGGATTAGTAAAGCCCTTTCCTCCTGGACTGTAGACGGGATGCCAAGCTGTTGAAAACCTATCATGTGGCGACTTGTTTAAAAGAGCTCCCTCGAACAAGTCGCCACATGATAGGTTTTCAACAGCACAAGATAATTAAATTTACATTTTTTTTATTTATTTCAGCGCATGAAGGGTTAAAGATGTTTTAACTACACCCATCTCACATATTTCTCCACTCTTCTTTGTGATCAGATGAAAGGTCGATTTAATAACACTGAATTAAGGAATACAATAGCATTTGATCTGAAATATGTGTTTATGGATGAGCGTATTCGCAACTCTCTTCTGTTTATTATAAATACACATTTCGGTTGGGATCTATCCTGTGAAAGTGCCGCATTCAAGTGCTTATGGGCGTGTAAACCCTGTGGAATGGCTGTATGCTGGCGAACAGTAGTGACTTCATCAGAGCTGCCAAATTATCTTGCAGGGGTCCTAACTCAAACTTTGGGCATTTGCAGAATTAATTTTGGAGTGTGAAATGATGCAAGAACAGAGATGCAATATGTCAGAGATTCGCGCTTGCCCTTCTTGTTCGTTGCGGAAGTAGTCCGGGCGTGTTAAATTATATTGCAGAGTACCTCTTGGGCCTTCAAAGCCGATATAAACACGGAGGAACGAATACATCAGGAAGTAATCCACTTTAAAGGCAGCTAGCTTCTTGCTGATGGTGCACTGTGCTCTGCCACGGCTTCCACAAGCTCATTTCATTTAGTTTATTTTTGTGTCCCAGAATTAATGGAGTGCTCTTGATTATTCTCTTTGTCAACCTGTGCCACTTTAACGCTCCTGGCTTCATCTATTTATTTTGTGTTATAGTTTCATTTTTTTCTCTCAGTCTGTTTGAAAAAAGTAATGTCCTTTCATTTCGCTCCAAGTGTGTGTTTTGAAGTCTCTGAAGCCGAACTTTGAAATGAGCTGGGGCTGATTCAATATCTGCCGCAGCCGAAGAAATCGTTGTGCTGAGGCTGTTTGTTTGGTGCCAGGCAAATTCATTTGCTCTGAGTTAGTATGTCTAATCAAAGAAATGAATGTTCAATATAAGTTTCCAATTCTTCTCTCCTGGCCTATCTGATTTCTGGCAATATATCCCTTTGACTGAACTGTTTTGTTTTCTGTTAATCTAGGATTAATTTTCGAACTGTGTCGAAGTCAATAAAAATCACGCAATTTGAAAGTGCAGTACTGAGAAATTCCTTGGATTTGTTTAGCGTACATTTCGGCTCGGCCAATCGTATTTGAGGACTTGTGTTATCGCCTCGGTAAAATCCATGAATTAGGACCAGCCCAGACTTATGATGTCACTAAACTCCTTGAATTAGGACCAGCCCAGACTTAGATGTCACTAATTCCCCCTTCTTTGCTCCGTGTCTGAGCTGTCCCGTGTCATGTCTGTGGAGAGCCCTTCCTCAGACTGTTGGCACAGGGACCTCATTCGCGAAGATCTACCCTCTTACCTCTGCTTTACCGAACTACACAACCCTCCTGTAAATGAAGAAGCACTAGAAAACTGGTCACCCATGATGGCTGGTGTATCTCTATACGAAGACCAAACTCCTCCTGATCCTAACCAAAATCGATGGGTGGCGTGACCTTTCCACCCCCAACAATCCCTCCAAATATGAGAACAATCCAGTTTAATTTGTAACCTGTGGAGCGATAATGAGAATCATGTACATGTGCGGCCGCAGGATGGAGTGTGACCCACAGTTACCCCTGATACATCAGCACAGGGGATACAATTAACCAACCAGCTCAAGCACTTTCAGACCCAGATTTTAATTTTTTTTGGGGGGGTAGCACTGGCTTGTTTTGTCCCTGATCTTCCCACAGTGGACTTATGTTCTGCATCGCCTACCAACCCCCTCCCCGCTGGCCAACAGGCTTTTGTTCTGGTTTACCCAGTTGTCTTCAGCTCTCTCTCTCTCTCTCTCTCTCTCTCTCTCTCTCTCCCCCTCTCTATCTCTCTTCTCCCCTTTCTATCTCTCTCTTTCTCTCTCGCTCTCAATCTCTCCTCACTCTCTCTCTCTGCAGGATTCTGGAGTTACAGAGAGCCACACAGCGGAAGCGTATTTCCAGTGACAGTACGGTTGCCGAGGCGCTGGCTCACAGTGACTCTCTAACGTCCACAAAGCCTCTCAGCAGGTGAGATTCCCTCCCTGTTACTCTGCGCTACAGAACCAGAGCTTTACCCTCCAGTTACCCCCAAACTGCCCCCCCCCTTCCCACCCCCCCGACCCCCAAAAGAGAACCTTTGTGCGCACTTCCTCTTTCAGGGTCAGCAGTAACTGGGCCAGCTTCTCCCCGGCAGCCATTGTCCTCTGTGGGTTTGCAGAAGGAGAGGCGCTGATGTAGCCGCTTGTGTGCGGCAGTGAGAGGGCATGTCTGTGGGCTGCTGTAGCCTGACACACTGACAGGGCTCAGGTCTGCACTGTGTTGGGAGAGCAGTGTGTCTCCTGGAGCTCAGCTGGCTCTTGAGTTTTCTGTGGTTAGATGCTAGAGTCAGGGTGTAGTTCAGGCTGAGTTTAGAGGCCGGGCAACAGATGTTATTGAGTCTGTCGGCTGGCATTAGTATTCAGTGTCATGTCACCTTAGTTCAATTTGTTTATTAAAGTCAAAAGACTGTTTCAGTTCTACTGAGTGCCCTACAAAATCCAAGTCCACCCAAAGTCCGAGATCAGAAATACAATATACTCTCCACCATTCAAGATTTGCGACAATTCTGCACTAACCGCTTTGACGTGCTGTATGTCACCTAAATAGAATTCGTAAACACTAATCACTGTGACAGATTCATCATGCTGTATGTCAGCAGTGTAGATTTTGTAAAGACAAATCACTGTGACAGATTCAGTGTGCTGCATATCATCAGTGTAGAATTTGTAAGGACAAATCATGTAACAGTTTTGATGCGTTGTACATCAGCAGCGTAGAACTCATTAAGACGAATCACAGTGACAGATTTGACTTTCACTCAGAATACAGTCAAAACACAGTAGGAAACAAGTGGTGCCAGGCACAACAAACCCCGCCCCTCGCACATACTTTCACCTACTCGTACAAAATTCAATAGGGATCAATTCTGGGTCAGTGGCAATCCCTAAACCGAATTTGGGATGAATATGCCCATTAGTTTTGCCGCTAGAGTGTTAACAAACAAACAAACAAACAAAGAAATGCACAAACGCACAAACACAGAAACAAACCGAACCAAAAACAATGCCCCTTGCCCTCACCCTTCGGGTGGGGCGGGGTAAAAATTGAACTTATTTTTATGCCATGGCCAAGCACAGAAGATCAGTTTGTCCTGTGGCTATATCTAAGGTGACCCTGCACCGGGCGAATTCACAGCTCTGTGAATAATGACTGTTTTGGGTATTGCCCCCTGTACAGAAATGTATTATGACATGAAAAATGAGTGAAGCTCTCTGATATTGACTTTGACACAGATGCAGTGTGCCAGGGGCGATGTATAATTGCGTACAGACATTGTGACCAGCCAGCCTCCAAATGCAATATTATGCCTGAAAACTGCATATTCAGAATATGGGGGGGTGCAGTGGAGGTGTATTGAATTTGCTGTGAGTAGGTCCACAGGAAAATAAGTAAACAGAGAAAATGCTCACCTCCCCACCGTACTCACGTCTTGACGTCCTGCCAGAACTTTTCACTGCGCAGCAGCTGTGAAATATGCCCATGCTGTTCTTGTCGGTGTTTATAACTTCTGGCCATAAATCATAATCTGGAAAACCGTCCAGAAAATTGAAACATCTCTGCCACGAGGAGAGTTTATCAGGCTTCTCCCATATAAGGTCACTTATGTTCAGTAAACAGGGTGCAAAAGCAGATTCCCGGCACAGACGTTCAATTTGGAACCAACATGACCGGCTTGTCCTTTTTACATACATCATTATAATTATTCTTATTATTACTATTCTTCTTCTTATTATTATTATTAATAATATATTTATTGATTGATTTATTGATTTTAGTCTTTTCAGTTCACATTTGTACATCTTAATGCTCATTTATTTTGCCTTTATTTATGTTTAACTCATTCATTCGTGTTTTGTCCCTTCTGTTTTGTGGTTGTTTCGAAGGAGAGGGGCTAAAATAGTGAGTGTCCATCGGTCTAACACCACTGCCGCTGATTTCAAACCCACAGACAGGTGAGAGATGTCGGTTTGTCCGACTCTACAAATCTACAAAGGCCTCTAAAGCTCATTTTCATCTCTTTTTCTCCTCTTCTGACCCCCGCAATGAAGATTTCTGTTTTACACTCGCTCAATAACTTTCTCCTCTCCCACCCTTGGGCCTGCTTTTGGGTTTAACGTTGGGGACTGGGGGTCCGGATGCATATATGGGTGTTGTTTTGCCTGTGGTATGGGGCAGGGGTATAGAGACAATGTGATTAATTATGAGGCAGACTTTGTTGATCACTTGACATGCTTGGTTTCAGTCGACCCGCTATAGAATAAAACTGCGGGACTTAACTGCAGCACTGACGTTCTCAGACTGACTGTCTGATGGAGAATGTCACTTCAGACCCTGTGAAAAGCATGGAGGCGAATCACCTGACCCCAAACAAAACAGCGTACGACTTTTAATGGTGACCACGTCTGTCCATGGAATTTTTACATGGAGCACTGCATTGTATTGCTATTGATTTGTGAGCCACAACTCCGTGAAGGGCTTGGGTTAGTAATGCGGTAGCGATGACGGGTGACGCACCTTCAGTGGTGAGCTCGATATGGACGTTCCTCTCTGTCGCTGCGCTTGCCTTCGTGATCGGTCAGGTGAGAAATCGCCGTAAAATGTCTCTCTCACTGACCTGTGCTGAACATTTTTGCTCAAATTTCACATTCAAAATAATAAGTCGCATCGATCCCGTGCTGTCACTGCATGCCTTTTCCGCAGTCAGGTGATTTTTTTGCTTCATCGACGGGTGTTAATAAAGATCGCGGTCTCCTGCTTCTGTTAAATTGAGTGCATACTGAATGCGCGTCACCGGGCGGATTGGACCTCTAAGCAAAACAGGATTTCTGGTGCGTCTGCTCCGTTAAGTGATCCTGGCTTATTCAGGTTTCAGGCAGTCGTGCTGGGTTTGAGGATTTGAGATCGGTGTTTGCGTGTCGGTGGTTGCCATACCAACAGCTGTGCGGGCTCGACAGGAGGAGAGAAGCTGGGCAGAGGAAGATATGCATGTTTATTTTCCCCTGTCACATTCACTGCCGTGTGATTACTAGCTACTATACAGATAAACTGACAGGCATATGAAACTGCGTTCCATCGGCCGAATCACTCGGCTTCCTTAAACAGGAATCAGCGCATGAAGCTTACTGTGAGGCTCAGTCCAGATTCAGGTTTTTTATTACAAACCTGTTGGTGGCACTAAAGAGGGGGTCGACCTTGCCATGGTGAAATTTGGTAAAATTCTTCACTCCCAGTTTTACTCTCTCCTCCCATACCTATGTACTCAATCCAGCCTGGCTTTGAATGGTTTTGAACTTGTCAGTTTGAATGTTTTTTTTTTTTTTTTTTGACTTGTTCATGGAAAAACCCATGGCTCGTATGTGATCCAGGTTTTTTTTCTCTGTCTCTGAGGTGCAGACAGACTGTCTTGGGCTTTTCTTTGGAAAGATTTTTATTTCACTTGCCCTATATGATTCTTACGCCATCAATGGCTTTGTTGAAAATGTGAACATTTTTGTTCTTCACCGTATATGTTGCACAGACATCCAGTGGACCATGGAGGTAATGCAATGATGATGCTCATGATAATGTGATGAACTTGGACAGTTAGCAATGAGAACAATCTATCAAGTGTGGAGAAATTAATTTGAAAAAATCTGCTCCATGTCTTTTCCCACATTGTGCAATAGTATTGTATACAGTCCAGTTATACATTAAAATTGTGGGGTTCAGTCTTGGTGAGGGGAGTCTGGTGATTGTTTTGGACTTGTTGTCTCTTAATCAGTAACACTGCCAAAGCTGTTCGAAATTGGAGTCATAATTTTAAAGTTATTAAGATTTAACAAAACATTTGCCATCAAAATCGCTGACTTGGCCCATATATATTAACTATTATTCATGAAAAGGGCGAACATTTTTACAAAAAATGTTTAAAGAATACTTCTTTCATCAGTGGGCACCATCCGATTCAGAATCATCTGAGATGGTGGGTGTCAGGCCTAGGTAATTCGTCACATAATTGCCCACTTTTCATTCAAATTATGTGCTTCGAATCATTCTGAGCCAACTTCTCTAAATGTTGGGCAGATTTTAGATTCCAAAAGTGAATTAAGTGAAAAGTTTTTCCCTGTATTATAACTTCTGCAATCACGTCACGCAAAATGAAAATCCTTTCCCATAAAGCCATAGAAGTTGTTTTTGGTTGTCTTGCTTGAAAAACTCCTGTGCTTTCATTGGCATAAGAAGGTTCTAAGCTGTGGGCCTGATGACTGTTTCCTAATGTGGTGGTGTCATCATCGTCCCCTGTGCTCCACCAGTGATATTTACCTTCATTCAGTTCTTTTTCATATTTTCTTGTTCTCATTAAGTAGTCTCCCTTGTTCCTGAAATTTCTCTCAAGATTCATTATAGTCAGCTTGTTATTGCGTTATACTGCATTGTGTTCTGTCCCAGAAACATATGGAAGGACTGTTCAATTAACACAACAGGCTCCGGCACACACACGCACACTCTCTCACATGCACACACACACACACACACACACACATACATGATTAATTGTTTCCCACTGTTTTACCTGTCACCAAATTTTAGTCTATTGTCCTAGCTTATAATTACCAGCCGAAGTTCCAGATGTAATTAATTTAGAGTTTACTCTGTTGGTTAAATAGACGCTCAGTGTGATTGCGCCATGTTCTTTGTTCTTAATGAGATGATTACTCTCCAGGCTGTGCGTGTGAGTTAGCATATCCTTAAGAGGGAAAAAAAAGGTCTTTTCTAAATATTTTCTAACTAGATACAGATAAAGATCCGGTCTTAACTGTAACTGTCTAATCCGAAATCATTTTATCAGCCATACGAGAGCTGTGTATTTATCTGTTAGCATGTGTGTTTGTGTGTTTGTTTGATCCTGAGTTCTGGGAGTGTTTACAGCACAGAAACTGCTGAAAAAAGCCCCCGATCATAGCCAGCTGTCACCGTGATCCAGCACCACTGCAGGGAATTAGTTTCCAACTGCGCTGAGGTCAGCCGCCCACCGGACAGAGTACGGTCGTCCTTGCAAAAGCATGATTAATTAGTGCGTGACTCGTGTGTTTCTCGCGACTCTCTCTGGGAGTCGTCGGTGTTGGGTGGTCTCTGGGTGCATGATGAGGGTGACGTATTCGCTCAAGAGCACTTCCTCCCGGCTGCGTCCGTGTCCCCTGTCGGTTTCCTCAGCACAAAAGCCGATGATATTAATCCTCCAGCTCTGCGGCATTAGCTGTGGGACACGCGCACTGTGCTGCTAGCCATGTTAGCAGCTGACTGTCCTCCCTGTTGCTCCAATCCAGGTCACTGGAGTTTTCACTGCACACTTTCCCCCCAGTGCCAGGAGTCGCTTTGGTCCCTTGTGCTAGAAAGAAACTGTGTGACCCCCTCAGCTGGCTGGACAAGTCCTCTGGAGCCAGGAAAAATAGCCTGTTAGCCATATTAGCCCAAGTGACTTGAACACCTATCAAAACTAGGGTGGAATTTTGACTCTCATATCAGATGGTTCACTAAGTCTTTTTGTTCTCAGCGTCTGAAGCTCTTGTGAGTTGTTTTGTCGTGAGAGCAGCTGTGCTGTGACTGTCGTTTTCCCTCCTTTTTCTGTTCTTTTTTTCTGGTTCTTCCTTGTTCTGGTATAAGTGATGAATGTGGTTCCTTTTTGTCAGCTGTCACCCGAGACGCGCAAATTAATGTGAGGTGAATCACGTATGTTTTGTACAGGCATTTTTGTAGACACATTTTTGTCTTTCCAGAAGGCATGGAGGGTTTTTAGGACACACAAATGAATGGAGGGGGTTGGGGGTGTTTAAAGGGGCTTATTCATTAAAAGTGCGCAGGGTAATGCTTCAACAGAAGCCGACGCGTTGCGTGTACACTGATTTGGAACGCTTCCCGGCGTTCCCAAGCTGTTGTGTACGTTGTGTACTCCAGCCAAACTGCACCTCCATGGTTTCAGTCAGCGTTAAGCAAATAAGATAAGGGATTTGCCTCGTTTGTGCCCAACATGTGTGAGAGAAAGTTTCGTGAAATTAGGGAAATGCCTCGCGGAAAGTTCCGGTAATTACTCCTGTAGCATGTTTAGTGCGTCGTCTAAGTCTCCTGCCAGCTGTTTTCGCACTGAGCTGCAGTACTGCGCCATATGCATGTGAACGTAAACTGACTCCCCCGCAGTTGGTTCTGTGTCGACTGGGCCGACAAAATATTGAAACCCTGTCGAATGAAGACAAATTGCATCATGCCAATTAAGGGTGTTAAAATTTCCCTGACAATGCAAGCTGTCTGTTTTTTCATGTTCTGGTATTTAATTAAGGGTTTGGTTATTAATTAAGGGTTTGGTTTTTGCAGTCAGTTGTTTCCTGGCAGCTGTTGCAGAATTAAAGGCCGAACATTGGGTTTTGACCGGCAGTTGTTGAGTGATTGTTTATACAGGCTCAAAGGAAGCTGTTCTCTCTTTTGTCAAAGTGTGCAAACATGCGGTGGGTGTTTTTGTGAATGTTCTGGAAAACGCTAAATTGCAGCCAGCTTTCTATAGCGCAAGGCGCCGCATAACAGCTAATTAGACTCAGCAAGTCATTTCAGCCTCTTCCACATAAAATGGCATTAATTATGAAGACCTGATTGGCAAAGTATTCACAGCCCCTGTGAATTTCTTTCAGTAAGGAGCATGTTATATGATGATGAAATCACACAGAAAAGTACTCTGCATTCTAATGCCAAATCCACAGCCATGGTCAATGTATGGGGATGCCCTGAGATGTACAATCATACGGTCATCCATTTTGTGCTTATAGTGCAGTATAAATGCATTTATATACATTTCTACAGTTCTTCTCATCCTGATCTTCCTATTACATCTGAAGCCTTCTGCTGTAACTGATGACGTTGATACTTATGATTATATTTTCCTCAGAAGCCAATGAAATGCCTTTTCCTTTCCAGAACAGTCCAAGCATGCAGGGAAATACTGGAATAATTCCCTCACTCTGTTCCGCTTCATCATTCCATGGTACACAGGCTCTCGGCTGTGCTTTCTTAAAGTGCACTGTACAAGTTTATTTACTTTCACTTCTGTTGACATTCGAACTCAAACAAAACAGGTGGCTCGCCCCTCCCTCCCATAGTTCCCTCCCTCCCATGCTTCCATAACTCTCAACTCTTGTCAGTGATTGGCCAGGATGGTTTGTTATGTTATGGGGCACAGCCTGTGTCCCTTGTGTTTATTTGCAGTTTGAGACGCCTGTGCGGTCTCCAGAGCCCGGTGTTTTTTTATAGTGAATTTAGGGGCAGGCAGCTAGCGGATCCTGGAGAGATGTCAGCGAATTGAGACAAAAATATAATGGCGCAGAAAGTAAACAAACTTGCATAGTGCACCTTTAAGTTAGTGAGCAAAAATTCAGTATGTTTTTTTTTTTTTTTTTGGATTAACAGGTGTGGCAGGTTTCACTATTCAGTAGGACAACAGGCTCTAATTGTATAAATTGAAGAAATCTTTGGAAGCCCAATGGGAAAAATTATGGTTTCGAGCTTGTTTACGAAAGGCCTGAGATGTGAATCGTTTCCCTCATCACATGGCTTTCCATTGTACAGCTAACAGCTGTTCCTGAAATCCCAGGTGCCTGACCATACCTGTGCTGGAGTGAAGGGTTTACGCTGCTGCCCCACTGATGGTAAAGTGGTAGTTAGAACGCACATCCAAAAACAGGACCTGAGTAAATGTGCGTTAATCCAACACTTATCTCCAGGCAATGTAAAATCTCTTAAATGTGAAATGTTTTGGAAGTACGTCTTCATCAGGATGTGGTATTCACTCTGCGATAAAGGCATGCTCACATGAAAGAGAGTTTTAAATCGTATGGAGTCTTGTGCTGTCGTGATTCTTTCCTCTGTGGCATTGATGTGCACACAGTAACAGGAGGTGAGGATATTCGGTGGGGGAGATGGAGCCTGAGAGTTGAGTGTTTGGTGTGTAATTACAGCATCAGTGGCAGTGCCTGCGCTACAGCGGCCCACAGGCTCAGTTAAGATGCCGGCTCCCTTGTGTCTTGCACTGTGAGCGGGATGCCTGGGTTATTAAGGAGATGTGGATGACAGCATGTTCCTCTGTAATTCTCCCCTGAGATGTGCAGTTCTCCGACGGGTCGCACCTGTGCCAGAAACAGAGATGTGGAGGGGAAAGCGTTGACAGGGGGTGAATTTAAAAATGAGTCTATCGGTCCGGCGAACAGGGCTCCCCATAGGCTGTTCTACACCCACGCTGCTGCTCGGGGCTTGAAGGACAGGCCCAGTGAGGAAGCTTTGCTTCGACGTGGAGTGTGTCTGTGTGTTCAAACGCGGCAGGGCCGCAGCGCGTGTCAAGGGCTTCTCCTCCTAACGGTGACGAACGGCTTTATTTTCACGTGCGTGCAAACGATCCTCTTGTTCTTAACCTTTCGAGAACCAGCGGTTCTCGTCGCGCTGTATGTGGGCGATATTGTCCCTGCGTTCCTTCCTTTATGTTCTCAGAGTACGGCAGGCGTCCACCATCCATCGTCGGTATGTTTGACGCATCCACCAATGTTCATTTTCCATGTATTGTAGCTGGCATCCTGGTCTCAGTCTCCGACATGGGATGAATGTGGTTGCCGTGGTAACCGCGATAGCAGCGCTGCTTTTGTTCGTTGACTGACAGCGCAGTCAGTGGCATATTGAAGGCTGTGCCTTATGCCTTCAGTTCATTGTACAGTAAGCCTGGTGAGGAAGCATTAGAGTATATGAACTGTCATGTATCACAGCAAGCTGAATGATTCAGTGACATTACAGTAGTCCTCAGTAGGACTTAAGGAGGTATGTCTGAGTTAGGGTGAGGCAGACACCCTGTTACGGATGTTAACTCTTAGTCCACCTTAATGAACGACAACAATTAACATGTGAACAGGCCTTGTGCACTGCCATTGATGGGGAACCTGTCCAGGGTGCATTTCTGTCTCTAGTCTTTGCATGTTGGGATAGTGGGCGGACCAATCCGAGACTCTCCGCAGGGATTGGCGGTTTGGATTCTGGATGGGTGCATGGATGGATGTAACACATGGATGCACGTCACTCTGATCCTGTTACATCTACTGCACATTTTACTGTGCTGACCTGCCGCACAGTCGGAGAGTTCTGCTCTCTCCCTCACAAGTTGCAGGAGAAGAGGATGATGATGGTGATGAAGGTTGGAGACAGCTTCATCAGTGGTTTCTAAAGAAACTCTTCGCTCCAATCGAATATTTGTCTGGGGATCACTGCTGTAAGGGTGACACTGGATCAGAAGATAATCACTCTTTGACTGGATCAGAGGTGGTGGAACCTCGCGCTGTTGAGGTCATGTGATCACCCTGGTAACGCTGTGGCGATAAAGCCGTCACATTAGAGCCTGCAGCTCACGGGGCTCTCAGACTGTACGCCTGTCCTGTGAGTCCGCAGCTCAGGGTGCGTGCTCTTACTGTGGTAAACGACGAGTGCTGTGAGCTAATTGGCCAGTGCTCGTCATCAGGTGTTCACCTGTTCTGCACTTACCGCCTCTGTTTCTTTGACTGAAATTCTGTTCTGCTCACATCACAATGACGGAGCACTGACGTTATACCTGACCCGCCACTGATCCCAAATCAGCTCTGAGCAGAAACGCACTAAATCCCAGTGTCCCTCCTCCTTCTCAGCCACACTACACTCCAGCTCCACTGTCCTGTGTGGGTGTGATTTATCGACTGTGTATCTGTTTGGATCATTGAACTGGTGAATATACAAGGTTCATACTGATGTGATGCTGTGCTGGAATGATCGACCTCCTATACAGAGGTGCTGGGGACATTTACGTGCACCAGTGAGATTTGTGGTTCCAGCAATTCTGACTATAAAGCTTGCAGCCATAGCTCACACCATAAGATATGTTGTGGTAGATCAATAATAGCTTTTAATCTGTTTTCTTAGACTCCACTGAACACTGTATGTAACAGAGGGACACTTAACGAATGCGGGGCTATCGTTAGATCTCTGGTGATATTTTATTACTTGAGATTCAGAAAAGTTCTTTAAACAATAGTAATGCACTGGTCCTGGTCGTCTCCAGCGAGGGGAGAGTGAACTTGATGCAGCATTTAGTGATGAAGTGTTTCTGTTTTTTTCCGCTTGTTTTTCAGCCAGTTAGACTTTGAAGCATATGTAAGATAATGCGAAACAGTTTCTAGTAAGCCCAGGCCTGGAAAAGAATGCTTTATATCAATATTGATGGCAGTAATCCGAGCTGAGTAGTATGTTAATGGAGTCTGCAGAATTACTCCATAAATGATTGTGATATGCAGATTTTGTATTTGCATTTGCACATCTTAAGTCACAAACCATAGTGAGATTAGTTTTGCTGGCACAGTGCGGCCATTCGAGTCTCCGAGGTCCTGTTTTCACTTAAGTGTGTGCTGTGCCAGTGATGGATGCGAGGTGACTGGAAATGGGTCAGAAGTTCCTCTCTCCTGATGCCAGTTTGGCTGCAAGAACTTCACTATTAAATCCCACTTATCCTCTAATCCGAGTGGATAATGGCTTACGGGCTACACATTTGCTGACCAAAAATGTCCAATTATGCTGTAATTGCAAAGTGAAATATCCTCCTGGATATGATCATTTTATCAGTGTTTGGCAATAACATTAGCAGTCTCCTGTCTTAGATTTAAGACTTTATTTTTGTTTTGAATGGAAGTTTGTTTCACAAGATTTATCATCAAGAATTATTTTTGTCATAAAAATTTCCTCAATTTTAGATTTGTCTGTTAATCTGTTAAATAGAGAATCGTAAGTACAGACTCCAGGATGTGTTTTGCCAACCGCATTGTCTCCTTCACATTCTTCTTCTCTTGTTTTCGTTAATGAACTGGGGGGCATTTCAGGGCTCTGGGTAGCAGATTCCCCCCTTTCTCCTCCCTGGTATAGATAATATTAATATTTCATGTGTTATTTCAGCATTGTCGAAACGTTGTTTCAGCATTATCCTATAGCATATGAGTTCACAGATGGATTAGATGCTGGACTGGATGATTGATAGGAGGCAAGAACTGAGTAACCAACCGTGGCAGAACTGAAGATCTAGCGCACACGGAGCCCTGTGCGTGTGTGTGTGTTTGTGTGTATGCATGCATATGTGTGTGTGTGTGTGTGTGTGTGTTTAAGATCCACGGAGTCAGAGTACCAGTATAGCTGGCTCCTATTTGACTGTGTCGGCTGCCTCAGGCAGGGAACTTAACGTGGAATAACTCTGAAAATCCCCCTAAACCACAGTTCTGCTGCCTCAGTATCCGTCTAATTACCCAAAACTTCCTGTTGGTCCAGTTTTGCTGGAAAGCAGGAACTTGCTGTGGCTGTTTTTTGCTTAGTGGTCTTGTTTCCCATAATGATGGTTTGCTGGCATTCTTCACAGAGTATATCAAGGTGTTTTTGTGTGTGGGTGTGTGTGTGTGTGTGTGTGTGTGTGCGTGTGCGTGCATTCGGGGACTGTGCACATATGTGCATGCATTTGTCCGTTGTGCTGTACTTCAGGTTATTGTGTTTTTGTTTATTGCAACTTTACAGTGCACACAGCTCTAATTTTATATATAATGTGAATATTATCAGCATTTTCAGTAAAAAGTGCGCATGCTTACTACGGCTCTCTTTTTCCACAGGCCTGAGAAGACTCCGCTGTGTAACACAGATAAAGGTAAAACACCATTTCCACTGTCCTTAGCAGATGAGGAATTATGGGTAAACCCAGTCTAAGCCCAGCGCCAGCTATCATGCGCTACAGCAGTTTTCAGACTGAACTGTGTCAGGAGTCATCGTGGAATTTACTGGAAGTCTCGCTTTTCATTTAAAAATGGGACGCTTTGATATGTTATGTTTTAAAGGGAATGGTTGTTGTTTGAAGTGGATTCCCTGTCCTCTTTCGCGAAGCGTCAGGGTCGGAGAGTGTGCATTTGAACAGCGAGGAGAGCTGATATTAGAAGTTATATTTGCTCTTTGACTGGATTACATTATGGTTGGGAGTTTGAAGAATTGCATTTTCCAACTGAATATCCATAAAGCATTTTGAAATTAATCTTTTTTTCTCCCTCAGGATTCTCATGCACACACACACACACACACATCTCCAGCGTAGGCCGTGTATAAATGTGGGGGATGAAGTGTGTCCATTGTGTGTTTATCCGTGTGGGAATACATGCTGAGTCAGAGTGCTTCTCATGTGATTATCTGTCTAATTTAACAGTTTTTTTCCTCTGTAATTACGCTTTGAAATGTTGAACATCCAAAAATAGGTCAGTTTGTGCTACGTCCACCCATTACGTTTTTGCTGTGATGAAATAAATCGGCGAAATCAGTAATCGGCTCTTCTTTTAAATGTTTGCCGAATCCCTGATAGAATTTTTACATTACTAATAATTTATCTGTAAACCTGCTTAATTAATCCCTGGAAAAGGTACAGTGTAATAAAAATGTTTTGTTTGATAAATGCGTAAAAAGAAACCTGTGAGCTATCACGTAAATACTGAGAGCCATCTCTGTGACTCTGTATTTCACAGTTCCGCTGGAGGTGCTTATTGATTGTGTGAAAAGTAAAGACCAGCAGAAGGTAAGCAGAAAAGGACGGACGATTATTTCTCACTTCTAAGAAGAATTCAGTGTTGATGTAATGCAACAGCCTCACAATTCGTTAAAATAGATTGAAGCTAACAATGGTGCTATCATAATGTGCAAAGCGAGTATGTTGAATGCGCTCAGTGTATAGTACTGACTGAATTGTGTCTCTCAGTGGCACTTATGGTGCTTTCTAGAATGTGCCTGTGCAGTGATGAAGAATGCTGCCTCATTCAGGGGCTGTGCTGTGCTATAGGCCAGTGATTTATGGACTGGGGTACTTGAGAGCCCCTTTCGTTTTTCATTGTAATTATTGTTCATTATACTTATTCAATGTCTCTAACCACTCCAATAGTGTTATCATGTTTGTGAAAAATCCTGTAGCATAACATATTTTTCAAATCAAGAATATCATATAGTAATAAGTGCATCTTTCTGCAATGATCTCCTGTGGAAGACCAAATGAAGAAAAATTCCTTTCTAGTTCCTGTAAAGTGGCCTGTGATAAATGGCTCGCTATGTGGACTAACCTCAGACCCCATACTCCCCGTACGGCAGTGAACACGGCTGGATTGTGACGCTTACGAATGAGCTCAGGCAGGGGAACAGCGGGAGAGAGTCTTAATGTCGTTCTCTACATTCATCATACAAACAGCAGTGCTGCCTGATGGGCTTTGCTGAGCCCCATTGAGGCTCTGTCAGGACTACATTACCCACAAGCCCAAGCACTCCTCCCAGGGCATTTCGCTTTACGGAAGTGTCTTGAATGGCAGCTGTGGTTATGTCCTGGGTCAACTTAATCTTCTCTGTCTCTTCATTGAGATGAATAAGGGTTATTTATCTCCATGAAGACTGAGACAAGATCATCAGAATTGTGTTTGGTGGCGTCAGTATTCTGTCTGTACATTTACAGTACTTGTTGTGGTTTTGTCTTACTGAACTGCTGCAATGGGGTTCAGTCTGATGTCGAAGTGATATTAGGCCGGCAGTCTGAACACCCGTAAAAGTCAATTACAAAACAAAACGCAGAGCATATGATCTAAATAAAATTTGACTAAATTCAGCCGTTTTATATTTGGCTTGGAGGAGATGTTAGGAATAACTGTTTATACTGGGGTGTGTCCCAATGGGGTGATGCTGGGATTACCATTGTATTCTGGGTGTAATGTTCCACTAGTGGGGGATGGATGTTTGGCATAGCAATGCGTTGTGGGTAATGTATATCGGGGGGGGTGTTGACATTAGCATTGTATTGTGTGTAATGTTCCAATAGCGGGGGAGATGTTGGGAGTAGCGGTGTATTCCGGGTAATGTTATTTTGTCAGGGGGAGGTGTAGGGAGTAGGTGTGCATTGTGGGTAATGTAGTCCGTTACGTCCCCCAGCTAAAGGACCTACACTTGAGAGGCGCTGACCTCTCCATGCGGGACGCCGCTGGACAAACACTCCTGCACCACGCTGTGGAGGTGGGCAACAAAGAGATGGTGAAGTACATCATCGATAACGGTACGAGCTCCTACAGTAACACACCATGGGCCCACGGCCCACCACCAGCAACCAGCTAAAGTAAATCGCTGTGAGCAGGGATTGCTGAAAGATAGCTGTGTATGGTTTAATGTGCCTTTTTGGTTTATTGGTATGGTTTAATTTTGTGTTGTAATGGTGTTTTTAATCTCCACACTCATAGTAAAGTAGTAGATAGCGAATCGGCAGTGTTTGGCATTGTTGTATGATCTCTGTTCTTTCCCTCTGATTAAAACAGCTCCCTCTGATATCTTGGATGTGACGGACAAAGAAAAGTACGTAACAGCAGAAATCTTTACCCCAGTTCAATAGTATAATGTGCATAATGCTGTGTTCATATTTGGGGTAGTTTTCAGTAAGAGCTATGATATTCCTCTCTCATTACTATTCTCTCTATGAAGATCGTTTCAGGTGCAAAGCGTAGCAGGATTTTAAAGATTACTGCTTTGTACCTTTGAGGGATTATGAATGCATTGCTGCTAAAATAGAGGGCTTGGTCATGTGGGCAGTATGTCTGCACATGCTGATAATAAACAGATGAAATATAACTGAAGAGCCTGGCTCTCTCCGCTGCAGTGGTGAGACCGTTCTGCATAAGGCTGCGTCTCTCTGCCAGAGAACCATCTGTCACTACCTGGTGGAGGCTGGAGCATCTCTCATGAAGACTGACCTACAGGTGAGACAGAGGGAGAGAGAAGGAGAGAGAAAGAGGGAGAGGGAGAGCGAGAGATAAGGAGAGACAGATGGGCAGAGGTGGGGAGGGGAGAGGGAGAGTGAGGACTGATGAGGATAGAGAGAAAGAAGGGGATGGTGATCATATATTAAGAGAAGGGAAAAAAATATAAAGAAATGGGTGTGTATTCAATGCAGCTTGAATCATATGGGGTAACAAAAATAAAAGGCACGAATGAGAGCTATAATGACAAAGGAAATGACACAATATTCTCGGTATTATAAAATCGTGCGGCTAAAATGTTAGCTTCACCCATGAAATGCATCATTTATTCACTTACAAAGCTAGTTTTGTATGAAAACTGATGAAAAAGATGTTCAGAATGACCAGCTTCAATGCATCCATAGTTATCGATAGAGGTGCCACAGTACAGTTTGAAATTCAAAATTAAGATACCACCACATTAAACCTAGCGCTCCCATTTGGCGCCCTCGCATGTTTGTAAAAGTTTTGTGTTACCGCCTTAGCTGTAGCATATGTGGCCAGTGCTTTTATTGTGCTGAATTTTGAGAAAAGAGCAGTGTGTTCTTAGTCTGACCTTTTAGCATAAGGATGTTTATGAGGGGTTATGGCGTGATAAAATGTGAGCACTTGCATTTGACTTGGAAAGGACTTTAAAAACCCTAAAAAAAAACCCATTGCAGACTTTTATGCTCACTCATAAATGTCATATTGTCAACTTGAGTTTTATGTTTACACTTGAGCCAAGTTGTTAATTTGACTTCAGTGTTTACACATAAACGTCATGTACGGATACAGTGTGATAAATCTTGTGACTTTTTTATCGTGCCTTTTTGTTGGAAGTAAAGCGGACATGTGATGTCAGCGCTGGGATTTTATTCTTGCCTCTTCATGCGACAAATGTCTTCAATCCATAGTTCAGTGGTTTATCACACTAAACAATGTATAGTTATTTTTTATCTGTAGTGTTTTGGTTATATGGAGCGCTGGCCTTAGGCTGTGTAGAAAGCCAGTTTGGTTTGCAAAAAGTATGTCTTGAAAGTGGGAATGTTCGGGTGTTTTCGTAATCGATGTGTCACATAATCTGAGCTCCTTCTAAACCGTGAGCCAGGTTCACTGACAGGGTTAAGCGTCATAGTCCTGGACTCATTACAGTTTTCTGCTACAAATTTCCATATAGCTGGTCACGGCTCCATTTCTGCTTGTAGAACTGGTTGTATATTTGTATGGATTTGGCATGGGCTCAGTGACAGTGTCCTCTGTGAAATGGATGCCTCATCGTCCTCATGAGTCGTGAGCAAATTTGACATGAGGCGATTGGACCGCGGCTAATTCTGCTAAATAATGACCTGGCTTCACATTAAAGCATGTCAAAATGCCGCTTATCTGAGAGCATGAAGTGCGGGTCTCGGGGGCGAGCTGATTATTGCGATGAGGGCGAATGCGCGAGACGGCACGGATGCTGGGCTCGCTCTCTGCGGTCAGGGCCTTCGTGAGGGGATAAATACTCTCTGTGGCAGAGGGATTGGGCGATGTGTGGGCCGCTGCAAATGAAAGGCCTTCCTTTCACTGCTCCGATTCCTGGCCTCTCATTTTCTGTCTCTGCGTGATTTGAATGCCCTGCTATTAAATTGCCAATATGATGAGAAGTTTTCCTTTTCTTTTTGACTTTCTCTGACTTCAAATTACCAAATAGTGTCATTATCAAACATTGCAGTGCAATTTATGACAATGCAAGCAAACTTTGTATGAAAATAGCTTGCGAAAAATGGAGAAAACTGGTCCTCTATTGCTTTTTTTCTCAAAAGTGGACTTACATGTGAGCCATCCCATGACGTCTTGTTCGCATAGATCATCAGGCTCAAGTTACATGCTGACAATCCCGAGCTCCTTGTCTGATGCTCTTTCTTATTCTTGACCGACATAGCGCCTTAGAGGCAATTAGTGAATAACTACTGGAGAAAAATTGTTTGAATAATTTTCCAATCTGCATTTATTGGATACTAAAGGAGCCACGTTTGTTTTCCTGGGATGTGAACCTGCGGACACTTCCTGTTGGACCCAGCTTGTTTGGTCAGAGTCGGGCTTTTTTAAATTGAGCAATGGCAACGCACTTTAAGATTGAAATTACGATTGAATTTGTCACACTTGCCGTTGGAGTCTGAACCTAAACTTTGGCTCGGATACGGCCCAATACCTGAGCTTAAGAGCACAGAAGAAGAAAGGTAAATTTCTGATCAAAGTGCCCCATTTTGGCCCTCAAATGCTCAGTTAAACTTTAAGTACCGCCCTGTTGCTGTAACATCCTCGTTATCTCAGGAGAGCCCGGGGTAGCACGAGCGTCATTAGTGCTCGTCGTTAGCCGACATTTGTCGTCGCTTTGCGGCCCACCCGCCGTGCTGTTCAGACTGAGCCGCAGGACTGTGTGGCGCAGTAAGCTGACTCATCCGAGTGCAGGGGCCTGATTGATGTCTGGAGTCTCTTCAGCTGGATGGGGGTGCGTGTGTGTGAGTGTGTGGGGGGGGGGGGGGGGGCTATTACCATGTTAGCCGTTACCCAGCCATTGGGTGATGCAAACCGCCAAGTATGCTTCGACCCTGAAGGCCTCTCTATGAAGCTCAAAGAAAAGGATCGGTGCTTCAGAAGCGCAGATTCACACAGCGTCTGTGTTCATTTCATCCTCACAGGATCCAAGCGCACCTGTCTGGACCTCATTTACAGTTCAGTTTCTAATGACACCGGCAAATCCATCCGAGTTTGCCTGTAAACCCGGCCCCTCAGAATAACTTGTGATGTAGATATACTCGGATTGTTTGTAAAACCCGGCCCCTCAGAATAACTTGTGATGTAGATATATTCGGTTTGCCTGTAAAACCCATCGCCTTAGTATAACTTGCGATACAGATATATTCGGACCGCTAACTTTCCTCTCGTCTGCCCTCGCTCATGCGTCTGACCTGCCTGTGTGGGAGCCAGCCTCATCTCGCCCAATCGATTGACCCTCTCACAGCGCTGGCCCCTGGGGCCACGTGTTTGTTAGTGTTTCTGTTCACCAGTAGTAATATGAGCGACTGCTGGATGAGGCGGATTTATCAGCTCACAACCTGAGATACTGTATAGCCCAGATCTGCACCTCTCAAACACAATCTCATAACATTCCACAACAGCCACCAATTTTCGAAACCACCACACATCCATTTGTTCTCTCTTTCAATTTCAATTCCAGTCTGCTTCATTGGCATGACAAATCAATACATTCTTGTTGCTAAAGCATAGGAAAGACAAAAGAAAATAAAACAAAAAGGGAAAGGACAAAGCATGAACACATATAATAACAATGAATGTAAACTCAGGCCAATTATATAATTTAAGATGGTAAACAAACACTGTACTTGCCTTTCAGTGTAGTGCAATGGTGATACACGTTGACATTAGTTATTGTATCTCCCTGGACGATAGTCGGGAGATACAATGGTTTAGTACCGGGGCCGCCGCCACGCCCGCAGAGATTTTCTGTTCCAGGCTCTGGTGTCTTCAATGTTTATAGGATTTTTTTCAAAATTTGCATAGTCAAAGATGTTTATTTGACAATGCTCAAGATACATTTTCAGCAATTTCCGACATCCAATATGGCCGTAGGTGGCCATTTTGTCAAAAAACTTTCTTTCTTTTTTTTTGCAGATTTTGTGTTTTCTGGTCATTTTGAGCCATTTTGAGCAAAAAAATTCTTTTGGTTATAAGTCACCTCTGGACTTAGAAAATGTTAGGGTTAGGGTTATTTAGGGTTAGCTGCCGCGCCCGCAGAGGTTTTCTGTTCCAGGCTCTGGAGGCTTGCAAATGATCTCTGATGGGGATCGGGGAGATACACAACTCGGTCCCTGTGGTGGCCGAGTTACCTAGTTTAGTAATATGATGGTGATTTCATGTTGACGCTAGTTATTTAGAAGTATGATGATGATACATGTTGACGCTAGTTGAAGACAACAATGGAAAAATGACCAGAGTCACATTTCCATGTTGTGGAGAAATGATGAATTAAAATTCAAAACGATCTTAGAAACAAAGCGTTGAAAAAATATGCAAAAATATTAAATATTATAATAATATATAAAATATACAAAAATGCAAAATTTGGACTCTGATCATTTTTCCTATGTGCTTTTCAGTTATTTAGTAGTACGATGGTGATACATGTTGACACTAGTTATTTAGTAGTACGATGGTGTTATATGTTGACGCTAGTTATTTACCTTCTCTCTCACTCTCATTCTTTCCCTTTCCTGAGGTGTCACCTCTCTTCACTTAGCGTAGCTTTTCTGAACTGTTTTGTTTTTATCCACAAGGGCTCATTGCTGGTTCATTACATTTTATAATGCAGCATAATCAGCAAAAATCTCTATAAAATTCATATGGGCGATGGAGCCGAGCTTTGCCTGTTGCCAGTTGATTTAATTCGCGCCATTAATTTTATCCTATTATCCATTTCTCGGCATACCTGTTATCATCTATCAATATCTGTTTGTCAGGCTGTCCTCCTTGTAGAACGCCCAGACCAGAGTAATTTATGCAAGGTCAACTCTAGCAACATCTGAAAGGTCCTCAAATAATTTTCTAATAATTAGTTTTCTCCAGGGCAGCTTAAATGGGTTTAAAAGTGACCTCTGGAAGTGCACACACTTAAGCTCTACACCATAGCATGACTGGAAATGGCGCAATATGAAAATAATTACATTTATTGATTGAATTGATGGTGCTGTTTATGAGCTCTGTTATGCTGTAGAGATTTCTGGAGTTTTGACGTGTTTGTTCTCCCTATTGGCTAAATCAGTACAGGAGTCTCACCCCCCTCCCATTTTACTGAATTGATTAATCCTTATTATTCTTTTTTTATTTTGGAGAGGGCTGGCACAGTAATGAGTTTGTGATAAGTTCTGCTTAGCCCTGGCTTAGAAAGGACTGAAACAAAATGGAGGTTGATTCATTGGGCTCCCAGTGTTTTTGTCTGTATGAAATGACAGCATTCATTAGTGGATGAGCTCCAGCTGGCTGGTGGAACCAATTAAAACTAGAGGAAATGGAGAGCTGGTGAGGAGATGATGTCCAGACGAGTCCTATCTCTTCATAACATCCAGGAACCCCCGGGTTTATTAGCAAATTCAGCGGTACTGCCAGTATGCATACTGAGCACTAGACTATACCCTCTGATTCAATTAACATTTTATTTTTACCCTTTCTGTAACAACTGGTGGGGACTTGTTCCCTGTGTCATCACAATTACTTTCAATAATTTTATTGATTTATTCGTCGAACTGTGGTTATAAAAATGAGATCAAACTTGTGTCCTGCTGTGTAGCAGTATTTTTCAGATCCGAAGTGGCATACGCTATATGAACATATAGGTTTTTCTGTGCATGAAGTTTGCATTGTTAGTGCATTGCTCTCCCAGTCAAGCCATTGCACTCATACTTTATAATGAACTATGAGAGTACTCATGTTATTGTACCGTGTTGTTTTCTGTGTATGAATATCTTTTACCCATTGTCTATAGTGGGCCATTGGTCTTGTTTTTGCGTCATCCCTGTTAGTGAAATAACCAGCTCTTGGCTGTGTGGTGTGTAGGACCATGTTCTTGGTAGTTTGGCTGTTCAGCACTTCATAGTTCCATATCTGCTGTGTTTGTGTCGTCAGGGCGACACACCGAAACACCGGGCGGAGAAGGCCAAGGATCAGGACCTGGCAGCGTACCTGGAGAATCGACAGCACTACCAGATGATCCAGCGAGAGGACCAGGAGACCGCCGTGTGACCGTTCCTCTGCTCCGCCACACGCGCCATAAAGCCGTCCTGAGTCGAGCACCGCTCAGGACCGCCAGCGGTCTGAGGAACACATTTCAGATTTCAGGCGGCGGTCTCACGACCCCCTCGCCACTTCCAGCGGACGACCGTTACGCGACGTCGACAAGAACTCTTGTCCATCCTTGTTTTATCTTTATTGCACTGCCAAAAAACAAAAACAAGTACAAATGAATAAAAATCGTAGTGTTTCGTCAGAATGCATGAAATAGCTTCTCCCACGGTTCCTCTGCTTTGTCTAGCTCTCGTCGCACTGACGGAACGGCAGGCTAATGCTATCGGATCTTATGGAGATTTGAGGCTTGGGAAAAAGATTCATGAATGTCAAGATGATTTTATTCTTCCGTGGAGAAATAGACCTCTGCAGTGGCAATCTGTCCCTGAACGACATGAAAATACAAATGGTCGTAAACAAAAAGGCTGGAGTTTAAAAGGGTATTTTTATTGCAGGGAATGAAGGCTATTGTCTTTAAATGCGTCCGAAATGCTGTTGGTATGACTGAATGTTGCTTTATGAGATGGGATAGACGCTTTGGCTTATGTGATGAGACTGTTATAGTTTTACTTCATTTGTAGTGGTTTGATGACTTGTTCATTCACTGAAACTACAGTATGTCTAAGCCTTGACTCAACCTTACGAAAGAGACATTTTACACTGAAAGCTTTCACTGTACTATTTCAATATTGATGAAACCTATCCTGTTCCAAAGAGAACTACTTGTATTATTTGAAAACTTAACTACTCAACTCAGAGTAGATATTTGACTTCTAATAAGAGTATTTGGTACTGTAAAGTCCTATTAGTAGCTTTCTGTCGAAGCAGATTTACACTGCTTTTCTTTATGCCTTGAATATTTTTTTAATTTTTATGGCTGATTGTTTGAATTTCTACTCGGTGTACTAAAATTGTGGCATATTTCATAGTATAATCAAAAGTAAATAGATATTTAATATAATGCATAGCTGTGAAAATTGCTTTTTTGTGTTGTCATGTTTGTACGATAAAATGTACATTTGATATATATATTTTTTAGAGGTAGATAGCTTATCTTCTTATGACCAGCCATTTAAGGCATCTCTACGTTTACTTCTACCATTCGCTTGGTCAGAAATCCCACTGTTGAGAATTATTTTATTTATTTTGGGGGGGTTTAATTGTTTACTTTTACCTTACTTAGTGGTGAAATTGGTGGCTTTCATATAGTTAAATTGCCTGCCTGAACTATAAATTTCACAAGTAAATAGTCTTTCTTGCTTGCTTTTTTGTAAATCAGCTAGTCCTGAAATTCATTAAAGCCGATTTTTTTTCTATGTTCACGTGTAAGGATAGGGATACAACAGATTTGACAAAGGCAAGCATTTATAACAACCTGGGCCTTTGTTTTCAGATGTCTTCCTTTTGAAAAAAAAAAAAAAAAAAAAAAGTCCCAGTACACTAACCCCCCCCCCCTCCGGTTTGTTATGAGAATGCTGTTTTTCCCATTTTAGCTATATCTTACAATATCTTGTGAAGATCTCCTGTAAATATTTCAGTTAAGGGAAGTAGGCAGTTCTCATTGGAGTATTTCATGTGTATTTGACTGGCACATGAGCACAATGCATCTGTGTCTGCTGATGCCTTCGGTGTACTAAAGTAATTTGAAATATTCCAATGAGGACTTCTCAGTTTACTTACATTTTGTGGGGTTTAGTCACCCAGTATTTATGATCTATTAGAATTGAGCATGTTTTTTTTTTTCAGAAATTTATCTCAGTGGATTTTATATAAAAGTTAATATTGTTTGATTACTCTTATTTGATTTTTATGTATTTATGTAATGCTTACACATTACGTATTATGTTCACAGAATAATTATCGGAGACTGCGCAAGAATATTATTTCCTCAGAAATGCTTTCTTGTCTTTTTGGACAAATCAGCATACAGGGCACAGTACAATAGATCATCTCCACATCTGAAGCACAGTCCTTCAATGTCAGTCATTGATGCAAATAATAATAAGCAATTTCCATTTCTGCTATTCAATTAATGGTGAGTTCCGACCATAAACTGCATACTGACCATAAAAGGAATTAGCTTTCAGTCCGGATTTGTGTCAGTCATAAGGTTGCACAGCTCATGACAGCGACTGGTTCAGAACAAGGCCTTGGTGATGAAATTTGATGCCCCAGGTTGCCATCACTGCTGTCCTTAACAGCCTGCAGCCTGGTCATTCAACAAAATTTTAACTCTGACAATAAAATCAGAACTGAACCACTTTCACAATATTCTTTAATTGGTTATTGATAGATGGAAAGGTTTGGAAAGTTAAGAGATGGTTCCAGGGGGTTGTTATGTGTTTGCATAGTATCAGGTTCATGTCTCATGCTCCACAAAGTTAGTGGTCTGGTCTCCTTAATATTCAAACTTAATCCCTTAGACTCTGGCTTTTTCACTTAAGTTTTCCCTTAAGTAGAGTCAACATATAAAAAGTATTTTTTCATATCTCTGGACAGTGTCACATACATATTCTGTATCTGCTGGTTGCAGCGCTTCACTGAAGCTACATCACACTTATACTGAGAGAACTATTCAAACCCAGGACTCCATGTTTTTATGGCTACAGCATTACTTCAAATGGAAAATACACCTTGTGCATCAGTTTATACACATTTTGCTTTGGTTCAACAGGACATATTTGGGATGGTTGGAATCCTTGGGATCTTCACTAGAATATAAAATAGGACTGAAGTTCCACAGGTTTGAATACAGCAGCTGCATTTGATAGACCTGCTCACAGGTCAGTAGGCTTTATGGGTTAAGTTCACATGAGAAGAGTATGTTTCTGCCAATCCTAAAGATTGTCTTAGTTCACTTAAAACTTTTAGCCACCTTGAACATTCCCTCTTTTAAGTTTAAAAGTGGTTGTTTTATAACCTGTGGTTGCATTTTCTGCCATTTCTCCATAATTAAACTTTGTTAACGGTCTTGGCCCACGATTTTCAGCATTTCTTCTGTGTTTCAACTTTCACCTCAAGGTTGAAGCAGTAAACAGCTGTAACTTGATGTTTGAGAAAATCTTCAGTTGTAAATGGAAGGGTTTGATTGAGCAGTGAGAACCAGAAGCCCTGAGGAATCTTTTACTGTCCTTTCCTAACAACGGAAATTGGATGACTTCACCTTATGGGTCCACTTCGTCTGTGGTGCAGCCATTTCACTGCATCCTGTTCGGTGTTTTTACACTCAGAAGAACTGCCTGGGCTCGCTGTTACGGTCCACTTATGACTGATAGTCATGAGGGAATGGGGGGGGATAGTTTATGATTACAGTAATGTTATTTAGCTGACACACTTTATCCACTGACTCAGAGGTTATTGCACCTTGCAGAGGCCAGTCTCACCAGGTGAAATGTTGGGTTAAGGGCCTTGCTCAAGGACCCAACAGCTGCCCTGAGCTGATAGTTGCTACACTGGGGCTTGGACCTCTAACACTCTGAGTCCTTGTGATGGACCTTGACCACTCGGCTGCAAGCGTTACTGAGATGGCCGACACACGTAATGGCTATGTCGCTTACCTCTGTTTCACTCCAGAGTGAAATCTGTCAAAAGTATCAAGCAAAACAGACTGCACCGGCATTTAGAAAAATAGCGACAGTTGTCTTTTTGTTGCTCTTCAAGATATTGTCTTGATATCAATATTTAAATTTTTTCATACTGTGATTATCTTTGCTCTCACAAATGGTTTTCTGGATAATTTCGACACAAATTCATGCAAAAATTTGGTTTATTTCTTCTTAGTCAATTTTTTGACAAATTTAACTGCAGTTAGCAACGTCAAGTACCATTTCACCACGTAGCAATTGGACTACTTGCCTAACGTCAGCCCCATGCGAGTGAGCTCTTGAGGCCATCAAATTGTGAATAGAAATGTTTCCCTTTTTGAGCACATTCAGGCACAAATTTATTAGAATATTTATATCTTACTCTGGTTTTATTTAACGTATATCTGTGGCCTGCATGAGATTGATTAAAACTGGTGACTACGTTCAAATTCAGAGATTGCATATGGAAATAGTATCTGTTTACATTTAGTAAAAGTGTTTGCTTCTGAGAGTCTGATTAATTCTTGGGTTCAAATTCAACCCTGGGCCTTTTTTTGTGGAGTTTCCTCTGAGTACTCCATTTACCTCCCGCAGTCCAAGGACGTGCATGTTGGGTTAATTACAGACTCTAAATTACCCTTAAGTATGAGAGTGTGACTGGTGCGTGAGTCCTGCACTGGATTGGTGGAGTGTTTAGGATTTATTCCTGCCTCTCATTGAATACTGGGATAGCCTTCAGGCCCCCATGACCAGGGATAAACCAGTTAGATAATGGAAAGATGGGTAGTCTAGCTATTTACATATTATATTGAATGTTAGCCTAAAACTATATATAAAAATGTATGATTAATGTAGATAAAAAAGTACATTGAAGCCTATTATATTTGCTTTGCAAGAACGCACACATATGTATGATATATTTTTGTATTTTCATCTGCTTTTCTGTGTTTTTTGCAGTAAATGCTGTAAAGTTTTTCCTCTTGATATCTTAAACTGCTTTATATTAATTATCACATATTTTGGGAGAGGATTCTGTCAAAAAAAAAAAACCTTTGTCAGGATTGTGTTGGCACATATTATCTGTAGGAACTAAACCAGAAGCTTTTTTTGCTGCTACCAATGCAGTGAGGTGTTCTGTTCAATTGTTAATTCGTGAATGTTATTCTCTTTGAGTGATACAAAAATATTGCCGTGTTTATTATGTACAGGGAACGAAGGTTTTCCATGACAATTCCTGCATTTAGCTTAGTAGACGTTTTGCTTGTTAGCAGCTTGTATTCACTAAAACCGCTGCATTTATTTTGCCGAATGGCAGCCAACAAATTGCAAACTAAATTTGTCCATAAAAAAAGTCTCTTCCTTCTTCCTTCAAAAAAAATAAAATAAAAAAAAAGACTGCTGTTGGGTTCAGTTGCCTAAATCTGAATTTCTGTTTCAGAGAGACATACTATGAGGGGAAGGATCAGATGATGTCAAATTAATGATTCTCTGAAAAGCAATTTCAAGTCAGTGCTGCAATATCTGTCTAAAATAGATGCTACAAAGGGTGTAGCTTGTTGTATCTAACAAATATCTAAGTTTGTAATCAGAATTTAAATGCCATTAATATCTCATGAGTGTAAGGTCGTCTTTATTTAGGTAGTAATAGCCACCAGAAGTGTTACCCTCCTTTGTAGGAGTTATGCCAAAATGCAAAATGAATACAAACCAAATTTAACGAATATAAAATTTGTATGTACTGCTTACATGTAGCTATCACGTTGCTCTATTTATACAGAACATTTTAGAGTCTACCAAAAGCAATATTGCTGCTTCTTTAATGCATGTAAAAAAAAACTGCCTTAAAGCCCATGAGCAATACAGTTCACTAAACCTCTAGTAAACGTTCACTAAACGTTTCCTTAGTAAAGTGCTATATTTTTACATGGCATGCGGAAAAATGACAAATTTGTCCTCATGTTCTTCAGTTCTGAGGTTGTTCTGTCTTGGCTATGATTCGGGGGCACAGTTTGGCCTATTTTAGGGGGGCTTTAGCCCTCCTGAAATTTTCTTTAGCCCCCCAGGTTATGTACATTTTTTGTTCAAATCAAAAATAGCTGGAGGAGAACAGGCCAGACCACACACCCCCACCCCAAGTAAAGGCTTAACCCCCCCATCCAGATACCTATAGTGACGTCCCTGCCATTGTGACATGAGGAACATAATCTTTTACCTTTTTTTTGTTTTGTTTGTTTTAAAAATATGTTTTGTGGCTTAAAAAACTTTAGGATGTCACACTGGCAGTCTTGCGGCTTGGCTTGGATGCATCATTGAAGGTGGGGATTAAGTTTAAAGGTTTACCTTTAAATCCCTAGAACACTCTGGATAATTGAGGCGCCTGGTTTTCTGATAAGAGTTGGGTGTTGGGACATTTACCCATTCATGCGCAGAAACATTTTGGGGCTTTCCTCTTTTGCCTAAAATGTGTTACAATTCTTACTTGATTCGACCTTTGACTCCTGACCTTACACTGCTGAATTTAGCATGCAAACTGAGGGCGGGTTCACCACAAAAGCAGTGTCCTATTCCAACTGACAACTAAGTTAAAACATTCTTGAGATGGCCATTCACTGTTTGAACATAAAAATGTTTCATCCGTTTGATGCAGCATAATTCGTATGCTTGTTGTTTTCATAACAGCTAAATGGACTATGTAATGGATATTTTAACTTGTGAGTCGACATAGGCATTTTGACTGATGAAGGGTTTTTTTTAGTGACTGAATGCAGTCAGGCTGTGTTAATTTCTCTGTCTTCAACATTCAGAGAGCTGTTTGCTGGAACATCAGTTATTTTCTATTAGCCACGCTTTTTTGAGTTGCTGTGCAGTTCAGGGTTATACATATGATATGATGTGTGTGTCTCTCAAGAATTTCAAATGCAGATGTGTGTGTTTCTGTGTAATATATAGTTTCTGTAATTAGATTTAAGAAATACCTTATTTTCTACTTGTATAGTGACCAAAACCATGGGCAGACCAGTATGGAGTATGAACAATATTGACTTGTATGTTTGTGCTATGAGCTGGTTTTGTTACTGTCTGCTTGGAAAAAATAAAATAAATATTTCAAAAAAGTTTTTTCATTTTCACTGCTGTTGTTTTAACATTAAAGAACATGTTTCATTTTTATTTTAGTTATTTCATCACATTTTATGACTTACTATAATGTACAGTTGTCCAACAGTCTGTGCTGATGTGAATTTCAATTGTCTTGAAGTTCTTTATAATTGCGCTGTTTGCTTGTGTTTAATAACGGCTTGCATTGATAGCTTGGGACTTGGAAATATTCCGGCTATAAAAATTTCACTGCCATGTTATAATGCTCATTGCTACAAAACAAAAGATTTGCCATTAGTGTCACGCAAATTACTACAGTTCTACGAAGTAGGCTTTTCCAGATGGCCAATGTCCTCAATAATATTTAAGTCATCCAGCTCACAAATCCAAAAAAAAAAAAAAAATGAAATGCAGCATGCAGATAGATTCGATGGGTGTTCGGCATCTAAGCGCTCACCGTGACACACCCTGCGGCCCACTGAACTTGAGAAGAGAGCAGGGGGTGTCAACATACCCCCTGCCTCCCCCCCCTCCCCTGCTCCAGGGAGATATTCAGAGCCCACAGGTGAATGCTGGGGTGAAGGAGGAATGTTAACTCGCAGTAGGCGAGACAGATACAGCAGCAGACTATGTTACCAACAGCAGCAGAGAGTGATGCAGCGCGGCAGCAGGTAGAGGCATGTTGTTGCAGCAAAGATAGGGCGGTAGAGCAGCTTAGATAACCTGCATCATGGAGGGGCCAGAGCAGTAGCAGATATGCATGGGATTGTGAAGAAGGAGGGCACTTTTCCAATTGTCTGCCCGAACCAGCCCCGCTAGGAACGCCCCGTTACTCACAAACATATGAAATGTAGACTGTGCTCTGATGACTATGAGGTTTTATGCACCTTTTTTTTCAACATGGAAGAATAGATAAAGGTTATTTGATGAAGATGATACAGTATATGCAAGCATACCTCCTCTTAAAATGATATGGCAGTGACCTCGCTTTCGTTGAATTCAGTCACTTCAGTTTGGGCCACTGAGCGCAGAATCACTTTAATTATTAAAAAGCTTTTTCATCACTGCTCACTGCTGGTCCTTTTACCTCTTTGTCACTACTCTAAAGATATCTCTGCATATTGTTTAAATAGTGTTCTTTCTCATAGTTGTTAATGATCCGAGTGTGAACTCAAGTAATCTATTTTCTATTTAGTTTTTCTTATTCTTCTTTTCATGTACTCCTGCATTGAGCAGGCTTGTACTAAAAGTATCGAATAAAATTGCAAGAATATGGATTTTTCAGATATGTATGAATAAGTATCGCCGAGATCAATTCTTCTCTGGTTAAGAATTGGTTTCTGCACAATGTTGATGTGGAAACACATTGAGAAGATCTTTTTTTCTGCTCAAAGCAGTGTTTCATTAACTCGACGATTCTGACTTTTCAGCTCTCGCTGAAATAATTGCTGCAAAACGTGATGAACTTACACAATGTTTAAAGTAGTTTTCACCATACAATTCATGCACATCCCATCTACAATTTGAGGATATCCCAAGCATCTCCTTTTTAGCTACGCTGTGACGATAGTCAGCAGTCAGCGGAGCTTTTCTAGTGCCGAGTCGTCCAGCGTCCGGCGTCCGTCTGTCTGTTCGGCGTCAACTTTTCACTTCAAATGTGAATATCTCAAAAACTGTCAGATAAATTTCTTTCCATTTTGGCGTGAGCCTTCCTTATGATATTCTGAATATTCATTGTGAAAATTAAAAAATTCTACATCCCGGTTATTGAGAAATTCAGCCTTTTGGACTTAGAAAATCAGTGTTTGTGCTCATTTTTTCAGTCTTTCATTAATATCTCAACAAGAGGCCTGTCGGCTTAGAGAGCTCCACTGAGGATGACTGAAATTATCATATTGCTCTGGATCATGTTGTTCTGGATCATGTTATTCTGCATCATGTTGTTCCTCATAATTGTTCTGGATCATCTTGTTCTGAATCACGTTGTTCCAGATCATTGTTCTGGATCATCTTGTTCCGGATCATCATTCTGGATTAATTGTTCTGCATCATATTGTTCCGAATCATATTGTCCTATGACAGTGTTAGAAGGATTGTGACTGCTATATTTGTGATGTACTGGGGGGGAAGGGTATTTGTTGGTTTTTAGTATTGCTTGGTGGTAAGATGATTGAAATAAATGATTGCAATTTGCAATTTGGTTCTATTGTTATACTACATAAATTGAGACGCCAAACTGGTTCACAGTATATTCTGGTTACCAAATGTGTCATATGAGTTCATATTGCAATAGTTTTCAAGAATTTCTGAAATTAAGTTATGACATGGATATTTCACTCATCCTCAGCGGAGTTCTCTAGGCCGACAGGCCTCTTGTCCTGGGAACTCACTGCATTAGGGATGAACCACATTTACACAGAAGAATCCTCCCTTTCAACAGATCTAAAGACAAAGTTTCACCTCCCCGTTGAATTACGCTGTTGCGCAGTGATTTGGCTTCTCTACTTGTGAAAAATAAATACGATCTCCCATTCACTATGAGGAATCACATCCATCCCACATGCAGTAATTCAATCCTAGCTCTTGAGTCCTCTGGACAAAATGTCTTCTCTTTTTTTGTTTGCTTTCACAAAGGAGATGCAAAGCCCGTGGAGCATCCCTAGGGCGTCTTTGAGATTTGAGAATAGGCACTGGCGGGTGG
Organism: Gymnothorax javanicus; assembly: GCA_029692085.1. Classification (NCBI taxonomy): domain Eukaryota; kingdom Metazoa; phylum Chordata; class Actinopteri; order Anguilliformes; family Muraenidae; genus Gymnothorax; species Gymnothorax javanicus. The sequence continues at coordinate 29,346,032 of CM056209.1, read as the reverse complement.
GCAGTGGAAGCAGGCTGAACAGAAGCAAAACATAACGCACAAACGGGCTGGGGAAGCCTCGAATTCAGATTTCTCCACAGCCCCTGAGCATTTGCCTCCTTTTTAAGGCAGCCTTTAAAATAAAGGAAAAACCTCCTACTCTGAAATCATGTGCAGCAACAATGAATGACTCAAATGTTTACTATGGAATCCTCAATACCTTCCAAATAAAAATCCAAGGAGTGTTATTGAGCTTAATAATGAACACGATGAACTGATGATTGGTATTATCCTTCTTTCACGTTGCTGAGGCTAAATGAATGGTTTCTTAAGCTCAAACGTTTGACTGGTTTAGAAATGGTGAAATGTCTCGGACTTTTGCAAAAGCAGTTTTGAAGTTCAAGGAAAAGAGTAAGGCGGTATTGTGCGAGACATCAGCTTCTCGCAGACAGCAGATATGTTTGTCACAACTGTCTTAGCTTACCATATGAAAATGAGTTTCCTGGTTACCATGGACACAGAAAGCAGCCCCACTATTGGAGAATGCAATTTAATGTTTACCAGCAGTGATACCAATGCTGGAATTATTGGCCCCCGCAGCCTGTATAACACCAATATCCTGTTGGTGTTAGCGCAATATCTCAAGAACCAGTGCACCAATTTTGCTCATATTTACCACCAACATGTAATTGGGGAGGTCTGTAACTCTAGTCAATTTTGATGACCTTGAGCTCATTTTAAGGTCACAGCGCAATTAGATTTTGCCTTTGTGAACGTTGTTTATGTGATACCTCAAGAACCAGCTGACCAATTTTGCTCATTTTTAGCATCAAGGTGTATGTGGGGGGTCCCACAAAACAAGTCAATTTTGGTGACCTTGAAGTCATTTTCAAGGTCACAGCACAATTACATATATTTAGCCTTTGTAAACACAATATCTGAAAAACCAGTGGACCGAATTTGCTCATATTTAGCTATAACATGTACCTGGGAGGTCCCGCGACACCAGTCGATTTTGGCGACCTTGAGGCCATTTTCAAGGTCATAGCGCAATTACATAAATTTTGCCTTTGTAAACCTTGTTAAAGTGAAATTGATCGCTCCTCACTTTCTACCACATGGTTGCATGAACCTTGATACTTCAAATTTGATGTTTCTTGGATGTGAATTCTTTGTCAAAAGATCTTACATGCGGCAAGGGACACAGTCATGTTAGTGACAATTACTTGTTTTCAGTTGGTCTGAGTGTGTCATCAGGGCAAACTTCAACAAAACTGGTCTGAAACCACTAAACAACTGCTTTGAAATGTTTTCAGTATTTTTGCAAGTGTAAATAGGTCTGTGATCCTGATTGTTGAAAATTCTTGTGAACACGATATCTATCATCACAACCTTTAAAGATGCAGAGACAAAACTTGACAGGTGAGTAGTTGGGATAAAAAAGAAAGACTGAGTTTGAAGATGGGTGTGGTGTGAGAACGCGCTTTATGTACGTTTACACTGAACTGCTATACTGAAAACAATATCAGATCCCAAATTGTTTCTAAGTATCTTTACATTTATGTCACTGAAGCTCAGCAATAAACTGTAGCTTAACCCTCTATTAACCATCGTAGCATATCTGCTACATAAAGTGAAAGGGTTAACAGCCTGGACACCCTGCTGGTTTTGTTTCTTATTGCCAAATAAACATTTGAGAATAACTTGAATGGTCCGTCACTTTAATTTTTCCATTCGCATCTACATTTTGGAAAGGTGGGCCAAAGGGTCGAATTTTTTTTTTTTTATTTTTCCAAATATTGGCCCATAATCAACATATTTGCCTAGGGAAATGATTTTTACACAGTTGGAAAGGTACTTGGTTAACAGAGGGTTAAATCATCAGGGGGTACTACAGTACAAAGGCCCTCCACTTTTAAATTCATCTGTCAGGAAACAAATCATTCCTTCCTCCCTCCCTCCCGTTGACCTGCTCTGCCACATATCCCAGCGCTCACCAGCCAATCACGTCACGGTTTGTTTAAAGGACAGAACAGCGCTGGTCTCGGAGCGACGATGTGGGAGACTTCCTCACACGGCCGGACCTCAATGTGAATTTTCCGGTCAGTGGGGTTTTTTTTTGTCTCTCTGGTGGGTGGCTAGCAGACAATCTCCCCACGCATGACTGAACCATCCACTCCTCTGAAGGCTGGAGCAAGTCAGTTCCTCCATGACAAAAGCAGTGCGAGGCGGAGGTATAAATCTCCACCTCGGTCCCCTCTGTTCTCCAGGAGATCGTCTTGATAAGAGCTGTGCTTTGTTTTTCTTTCCCATCCTACCATCATTCCCACTGCAGGGCCGCAGCTCCGCGCTCCAAAACTGGACAAATCACAAGGAGATTACTATCAAGGAACAGAGCGCTAAAAACAACGCAGAAAACTGAATCGATCAAATGAGTTTACAGATTACAGATTACAGATATTTCTTTGTACTTGAAAAAGCTCCTGTCTGCCCACTGAACACAACAGCCTCCAGCAACCAATTTCGGTCAAAACTTATGTTATTGATATTTCCCTGTTTTTTTTTTTTTTTTTTTCAGGTAGGCTGTGTCCTAAAATAAACCGAAGGTGTTCAGAGCTCTATTATTGGCACCCTGCATCGTGAGTAGCAGCAGGTCACAGTTTTCATAGTTTTGCAAAGCATAATTTTTTTTCTACTGCAAAGGCAATGTGTCAAATATCTAAACGCGAAGAGCTTATGTGGAGGATAGTGCTCTGTAAAGTTGTGACTTTTTTAAGTTCGCATAGCTTGCCAAATTTGACGGCATATAATGCTCTAAAAATACTTTTTTTTTCTGAGCAAATTTTGTGGTTTAGCACTTTATGACTCTTCAAGTAGCTTTTGATTCTGCTTAACTTTCCCTATTGGAAAGAAGATTAGCCACTAAAAATAACATTTCAGGGTTTTTTGTGCGCAGTGTTTGCAGCTTAGGATTCAACATTTCTCCTCAACAAGCTGCTGAAGCCCTTCTCTAAAAAGTTTTGCCATGTAGCAACATGCTTCTACTTCCAAATAGAAATGTAACAAGTAAATGCATGGAAAGCTGGGGGGGGGGAATGGTTTATTTGATAGAAATTACATAATTCCACATGTAAACACTGTGAGACAAGCATCATTTTCCTGTTCTATGTTGTACGTGCTCCGCCCTCTAACAAGCTTCGCTATTGGTTTACCCCTCCGAGGCCCCGCCTCGGTGCCTGAGAAAGAAAATTGAACTCACCTGCTCCGTAGGAGGGGGTAGCCACACTCACCTCCTGTAAAGCCTCGGTGATGTCACTGCTCGTCTCCCCTTTTTCACTCAGCCTAATGAAAGTTTGGACTCTCGTGAATTTCAGTCACTGTCTAGTGTCGCGAAAGATATGGAAAAGGTTTGTCTCCAATGTGCCTCCCCCATGGCGCCCGCGGACCAGCATGATGACTGTTCATCTGTCTGGGCTGGCGGCACCAGGCGGAGGCTGCTTCCTGTGCCGCCTGTGCTGCGCTCCTTCCGGAGGAACGTGAGCGGCGGCTACAGTTTGTGCGGGACGGATGCACCCTCCAGGATGGCTCGGGTCCGGGAGCCGGTGGCGCCGGTCCGTTCAAAGCCCTGGAACAAGTATGAAGAAGAAGACGACTGTCGTATTTACAAGGAAGTTCCAGCGGTTCTCTTCCGGGATGACGAGCCTCCCCTGGAACACCGCTACCCTCCTACCCGGGTTTTTCCAGTCAGTGGCAGAGCGGATGGAGATGCCCCTGCCTCCGCAGCCTCTCTCCCGTGCTCAAGTGGACGACTTCACCATCGGCCTGCTGGCCCAGCCGAAGTCAAGACCGCAGCCCCGGGTAGTGTGTCCGAAGATATCGCCCATCTTTGGGGTAAGCCCAGCGGGATTGGACGAACCCGATGGCAGCCAAATCCCTGGCAATCTCCTATGCGCCCTGCTCCATCGTGGAGGGCTGGGAATGGGATACGGGGGTGCTAGCGATAGAAGATGCGGTGAGAGTGTGTCTCCTCCGCACCGCCTCGATGTGGCCAGGTGGTCGGCCGCTGCTTCCGTCCGAAAGGGACAGGATGACCGCGAGCCTGTTCAACTGCTGCTATGCTAGTGCGGCTCAGGTGATCGTGCTAGCTAGCAACATGGCCTTCCTCGCGGCTCCATGGACCAACTGACGCACCAGAAGGCGGAGCTATCCCCGGACGAGATCCTGGAGATACAGACGACAGCGCTGCGATGCTTCGGATGTCGCAGGCGTTCGCCATCTATGGGGGGCGGAGTACGTGTGCCGCTCCGGCGGGGCACCGCCATCTCTGGCTGGGGCTCTCTTCCCTGAAGGAGCGTGAGAAGCAGGTGCTCATCAGCGCGCGAATCTCCACTACCTCGCTGTTTGGGCCCAATATCCAGACAATGGTCGACCGCCTGGAGTCTGCCCGCAAGGCGTCCGAGCAGCTGGGGTCCCACCTTTGCCCTCAGCAGCCGTCCCGCAGGCCTCAGTTTGCCCAACCTCCGCCAAGCCGCCGCTGTCGCAGGTCTTCAGAGGACCGGTCATCTGCAGGCTCCAGCCAGCCGGATCCAGAGCCACGCCGTGCACCGCCACCGCAGCCTCGCCAGAGCTGCACCAAGGGTGCAGTTTCTGGTCGCCCTGCTTCTGGAAAGTTTACAAATAAGAGGCGTTGTTTGTATATGGCCTCAGTGTCCTTTTGTTCTCATGCTACACCCACTGACACACTGGCTGTTTCAGGTGTTAGCATTCATGGTAATTTGGGACACCCCACCCGGGGAAGCAGAGTGGCTCTCCCTTCCGTTAACGGGGTTAATAAGAGGGACACGGTGCGTGAGGCTTGTGTGTTCTCTGCATTTCCATTCAACACAGATTCGCAAATCGGCACTTCACCAGATAATAGCCTGTTTATGAAACATTGGCTAGCTAACCGCCGGCGAGGTTTGCGTTTTTCTACCCGCAGGGATAGTACACGGTCAAACAATGTGGCTAATCTGAATTCTTTTTGTTGTGATTCTGATTTTTATTATCATATAAAAATGACATGACATCATAAGGGCATATGAATTGCTGTTGTAAAAAGAAAAGGCATAATAAAAAAAGGAAGAAAAGTAGAACATAGAACGTCACCCAGAGAGAGAAAAAAAAAATCAAACTGGCCGTAAACTCATGTTGACAATAATAAATTCTAACTCGTTGACATCGTCAAAACAGCTCCATAAGGGCAGAGGCTATGCTCATCCAGGATTTTACAGTATATTCCTTTGCCTTGTTAATCTTTGCGGTTGTGCACTCTAGACAAACTATGTAGTGAAAGGAGGCTATCTAATCTGAATTCTGACGGTGATACCCTCCCGTCATACAGTGGTGGGTTGGTTCACTCTAAAGCCTTCGATTCGGTTCACTCGTTTCGTCCTGGTGCAGCACCAGTGAGGAAACGTTCACAAACTGATGCAGATTGCCAGCAACTACCTAACACTGCTAGCTGGACTGGCTCCAGCGGCGTGGTTAGTACACGTCAGCATGCTCCATGTTCTTCCGGGTTGCGCGAAAGTGGGGCTATCCGCCATTTTGGCTCCATGGCTCTTGAGGTGTCACACAACGTTCACTGTACACCCCAGAGGCAAGGGGCAGGGTGTTTACACATGTGTAATACTAGTGCCTGTACTTATGAACTTGTGGAGAAGGTCTTCACTCGTTTTGCTCCACAGGCTGCTGTGTTTCCGGACATTAATGTTTCTGAAGTTGAATGGCTGGAAGGGCTCTTGCTTAACTCAGAAATAACTGTGCCCCCGCCGTCCATGGTGAGTGAGTCACCAGGTGACGTGCTTGGGGATGCAGCGAAACGTTGCTGCTATTGTCTTCTCAGCCCTTTCGGGCGAGGCCCCCCAGTCGACTCCTCCCTCAGGGGAAGATGCGTCGCGGGAGGGCTCTGGGCCTAGGTTTCCAGAAACCATAGAACCAACTGCCTCGCCGCTCACGAACCATTATCAATTTTGGGTGAGTTTGAGCGCCCCCTTCCCAGTCTGGCTGGACAGAATACTGGGGGAGGGATACGCATTGCAGTTTCGTTGCAGTCCTCCTCCATTCAGGGGCATTGCTCGGATGGTTTCGAGGGAAGAGGTGGACTCGCTTCTTCGAAAGAGGGCCATAGCGCTGGTTCCCCATTCGGAAGCTCGAGCGGGGTTTTATTCCCCTTATTTTCTGATTCCCAAAAAAAAAAAAAAAGACGACCTCGGACCTTCTCCAAATGTGTGGAGACAGCGCTGGTGCCACTCCGGCGGAAAAGGATATGTATCCTGACCTTTCTGGACGATTGGCTGATCCTGGCCCCTTCCAAGCAGATGGCAGCCGCCCATACGATGCTGGTGATGCGACACATTTTTTAACTTGGCTTTGCCATCAACAGCAACAAGAGCACCTTACAGCCCAGCCAGACAGTGCTGTATCTAGGGCTGCTATTGGACTCTCAATCCATGACCGCACGTCTGTCAGTGAACAGAGCTGAAGCGATCCTGTCTCTGGCCCAAAGAATACTGCACGCAGCCTCGGTGCCGGCAACGGCAGTCATGCCATGACTGGGAATGATGGCTGCAGCCCATTCAGTAGTCAGCCTGGGGCTGCTGCACATAAGAGATTTTCAGCGTTGGTTCCTACGTCTTCATCTGGACCCAAGACGGGACCAGCAGCGCATGCTCCGCGTGCCAATTCAAGCATGTCGTGCATTGGCGTTTTGGGCCTCACCCAGCCAGCTCTGCGAGGGGGTTCAGATGGGGTGTGTGTCTCACTACACCCACATATTTGTGGATGCCTCCCTCACGGGATGGGGCAGGACTTGCGGCCCTGCTTCTGCCGCAGGTACGTGGCAGGGGCCCTGATGCCATATCAACCTACTGGAACTCAGTTCAGTTCAGAATGTGTTGCACCAATTTGCCCCACAGCTGGAAGAGAGGCATGTCCTTGTGAGATCAGACAACACAACGGTGGTAGCCTATCTCAACAGGCAGGGGGGAGTCAGGTCAGTGGCTCTACACAAGATGGCTGCTTCCATCCTAACCTGAGCGGATCACCATCTCTGCTTCCTGAGAGCCCGGCACGTTCCAGGCTTCCTCAACACTCGGGCGGACGGGCTGTCCAGGGGAGCCCTGCCCAAGGAGGATTGGAGCCTCTCCCCAGCGACGGACGAACAGATTTGGAGCCTATTCGGTCAACCGGTGGCGGATCTGTTTGCGAGCAGGGAGAACGCTTTGTGCCTTCTTTGGTTCTCCCTGAGGCCTACCGACAATCCTCCCCGGGGGTGGATGCGTTGGCCCATCCAGCCTGGCTGGCCTGCTGTATGTGTTCCCGCCCCGGTGGCTACTGATGCCATTGTTCCACAGGGGACGGGAACAGCATCTGTCCATGATTATTGTGGCACCAGTGAATCCGGGCGCCAGGTGGTTTCCAGATCTCATCCAGCTGGCGATGGCTGGCCCGAGGAGGATTCCGGACCTTCCCTCAACCTTGATTCGGGCGGCGGGCACCACTCTCCCCGGCTCCTCATCGCCTGGAAATTGAAAGGGTGAGGTTGAGCGAATTGGGCCTGCCAATGTGGTGGCGTCTACAATTCAGAGTGCATGCGCCCCAGTCACATCCAAGGCTCATGCGGCCCATTGGTGGGTTTTTGCTGACTGGAGTCAGACAAGAAGCTTGGATCTGCGCTCGAGCCCCCTACAGGGGATGCTGGATTTCCTACAGGGGCTGTTTGAGGGGGGTCGCGCAGCAACCACTCTGGGGGTGTTTTGACCGCTTCACAAGCAGAAGCCACCCCTTGGTGAAGCGCTTTTTGAGGGGAGTTCACAGACTGAGACCCCCTGCGCAACGCTTAATATCGCAGTGGGATCTGCAGGCAGTGTTGGATGGTCTGGTAGGGCCACTGTTTGAACCCCTGGACCAGGCGGACCTGCACATTTTGTCTATTAAAACTGCCCTCATTTTAGCCTTGGCGTCAGCGAGGAGGGTGAGCGAGTTGGGCGCTCTCCCCATGCACCCGTCGTGTTTGACCCTCAGCGAGGACCAGGGCTCAGTGGAACTCCGTCCTAACCCGTCCTTTAGGCCAAAGGCTATCACCACAGCCTTTAAGTCATCTGTCATTCGACTGCAGGCCTTCTGTCCACCTCCTCATGCCACCAGCGAGCAAGAACGCCTGCACAAGCTTTGCCCTGTGCGCACGCTCAGTCTCTACTTGAAGCGCACGGCGAATTTCAGGAAGGTGGATCATTTGTTTGTTTTTTACGGCGGGCGGGCTCAGGGGGTCCCTTTGTCAACACAATGCCTCGCCCACTGGGTCTGTGATGCTATCCGCAGAAACTACTCGCCGGTGGGTCTCGTTGCCCCGGCAGGATTGACCGCACATTCTACCCGGGGCATTGCATCCTCTACAGCGCTTTTTAAGGGCGTATCAGTGGAGGAGATTTGCAGGGCGGCCTCTTGGTCTTCTGCATCGACCTTTGCGCGGTCATATCTCAGGGATATGACAGCCAACACGGTCTCACATTCGGTTTTGGGAACCCTGTCGGCAGGGTCCCCTTCCAACACCGACTAGTGCTCTGGTTATTCTACCCCAACCTGAGGCGATGCGCTCTGGCGGTGCTCGCCTTGGGGTGGGGGGGCTTCTCATTGGGAGGTGACAGCTAATATGCTCTCCCATTCATTCTGGAGGGACCCTATGGGGGGTCCCCTTCCAACATCGACTTGTGTTCTGTTTATTGTGCCACGACCTGGGGCGGGGCACTCACTCTGGCAGTGCTCGCCCTGGTGTGTGGGGGTTTCTCTTTGGTTTCTGAATGGAACTCCATGGTCTGGGTCCAGCTGGGAGTACATCCATCCCTAACAGCCTTTGCCTTAGGTGTAAACCAATAGCGAAGCCCGTTAGAGTGCAGTGCACGTAGGACATAGAAATACTAGATACCGGGATGTAACTCCAGTTCTATGAGTACGTGCGGAGCCCTCTAATAACCTGCCCAGCTGGCCCCGAGGGTGTGCTGCTGAGTTTCAAAGGGGAAACAAGCAGTGACATCACCAAGGCTTTATAGGAGGTGAGTGGGGCTTCCCTCTCCTACGGAGCAAGTGAGATCAATTTTCTTTCTCAGGTACCAAGGGTAAACCAATAGCGAAGCCCATTAGAGGACTCTGCACGTACTCATAGAACTGGAGTTACATCCAGGTAACTAGTATTTTCCTCGTATGATAGTTGCTCCACAGATAAAGTACTCTTGATGTCTGAAACATGGCTTACAGTACCTTGTGGAAGCAAAAAAGTTGAAAAAAAATATATACATATATATATAAACAAGGAAATTTCAGATATTAAATCCTCTCTCATGACAAATCATTTAAATAATAAAAAGTACCCCTTCAAACAAGTCTGGGACATATCTCAGTGTAGGGCAACGCGCAGAAATGAATTAGTCGATAGTTTTTTACGTTTCAAATTGTACCATCAGCCCACTCGTGCTCCAGTGAGCAGTTGCACTCTTTCTGTAAAGGAGCTCATCACTGTGACCGCTTATGCTTAGTTCCCACTGTTGTGCGCTCCGTTACGAACGCCACGATTGGCCATTCGTAGCTGATCATGGAACTTCTCTGAAGCTGCTTTCACACGCGTTTCGCGTGTGTTCGCGTCTTTGCGTTGACTTTGAATGTAATCTGTCGTGTGAAAAATTTGTTTTGCGTCCAGTGTGAAAGCGTCTTAAAATTTCAGGTTTGGATGCAAGGTGATGCAATGATCACGATTGACAATTAATCCTGTTGATCGTAGGAAATCTTTGAACCGTTCAAAACTTTTCTACAATCATCACGATTGCCGCGACTGACCTCAAGATCTGATAAGATCTGATAGGATCACCACAATTACTCCATGATTAAGACCACAATTTCAATCGTGGCACGAATCGTGATAGTGGGAACCTAGCATTACATAGCATATGTGGATCTGTCCATCAGGAGGTGTATGAAGTCATGTTAGGGTCAGTTGTGATTGGGTCACATATGCACTTCCTGATATCTTTGCCGACTGTGATTGGATGGGCGGGTAATGAGACCAAGCCGAATGAGAGAAGTTTCTCCATCATGATTATGTTTGCTGGCCTGTGCCTCAGAGTAACGTCTCCATTGCCTTTGCATACATTAATGAGTGTGAGTTGCAGGGGAGAGGGAGTTACTAGTACTGGAGAACAGCTCTTACCTAACACACATCCAAGAGTTGGACCCGCTTCCTTTTCACAGGTTTTCTGAATTGTTTACACACAAATTCTCAGACTTTGGACACAATGACTGAAGCCGGTACCTTGTTTTACACCAGTTTTGCACTTATACAAACATATTTCTGGCTTTTAACTCATTTGGCAGTTCTAAACAATACTTTTTACAAAACACAACACAAAATTCACTACATTTGGCGCACGGTCTGCAGGCTAAATCATCATGGAAGTGTTTTCTGTGCGACATAGTGTTTTCTACTGAGAACACCAGCGTTCAGCTTGTTCTTAGAAGTGTATATTCATTTGATGGTGAGTCCTTGTTATTTGAAGACAACATTTCATCTCAAAAAACAACGTTATTTGGATAGCAGTGATTGCTTTTGCCTGAGATTTGTGGACTTCTGAGTTTTGAGCATGAGTTTTCGTATTTTTGTTTAGAGTTCAAGATAAAAAATGAGCCATGGTTTCAGCAGAGCCATTGGGTTTCAGGAAATGTGCGTAAGCAATTGAAAAAACTGTTATACCACCTGTAATTAATGTATGAGGGCATCTGCTTTGAGCTCTGTGGTGTGCACAGGTGGATTGTGGGCTTATTGGTCCTCCTCAGGGAGCCGAAATGATTCCAGCTCTTTAGCTATTCAAGGTCTTGCGCATCTGTTTCTCTTGTAGGATAAATTGCCCTATTTCTCTGACGAAGGTTTGCTGGCGTCAGTAAAATACCAGGGACTTACCAAGATTAGTAGCACCGCTCGTCTCTCAAGCAGACAGGCACAAATCACACTGCCCAATTGTTGTTTATGAGAGTACATGCATGTTTGGGAAATATGAATTTTATTGTGAATCTAGACGTTGCTGGAGGTCTAATTATACAACACACTGTCATCAAGGTTTCCCGCTGGTGTCTAATTCTTCCTATTATTTTATAACAGCTAGGAATTGAGGTCAACTCGGTGTTTTAATTAAACAATTAATGCCTGTCAAATTCAGCTTCAGCAATTTTATGGCTTGTGAAGAAGTGCATAGTGGTACAGCTGCATAACAGGTTGGTTTTAAAAACAAATTGATTTTGCTCAATCAAATAGGTTTTTCTCTGTATCATGAGGTTATTTACATGCAGTCATATACTGTGTGTAAGATTGTGTGCCCAAGATTTTCCAGTGGTCATATGTATAGTTATGCTCTGTCACAGAATACCAGAGAATCAGGTTCCGCGGCATTCAACATTTGTGCAGGCCGACCCTCCACAAATTCCACTAATGATCTACTTTTGTCAAATAAACAGGGCTGTGGTCCTCTCATTTTTTTGTCAGTATCATCTGCTCCGAGCATTTAAATACATATAATTTCAATTATATTCATATGATGCATCAGGAGTTATGAACCAATAGTAAGCATCACAAGCATCATACTGGACATGATTGTTCTTCCTCTGGATTTTTATTTTAACTATGTCAACATCACTTGATCTAAGCTTCTGACTTCTCTGTCTGGTCTTTGGTCGTGAGTTCTGCCTGACTTTTTGACCTTCTCATGTTGTTTATGTGAGTCATAACAATGACCTTCAGCTCTCAGTGACTCCAGTATTGCTTGTGTCAGGCTTTTTCAGCCAGACATTGTAATCATAAGATAATGTGAAGAGGTAATTATTTATTTGTTTATTTACTTGTCTGTTTGTTTGCTTGTTTTTTCCTGATTTGTTTGTTTTGTGGAAGGAATATGTTTTACCAAGGGGCCATTTCATGTCAACTGGCAAAATCATATAGCCTATTTAACTTTGTTAGCCCGCATTTTTGAGACGTTGTCTGTAGTATTTTGATCTGCTCAATACCACTTTAGGTATAACCTTTAATATTACCGTGATGACAGAGCAGTACAGAGAAATCATGACAGAAAAAAGTAATCTGCTTCTCTACAAAGCAAATGTTCTGCACTGTCCGAGAGTAACTGGAGTATATGTCGGGGCAAGTGATGTTTAAATGGACAACTTCATGTTGATATTGATCCCTGATAGTAGAAGAGGGCAAGAGATGCAGCCATGCTTCTGATTCACTTTTACGTGTATATAACCCTGCCATTTAGATTTTCCCACTGCGATGTCAAAAAGCAATTAGCGCAGAGCGAGGCAGCGGACAGCTCAGCGCAGCACGACGCAGTATCGATCGTCAGTCAGTCGGATTGCTAGTTATATAATGCAGCATCCAGATCAAAAATCGACGGAAGAATTTTTGCCTTGTTGCCTCAGTAGTGAAGTAGGAATTGAATCCTAAATGGACAATACAGCCGCTCAAGTTGTTCCTGATCAATGAGCTCACATTGTATTTATTTATTTATTATCTTTTGCTTTACTCCGTTGCAATCTTTCAAGCCCTTACTTGCTCTCAAAGTGGCATACAGTCGGTTCACTGAAAAAAAAATGGAAAGCTATCGTGTCAAACAGTCAAAACTACTGTACTTTCGTGAGACCGCGGTGCCCCTTTTTTCGTTAGGAAAATGTAAGATATTTTTGAAAAAGTGCCTGTTCGCACCTCAGTGACTTATTTGCGCCTCGCGCCCTAATCCCTGTCCACAGTTTCTAATGGCGCTATTTCAAATCAGAAAAGTTCATAATTTGAATGTACAATGTAAAGTCTTGTGCTACCTATTAATGAGAAGGCATCATAACATGTGGTTTCGTTTATTGTGTAGGCTTTTCCAATTTCCCACCAGATTCATCAATGCTAAACTTCTCTTTCGCACTTCTCATAACTTGCCAGTGAATACGTTGGAAATAACGGATGGAGATGCGCATTCCTTCACCATCCTTGACAGAAATCCACGGACTCAATTGTTATTACATGTAAGGAAAGTAGCCTACTTTGCAGGACATCGCCAAGAGACCCTCTTAAACTGGCATTAGACCCCATTTTTAAAGTTTATATCACGTGGTCTAATGATGTCACCGCGTGGTTAATTTACATGTTGCCCTTATGTGACCAGCTCAAACTAGTTTTGTGAAACAAAGGACGGGGCCACAGATAGCAGAAAGCGGTCCAGGAGATCTGGCGAGGGCGGAGTGAAGTGGAACACTTCGGAGCAAGGAGTTCATTCGAGAGGAGCGTTGTCTACTGTGCCAAGTAAGTTGAGTGAAAATCATGTAATTTAAATGTTATGTTTTATGTTCACTGTGTAATTTAATGGGTTATGAAGCTACAGAAATTTGCTTAAACTGAGTTGAGTTGTTGGACAAGTTTAAACTTAAGTGGGATATTCAAATCAGATGTATTTGCAAAGTGATATAACTGACGGTGCTGATGCTCGATCATATAATTTATGCAGAAAATGAAATAATCCGACCGGCACAATATGCTCCTGCGGAGGGAAATATTTTTGATTAGAAAATGTAGGGCTGCATGTTCGGAATATAACACGGTACGACCAATGTTTGATACCTTAAGTTAGTTGTGCGCCATGAAATCGTCAGGATAGTTTGAGTGAGTTTTGCGCAGTTAAACTGGTCCCATTTGGAGGATTTGTTTCCCTTCAGCATTTAACATGGACCCCGGTTTACAGATGCGGTTCAACAGAGAGTCACCGAGAGTCAATATCTTGGACTATATACCCGGGAAAACCGGAAAAAATGCTATTACGAAGATGGACTCATTATTTCTGAATATACTTGTTGCTTTTGTTGGCAAAGGCCTGCAGAAGTTCAGATAATAAACTTTGCAATTTCCCGCAAAGTCGGCTACTTTCATTTGAAATAACCGCCCATACCTTTTGCGTTTTCGTGGTTTATCATAGGACATCCTCAAAAGTGATAAAACGTGTCTAAAACTAAGTTTTGAACTGAGAAATATTATCTTTTTTTCTGATTTACCATATTATTTCACATTTGGACGTGTGGCCCATCTCTTGTCATCAGTTGGAAGTGAGTTCAGTGGTTCTCTGGACTGGCCTACATGATGCAAAAGACAACGGAGACACATTAGGAATTAAAAGATAATGCAGGACCTTTGTTAAACCCTCGGGCTGGTGACCTCATTTTGGATGCTCTGTTCGTCTCAAGAGGAGCTTGCTGGAACTGTGCGCTCTTTCCTTGTAATGCTATTTGCACGCATTTTTGTTGACCTCTTTAGGTGTACCGATGTAGCTACCAGTCTGTCAGAGCCACGCAATCAATTTGCCAGCCCAGGGCTTGAGTTATTGTTTCCCTGTGTAATTTTTCAGTGATTGGACACATAGATGAATGCAGGGATTATGTTTTATGTACTTTTCCGAGCTGGGGGTGGGCTGAATTGCGCGTATGATTGTTGGTTGGCTATTCAGTAATTTAGTCGCTTTGTGAACTTTCCCATTCCAGAATGCATACTGAGACAGAGAAAAACTTTATGGTTATCGATGTTTCTGCACAATTTTCGTCGGGTCCTGGGGGAGTATTAGCATAAGTTTCTGGTTTGCACTGAAGACAGGGTGAAGCATAACACTGCAAAAGATCCGATCTTTACCTTCCGCTGCCTGAGGGACAGTGTCGAATGGAAGTGCTACTGTTCTCAATCACTTGTTAAGCACTGTGCTGTAACTTGCTCAGATAAGCCCATACGCCATTAAACCTATGCCTTTATTTTAACCAGTATTGATTGAACATTTCGCTTGTATCAAACTCATTAATTTTATCTAATTTTTTTGTGAATTTTCTGTTGAAGATGAGGAGTATAATGCGTATCCCATCTCAGCAGCAAGCAATCCAAAATCTCGCCTCAAATTTATATAGTATGGGTAAGGCGAGCTAACATGATTCAATCAGTTTACTTTGGATAAAAATCCAAGATGAAAGAGTGGCCTTTCACAGAATTTAGAGCGAAGCAGTCAATCAGGAGCGGGAAATTGTGGAACTGGACTTCATCTCACCGCAGTAGAGCGGGGGCGGGGGGGAGATGAGAATTAGGGCGCAAAAGTGTCTGGAAAAAAGTGCGTTGAAGTTGTCCGCAGGGACTCTGCATGTCTCCGATTTTTCGTCAGAGCAGGAACACCCCCAACCCCAACCCCAACCCCCCCTCCCTCTGCCCTTCGCAAGTTCTGTGATCATCGCTTTGAGAGGGTCCCTGAATGCTTCTCTCCCTCGACATTCTTCAGCCTTTTCTCCCGGCGAGCTGAATGAGGGGATAAGGAGTGCTGGGATCACAGGGTTAGAGCGCTGAGGTCCTGCCTCTCGTGCACGTCCCTCTTTTAACGGGCCGTAACCTTTTTCAGCCGCTCCTTTCTGCATGGCCGTCCGTCTTTCATTCTCCCCTCTGCTTCAGATGCAAAGTAGCGCTTTTTTAGCTGAGGCCACCGAGGAAAGCTTTTTCTGACGGCACTAACAGTGAGCGTCAGAGTGCAATCCATGTTTATAGCATGGTACGGTTTAGGCTGCTGTACAGATGGGCTCCATTTTGTTTCTGACGTTGTGGTTGTTTACAGAATATTTTGAAGAAATTTGGCTAATTTCAGGCCAAGAAAGATGGACCTCATCTCAATCAAACATTTAAAAATGGGAGAGATATCATTTCCGGACCAATTTCAACCTAATTACAGGATAGTCAATTGATTGTCCATGCCATTCCGGAGTTGCAGTTCTTTTTATTTTGAGTTTTATTTCATTTTCACTTAATGAATATTCATGTCATTTGAATATTGCTTGTTTTTAATCAAGTCGAATTTTCTGTTTTTCTATTTTCCTTTTTTTTTTTTTTCAATTTTTTTGAGTGATGTGGCAAGTGAATGTATTATGGCTTTGTACTTGTCCACTAAATTAGGGGAAATTTTTCTTGAACTGGTTCCAGATTATCCCTTCAGAGTTCACTGTTATATAACTTCCGTGTTCCTCCTTCAACTCAAGTGCTGCGGTAGAGGGCAATGGACTGGAAATATTGCCCTCTGATCCTTCATACAGCAATTAGACTGATTCCCGAGATATTATTTGAGCTTCCTGCAGTGCTTGCAGAATTTACTTCGCTGTTGGAACGGCGCCGTGCCCCACTTTAGCTTCGGTTCTTCCTGTCCCCAGTGCTGGCTGACAGAAAAGCCAATGAACTTGCCAGGCAGTTCCGCATAGCCAACATTTACAGTCCCACTGATGCGGAAAATCAGCTCGGGACCTTGGCACTGATGCTGTTCCAAGACTTTACCCATAAAGACAGGAAACGAGAGGTTTGTGCCTGGAAATTATTCGCTGAGGAATTGCAGGACTTAGACAGTACGAGCCGTACCTAGAGGGTGACTCATTTTTGTCCAAGTTTATGGAAAAAAAATTGCAGGGCCAGTTCTCATTCCTAGTGGTTTCTGAATCATATTATTTCTTTTTTTTAAACCAAAAATTAAATTGCATCCTTGCATTAAGTATGGAAGGGCAATGTAAGGGTTACCGGTGCATTTGTATCTGAGCATTTGTGCTGTTTTAACATTTGATAATGAAAGAAAAGGGATTTACTCCCCACTCTAGCGGTTTAAAAGTTGGTTTGCTAGACAGTGGCCGGTATTTTACAGAGGGCATGAATAATGCATGTGACTCAGCCATTGTCTGCTGAGGAATACTGAAGTTAGCATGGAGGATGAATACTAGTTAGCTTGAGGATGAATACTGAAGTTAGCATGGAGGATGACTAAAGTCTTTGTTCTTGTGTTACTCTGTGAGTTCTGCCTCCTTAAGATGCTTGTTTTCATTGATCAGGAGCGACTCTGGTCTCTGGGCCACTATCTCCTCAGAGTAAAGGGTTAAATACCCTTGAGAGTGGAAGCGTCCAGGAGAACTTCACGTCCAACTAAACGTGAGCACATTGGGCTCAGTATGTTTCATCTTTAAACTTCTTTGGTGGTGTGACTGCCTTTCAGGAGTTTAATTAAATTACTAGTCTGACAGTGACTGAGAGCGGTGGGTCTCTGTAATCACACAAGGAATGCAGGTAGATACTTTCAGTGGAAGCAAAAAACAAGAAAACAAACAGGAAAAAAACATAAAATTAATAGTGTTTATTCCTCTGACTCTGATATTAAAGCCTGGGTTTCT
The DNA here is from genome assembly GCA_029692085.1 of Gymnothorax javanicus. NCBI lineage: Eukaryota > Metazoa > Chordata > Actinopteri > Anguilliformes > Muraenidae > Gymnothorax > Gymnothorax javanicus. The sequence goes on along the minus strand of CM056209.1, from coordinate 29,328,773 downwards.
GTTCAGTTTGATAATGTGGAGTTCTTACGCCTTATGAAAAGGATGTGTTGTCCTTATTAATGGAATTGGAATTGACTCTTTATTTCTACATTAAAATGAGTTCTGAACTTTTGAATCTGATGAGTGATGGGAAGATAGCGCTTCCTGTATGGGCTCTGAAGTTAAGGGGACTGCAGAGCAATACATGTTTCTTCATAATCTGTGGAAATGGTTATAGACAATGATGAATCCAAAACATCCTTCAGCACTACCTGCAACTTCAAATCAGAAGCAAGCTTTCTCTCACCGAAAATTAACCAGCAGGCTACCAAGTCTGTCCAGGAGATGAATTTTAGCAGACTATATTTATAGTGTTGGACCCTTTTTGCTGTGTATGGATCCCATTTGTCTACTTTGTGGGCAGTTTTTTCTACTGGATGACCTTTGAGGCAAAATGACTCATTGACTGATGGTTACGGCTCACTGCAAAAAAATGTCTTCCCAAAAACTGCCAAGTTTATCATGCTGACCGCAAATAGCTTTTGCTCTGGGTCTTCTGTAACTTAATAAACTACCGTTAGTAGTGGATCACTTTTTCATATCTTAATGAGGAGAGCTTAGAATGATGTGTGGAGCAGAAGGATGGTTTTTTATCAAGTCTCGGCTTATAACATTCGGCTGCTCTTAATTTGACTGTTATTCATATGTTTTCCGTGAATTTCCATGATTGGCTAAATTCATGAGTAAATGTGTTTAGATTTGTTTGTGTCATGTTTGCTTTTAATAACGGCAGTACTGATAATAGGAAATTTTTTCTTGAAGGAAGGCTTACGCTTCCACCAGATGCCATAAAGCGATTGGAGCTATTGCCAGAACTTTCCTGCTAAACAGTTTGCTTATTCATCACTCATGCTGTGAGCATTTTTCATTGATTCAAAGGTCAGAAAGAAGCAGATCACCATCACTATCAAAAATACTGTCGGAGTTCTTGCATTTGCTTTTTCAAACAGGGAATTGAACTATCTTGGATCGATCAAAGTATTTATTTAGTATACATACGCGTATACAGTTATGCCCAGTGCTAGTTTGGAATCACTTGTCATTTAAGTAGTTCTTGCCTTTTTATTTAAAAAAGTGATTGTATAAATAGTAAATTATGTGAAATACAAGTATGGTTTATTTGGTATTCAAAGTATTTAGGGGCAAAAAAGTTTTTAAATGATTGAAAGCAGTTATCCATCTTTTCAAATAATCTTGCTCGAGATTTAATCACTGCTTTGCAAATTTTAGGCATTTGGGATATGAATTTTTCTGTGGTATCACTCTCAATGGATTTCCCAATGTACTGCAATATTTCCCATGGGTGGGCACCCTTCTGAAACTTCACAAACCTGGTGATCCCACCGCTGCTCCATGGGGTTTAAATCAGGTGATTGAGCTGCTGATCCTTATTTTTAATGTTACAAATACAATTTTGCGCAAAGTTTCTTCCATCTGATCTATGTGAAAATCATTAGCAATTCCTAACTTTCAAAATCTATAATGTATGTTTAAATTCAGCTGGACAGACAAATGATGGTTCTAAAGCACAGCATGGGACCTGTTTTCTCTCCTTTAAAAAGGAAATAAAAGAGGGAAAAGGCCTTATTTTGAGCCGTGGAATCTGTATGCCTCGCAGAGGGTTATAAAAGCTATTCAGGGACAGCGAGGGCCGAATCTCGGCAGGGTCTGGTGGCTCAGATGTAACCTGCTGGGAGCCGTTTCTCCTCAGACAAAACGGTTGCCCGGAGAAGCCCCCGGTGTCTATGGCTGGGGGAAGAATGCCATTGGAGTTGTGGGCTGGTGTGGAAAAAAAAACAGGCAGAAAAAAAGAAAAACGCTTGAGAGCCTTGCCTTCTGGAACGGGAGTTGTCCGTAATGTTTAACAGCGGCGCACAAAGAGAAAGGGGAAGATTTATGGAGTGGGGAGTGTTTTTAGTCGCGCACTGTTGGGTTCCTGGCGCTTAATTACGTTTGTTGCGGGGCAGCGGGTTTTACTGGGTCAACAGAATATTTTATGAACTTGTTTTAAGGGAGTGTTAAGTGTGCACTCTCATCGACCGGCCAGTCTCCACTTTTGTTCCCTCTGAGAGTTATATTTGCTGTGTCTTCTGCATGAGGAGTGGACAGATAAATAACCAGTGCTTTGTGTCTATTTATTCATATGTAGTCCAAGGTAAAGTCACTCCGTCACTGCATGACAGTTTGCTGCGGAAACATTTGAGCAGCTCGGCCTACATACTAAGCATATGGAAATGGCCTCCTTCACGGCCCAGATAATGGCATTCCTTTGCCCTTAAAGGCCATGCTTCAGCGAACAATTAATATTCTGCTTGAATGGGTGGAATTTTTCCTCTGTATCTGCTCACTGAGCGTGGAGAGCATCCTTTGGCCAAAGCAGTTGATTTGTCCCTGGTGTCGGACCCTTCCAGCCTCAGCAGTGGGTCTCTGTTGGTCAGGCAGAACTCAGAGTGAGTCAGACTGCTGGGAATCCTACTTTTGGTCCGTCCCTTCTGTTTATATTGAGCTGCAGGGGCCAATAAGTCCGAATTTTTATGTGAATTTTTATGCTGCCCAACATCTAAAGCAGAGTCAGGAACAAAGGGTGTAAAGTGGTAAATGGCGGGTAAATTCTGCCTTTCTCAGTGAGGAAGCCTTGTCTGTCGAGTCGTGGATATTACGGTAATTTACTGTATAGTATGAAATTATGCTATCCTCCTTTCTGACCGCTCAACCTCTCTTACTAGTCGCAACTCTAGAAAAGCATCAGCTGTTTACTTCTGAAGCAAGATTAGGAAATAGAAACCTTGTCCTTGATTGATTGCTTCAGTCACTCAAATGGTTGTGAGAAAATTGAATCCACTGTTTCAGGTTGGAGGCAGAGGGAAGTCATTTTTGTTCTATTGTTTCTTAGTATGCAAAATGAAGCCACAGTTACTTATATGAGGCTAAATTCTTACAGAGATCCTCTCGCTTGCCTCTCTGTGGTGTGTGTGTGCGTGCATGTGTGTGTGTGTCTGCGTGCATGTGTATATGTGTGTATGTGTTTGTGTGTGTGGGGGGGGTGTGCGCGTGGACTATTCATTTGGGCGCTGGACTTGAGATGAAGCGTGTACTGTTTGAGTCCTGGTTTGGATGCTCCTCTGTGTTTGAACCCTTACTCAAAGCACATGGAGTGTTGCAAGTAATGATCCTGCTATAAATTCCCCCGCATATTCAGTGCGAAATTGTATTTAATATGCAGCCCCGGGTTGGACCTTGTAAGCATTTTTTGAGCAGTAATACAGGGTCTTATATAAATGTTTTAAATATCCCCATAAACAGCATATTTAATCTCCACTGTGCACGGTCCTCTCGCCATATGTGTTGCGGCAGTAATTATTCCACAAGAAACAGAAGAGAAGGACAGGATTTATGGCTTTTGCTTTTTGCTAATCCTGTCCAGCGCCCACTTTTTAATCAGAAGCACACTTGTCTGGAGGCCAAGGACATGGTGTTAGGACTTTCAGTGCCACAAAAACCAATTAATGTTCAATCTGAGGGTGGTTTGGTTTAATTCACGGACTGCACAAAGGCAATTTTACTTGGACATGATCTGAAGAACTGCTTTTTAAAATGGATTTTTATGGAGAATTGTGTTTTCTTGTTTGGCCTCTGCCTGGAATTGTCGGAATTAGATTTTTTTTTTTTTTTTTTTTTTTTGCTGTTTTCACCGTATCTTCTGGAAGAATGACACTTGAATACAAAGTTGCTTCACAATGGAATATTTTATTAGTCCAAAGTTTAAAAGTGACCGTTGTAGCCGAGTACATCTGACAAGCATAGTTTCTGTATGGCAGAGTGGCTGAAATGAAGTCCAGTAAAATATCCGGCATGGTTTATCAGTAGCCTCTGAGGGTCATACAGGTAGTGTTTGGAAGATCTGCTGCCGTAGAAACTATAGTATTTACATTAAAGGACAGGTAGTCAGTCATTCAGGCAACTTATCATCCAAAGAATGTGTTAATTGTGTAATCTAGTTTGTTAAATATGAGGTGCCATGCCCATCTGAGACGTGGTGTACTGTGAGGTCCCTCAGTGTTCTTATAGGTTTACACTACATGGATGCTAATGCTATCAAATTAAAGCAGTCTGCAGTGTAATTTGAGGGTATTCACACTCATATGGATTATCCAGGATAAACTTAAAAAATGTTTGGTTTACTAAACCAAGTAGAAACTATGTTTCAGTATACCCTACCCTGGTCTGGGGGAAACTTGCATCTGTTCTTATTTTTGTTAGAACAAATCAAATATTCAAGAAATATGAAAATATTTTATTGTGATGCAAAGTGGTTACTGTATACCACAAGATGTTGGTGGGAATGAGTTTTTCCAATTTGTTGTGAGCTGTTTAGTGAGGTCGAATTGCATGGTATAAATTCAGTCATTAACGTGAATGTGTCAAGTGTGGAACTGCTAGCATTACTGTGATGGGGGTCGTACTGATTCTGCTCAAAAAATAGTGAGAGTAGAGAGTCTTAAAGGAGTATAAATGGTGATAATTCAGGTATGATGGGCCTCTAAACTACCGAGGGAAAGGAGTCCACAGGCTTTGTATGATTTTAGGCTGCAATTTCTTACCATTATGTGGTAGTACAGCTGTCATTAAAGTAACTGTGGGCTCCACTTGGTTTAAGAAACATTATAGTGTTTGGGGGGAAGTCTGTATTCTCTGATATGTACCATACTTCCTGTTGGAAATTGGCGGCTTCTGAGAAGGTAACCACAGCCAACCTAAAAATGCCTTATACTGTCAGTGCATCCTGACTGCTGGAGCGGCCATGATGGGTTAGCTTGTATTTTGAATTATGAGGGCTTCAAGTTCTGATGCTCATCTCTGAAGCTGACAAATGAGCTTATCTGACCTGTCTGTGCTTCTCTGTTATTCATATCAGGATTTCTCAGGCCTTAAAATTCTGCCTGTTCGCTTCCCATTGGAACACCCCACTCAGCCTCCAATGGATTATCTGACCTAACAGTGCTGGTTAGTACTGCTGCTTATAGGTTTACAGTTACAGAAAAACGTATATTGTAGATGAATCTGAAATGTCAGATTGCTCTGTCTAATTTCGGTAAGTTACATAAAAACACGTCCACCTCCTCGCATCCATCTGAGTCCATTGCTGCTGAAGTGGAAGCTTTATATTCATGAGAGCAGTCATGTAGTGCTGAAGTACCTTCTGATAATTTTGTTTTAGGATGGAAATGCATGACTAGTGTGCAGTTTCGCTGACGGCGTGCAATCGGTCTGAATTTAGATGTGATATCACTGCCACATAATTAGGTGCAGTACCGAGACTAACTGTGAATTCTTATGGTGTGTTCCATCTTTGATGAGAAGTTTGGGAGTGTATAGAGATGTGAATTTTGCAGAATGCTAAAATATTGTTACTGTAATATCATTTAACCGTTGTTAATTTAACATGAGCTCTCTAGGATACTTTCTGAAAATTTAATATTAAAATTTTGGGATTGTATTTAATCTATCACATTTGTGAAGTTCAAATGGGTGCCAGATATTGCCTTCATGTCCACATTCAAATGCTCTGTTAGATAACTGACACACATTAGTTACTTTCACGAACGAGTTGGGCAGAGGTCATGTTTTTGCCCTTTTTGTTTGTCTGTCCATTTGTAACCTGGATTACGGAAAACAGCTGTGGACCTACTGATGAAACTTTGTGGGAAAGTTACATGTGACAACGGTCAGAAGTGATTTGATTTTAATGGTCAAGGTCAAACGTGAAGGTCAGCATCATGGAAAAAGTCAAAAACGATAGTGCTGGCAGAGGTATGCACTCTATCGAGTGCCCTTCTAGAAATACAGAGAAATTAGCTAATGAAAATAGCAGCATTATAAAACTGATTTTGTTTACACATCTGGCCCATGTAAGAATCAGAAACAAGTCTTAGCCCAGGCCAGGGATATGTGTAAACAGTCCATAACTATTTGGGAAAGCGTCTTGCGTGAGTAGTAAGTGTCATATTCCGAAGCATGAAACTCGGGTTGTTGCAATTATATTCCCATCAGCACTGTGGTAAAGTACTGTTTGTGAGCTCCTATCGCACACAGTGCTGGGGTTGGTACAGTAGCCTTGTGATAGGTTGCTTGACTTACAAAAGTGGAGTTGCTGGTTCAAGTCTTGAGTGGGGCTCGGGATTCTGACTTACCTCTGGAGAGATGAAATTTGGAACTAGGGCTAGGCGATATGGACTAAAAGTCATATCTCGATATTTTTTAGCTGAATGGTGATACTCGATATATCTCGATATTTTTTTGGCCGTGAACCGGGTTTACAGTTCTAAGGCTATTTGACCATGACTTCCAGTACGCATGCGCTGTTGTATCATTTTCAGACTTGTTATATCGGTAGGCTTGGTACTCTCATTTCTAGGTGAACGTTGTTATTTAGCTAACTAGCTCCATTTGGTTATGGAGAGGTACTGAATGAATATTTGTGAATATAGTCCGTTCGCAAACGAGCCACCGGTAGTCAACTACTCGGTTTTCTGTGGATTTAAAATCCGCAAAAGTTCGTTCAAACGCGAATGAGTGGCGAAGTCACTGCATAAGCTTTAAGCAATAAAACCGCTGGCTATTTGCGCTTGAGCTTATCAATTATTGACTCTTGAGCATATGCTTCTCAAGCTCAGGCTAGGGCGCACGACAGTTGCAGAATAGACACTTGCTAAGGGGAGCTGCGCAGTTCTCAACAGCTTTGTTTACGACCAAACAAATCTAATTTCCGTTCGCACCTTAGTGGTTGCAGATTCCCATTTGCTATATCTGAACATTGCGCTAATTCCATGACTCTCTCTCATTCGTGTTTCAACAAACATTTACGGATTTTAAATCCACAGAAAACCGAGTAGTTAATTAACAGTAGGTCGTTTGCAAACGAACTATATATTTACTGACCAACCCCTCTTCTGCGGCGCACTCCGTCTCCATGTTGTCACTGAGTGTAGGTGAGAGTGGAGGAGGAAGGGGAGGGGGGAGGGCTTGTGGTCACAGAGCGAGGGAGGCGGAGCAGAAAGGTTGTGTGTGAGAGACAGGGACACGGAGAGGGAGAGGAGAAATAGGTGTGAACTTGCGGCCCATATATTGTCATTTTAACGCAAAATGAACTATATCGATACAAGCGATATTGTCCCGTGTTATATCTTGTTTAGAAATACATCGATATATATTAAAATACTGAGATATCGCCCAGCCCTATTTGGAACACTGCTGTTGGGCCCTTGAGCCAGGCCCTTAACACCGAAACCACTTTACGTGGGCTTTACCCCTCCTTTCCTCTCTCTCTCCGTGCTTACAAACTATTCCTTCTGTCAGTTCTCCCAGGGCCAACTTTGAAATATACAAATGTTCTCAGCGGACCTTCCCTAGTTGACTACAGGATAAATTAATAGGCTCAATGGGGTGGCCGACAGCTGTGCCTTAATCTAACTTTTCACTTAAGTTTTCCCTTTAGTAGCTTCAAAGGCAGAAAAATATTTTTTTATGGTGTAGGACTATGCCAAATACATTTTCTGTATCTGCTTGTTGCAATGATTCACTTTAGAGCACACTTAAATATTGAGAGAAATATTCAAACCCAGGATGCCAGGGCTTCATGACCACAGCATTACATCAAATGGAAAATATCTAGATCTTGTGTGTTGCTTTATACACTTTTTCCTGTAATTCAGCAGGACATATTTTGGATCGTTGAAAACCTTGGGACCTCCACTAGAATTTAAAATGGACCTGAAGTTCCACAGGTTTGAATTTAGCAGCTGCATTTGACAAACCCATATAAGGGTCTGTGGTTTTATGGGGTTGAGTGCCATTTCTGCAGTGTACCTTAGGCCTGCAGACGTGCTGTGGTTTTCTGTTCCATCTGTTATTTAGCCTGTAAAAGCTGTAGTTTTAATTTCTATGGCTACCAGTTGAAACCAGTCCATAGTCATTCCCTCAAGGGAGCACCTGGAAAGTGATGACGGGGGGCAAGTGAATTTAAAAATGTTAAATTGAGAAACCTTAAACATAAATGGGGTGTCAAATTGAAGTGAACATTTTTGGCTCAACCACTGAAATGTCTTTAGTGTGTCTCAACGACTTTCATTTCACGAGTTGACCAATCTCATAAGGCCACTGAAACTCAGCCAATATACAGACACAGCATCCACTGCTACCTGTTGCTCCATCTGTCTTTGTGTCTGAACATACACCTGAATTTCCTCTGCCCATCAAAGAAAGCAGAGCTAAAGATCCCACCCTTGGCTCGCACAGTGCGTCTGACCATCACCTCCTTCATCAGTAGTTTTCTTTCAGCTGCCATTTTTAGTTATCAGTACAGCGTGGTTGTCTTCTGCCGTTTTACAACACAAGTTTTCCCTACTGTGGACCTAGGCTTGTTCGCTTTGTTAGAGTGAACTGGCTATTGAGGACAAAGTAGTGCCTTGTTGCCTCTGAATTATTCGCACTGTGTGAAATCAATAGTCCCTGTACCTTTAGCTGTCTTAATGCTCGGAGCTGCTTCTCCACTGAACTTGATCTGATTGGTCAAACTCCTCATTTGCCCCTGTCAACAATTTCCTTGTCGATACATCACCTTAGGGCTGGGCAATATGGACAGTATCTAATATCACCATATTTTTGACCAAATACCTCAATATCGATATTGTAACAATATTGTGGAGGGGACTGTGTCTGCCTTTCATAAGATGTTTACACGGAAGATTTTTGATAAATGGTCATTAATGTGGATACATTGACCGAGCAGGTAGAGGGTAATAACAGAATAGCTACAACAGGACAGAAAGTTCTAAGAATAGTATCATTTTACAGTAATGCAGCCTTTCAAGCCAGAAATACAAAACACTTATGCCAAAAACGATATTGCAATTTCCAGAATCTCAGATCACGATATCACAATATTGACATGAAATTGGTGAATTGCCCAGCCCTACCTTACAAACTGAATTACCACATTGTAATATGGCTGCGGTCAGAAGAGACTAAACCTGAATGTTTTTACTATAACTTTAGCTGCAGCTTTGTGGGGCGAGGTGGTATATGCGATACAAAGACTGAGGTTACAAGTTATCTCATCGTTATCACCTGTCGGCTGGGAGCAATGAAATGACTTCCCCTCATGCTTGTAATTCACATAATATTTAATTATATGTTTTGAGAAAGGTTTGTAATGCAAAAGTATTGTATGTTCATCTTATTGGTTTCTTGAGTTAGAGCAGAGAAAAAATGTTAATTAATTTAAACACTCTCCTTTTCAATATTTATTAATTACTCAGTACCATGAAAAGCTGACTTGACTACTTGAGACTTGTCTGCGAAGATAGCACACCCAGTGCTACTTAGCCAGTGAAACTTTGTTCATTTTGATTTTTAGGCAAAAAAAATCCTGATTAAATGTCAGAACCCACATAGCAAAATTGGTCCGGCCCAGTTCTGGCCCACATAATGCACTGTCACGGTCTAGTTCTGGCACACATCCAGAAAGAATGGCAGCCCTTTTGAGGCCCAGATCTGGTTTGCCATGGCTAGCTCACACATGGGCCGCACAGACACAATCGGCCCATGTGTGGCATGCCGTCACGCAAACGGTGCCACCATTGCCAGACCTGGCCCACATCCGGTTAACATACCACTTGTCATGCCAATGGTCGCCGAGCAGTGCCGGCTCGACGCCGGATCCGGGCCAGACCCATCTGCTTTGTGGGAAGTACATAGTATTAGACAGTGAGCATTCAGTAACAGTTGATTATTTTATGTCTGTATATTCATGTAATTGCATGGAAATTGAATGTTTCACTTGGGTGTCATCCACAAAATTATTTTACTTCCAATTTTCAACCACTGTCTCCCCCAAGATAAAGCAAAACATTTCTGTTCATCACTTGATATCATAACAGACCTTGTTTTGACAGAGTCACAGATAACCCTGTGTCATTTCTATCAGTATGTCAATCACACGTATGAAGTGGACACACAAATAATGCATAATATTTCTCTCGCTGTTTCTGTACAAATATGCCTCCATTTAAGGTCTGCTTCATTGAAAGTGGTTCCATAACAGCCATTAATTTGATGTAACTAATACTTATTTGAGATAGTATGGGATTTAATGATTTTAAATTTGCGGTTTTATGGTGCCTTATTTATTCCATAACACCTGTGTGCAGACTACAGCACCATACTAATATTATGATTTCTGATTTCTGAAGGCATTACATTCTTCTCACGAGAATCAGAATATTGTCATTAAATGTTCACACTCAAAATGCGCGATTCTCCCTACAAAAATGGCTCGAGGGAATCTGCGATTTTCATAACAAGTCAGAGGCAATTGCACGGGATCCATCTCAGACCAGAGGTAATATTGATTTTCTCATGTCGCAAATGTGACAGTGACAATCTCTCTCTCTCTCTCTCTCTCTCTCTCTCTCTCTCCTGTAGAATGCGGGGCGTTTTGTCAGTCGCTCTTGTGGTGATGGTGGCGTTCATGATGGTGACTGCAGAAGCAGGAAAGGGTGGAAAGAAAGGTGATAGCATCTGTCTGGCAGGCTGCTTCCTAACTATGTGATGAAATGAATTTAACCCATTTAATATTCACTATCCTATATCCTGTATAAACCTATGCTAGCCGATGTTACTGATTTTGTCATTTTACCGAGTGATAAATTATCATCTTTTGTGGATTATTGAGTCCAAAAACATAAGAAGCAGTCAAAGGTTTATGTTGTTGAAGTTCATTAATACTTCAGTTGTTTTTTTTTTTTTGTAATTTGATGCAGAGCGTGGAAAAGGTGCCAAGGCAACATCTGACTGTACAGAATGGCGCTATGGCAACTGTGTGCCTAGTAACGGAGACTGTGGGGTTGGTGCCAGAGAGGGAACCTGTAACGATCAGACCAAGAAACTCAAGTGCAAGGTGCCCTGCAACTGGAGGAAGGAGTTTGGCGGTAAGTTTTGGACTGTCATGTGCTCCGATTTTACATTTTAGCGTCTCTTACCGACCCCATCACTCTCTAGGGTTGTGGTTACCAACGCTGTTCATGGAGATCTGCTATCCTGTGGGTTTCACTCCAGCCGTAAAAAAGCACACCTCTCTCAGCAGCCAGAGCAGGGTTGCCCAACCCTCTTTCTGGAGATCTACCGTCCTGTAGGTTTTCACTCCAACCCAAACATACAGATTTTTAAGCAACTCCTCTAAAAAGTAGAAAATGTTATTTGTGATCCCAAAAGTTATGCCACATGCCAGTAGCCATAGCACTATTCGATCTGCTCCAGTCGCATTGCTGAAGCTAAGCAGGTGTGGGCTTGGTTAGTCCTTGGATGGAAGACCACCTGGGAAAACCAAGATGCTGCTGGAAGAGGTGATGGTGGGCCAGTAGGTTGCGATCTTCCCTCTGGTGGAATAATCCCCAATGCCCCAGTGCAGCGATGGGGACACTGTACTGAAGGAGACACCTTCTTTCGGATGAGGTGTTAAACCGAGGTCCTGACTCACTGTAGTCATTAAAGATTCTATGACACTCTTCGATAAGAGTAGGGGGTTCCCCGGTGTCATGGCTAAAGTCCCAACATGGCTCTTTGAACCTGCCACCTAATCATCCCCCAACCTAATTGGCTGTGCAAATTGCCCTCTCCCTCCCCACCTCAAACCCCAGGGCTCCCTTGAAAAAGAGATTGCGATCTTAACAGGACTTCCCTGGTTAAATAAGGGTTAAATAGAAAAATAAATAAACATGCTTGGAGCATACTGTCCTACCTATTGGAATGTGATACCTGATGTGTTTTTCTGATTTTTTTTTTGTAAGAGAAGCAGTTCTCAATTCTCAAACTGAATGGCGCATAACTCATTATAAGAAGGATGTAAAGACAGATAAAAGGTGTAATTTTGTCCAGGAGGATCTTGGAATCCAATTATCAGATATTTATAATAACTGAAAAAAAAATTAAGTTATGATTTAGCGGAAAGGGAGTTTGGAACCATGGGTATTTTGCCTGAGTTAAACAGGTTAAATGGTAATCCAGGGTTTTAATCAACATATGCTGGGTTAAAGTGTGTTACATCTGAGAGGATAAGCAATTTTATTTATGTTTCTCAGGTTATATTATTCGCATTATCAGATTATGATTTGAAACCTTTCATAACTTGTATATACAAGTGTTAAGTAGCTGAAATAACAATTTTATTAGTGTGTTTTCATGTTTATCTTCGTACATCACAGCTCAGTGTCATGTTGTCTTAAGCAGTGTTAGTTTACTGAAGAACTGTTGTACCTCTCTGTACTGAAAAACTACTGTGCTTGTTTTTCATTTGTGCAATATTTTGCTCTACATTGACCAAAAACTCTCAAGTGCTCATTTTTGCTGAAGAATGTACCTGAAAGATTTATTATAAAGTGGCCTTGGCCACTTCACATAATTCTGCTCAGCTGGAGGTTTTTTAATGGCGGGGGATATAATGTGGTTCAGCGTCTGATGATACAAAATATATTTGGCATTTTAATATGATGGTACATTAACGGAAGACACAGGATGTCCCATATCCCAAATTAAGCTTATTAAGCCCGCCAAACTTAATTTGAGATAAATTATATTTGAGCAGACTGCTGCAAATGCTACATTTGCGAATGCTTTTTCCTGGAAATGCTTTTTAACAGTCTTTATTAATACATTTTCATTCCTTTATTAATAAATCTGCTATATTGAGTTTGCCCATTGATTTTGTGAATTATACAGTGTTGCAGAGAGATTTAATATAGTTTTGTTTTCTTCTTTACATCAAAATTCAAATTAAGTTTCGGTTTGGTTTCAGTCTAAAATGATGTGCACTTGTTGTGTAGGACTTGTGTATAGAAAAACCTTAGCAAAGGCTATATTAGTAAAATGGCAGAAAACATTGACTTGGACCTTATCTTTGTACCTCTTCAGCTGACTGCAAGTATAAGTTTGGTAACTGGGGCGAATGCGATACGACCACTGGCATGAAGAACAGATCTGGCACCTTGAAGAAAGCCCTTTACAATGCTGAGTGCCAACGGACCATCAAGGTGTCCAAGCCCTGCTCAAAGGCGAAGACAAAGTCCAAAGGTCAGTTTGATGTAGTGATGCACCAATACCGATACTGATATTAGATATGCACCAATACTGATACTGGATATCGGTCTGATACTGACTCATACAGCTGGATCAGGTATTCATGACAATAAGCTTGTCTGTATGAACTACCATTATTTTGATAAATGACCATTCAGAACATTGATATCTGTACATTGATATGGTATTTTCGCAATCGTATTTGCATCATAAAATGGCTTATGAAGTTAGAATGTGAGTTCTCAAACGTTTGAACAATATATAGTTCTGCAACGTTGCACAATATTTGATGGTATAAAAATGCAATTATTCCTTGCGGCCTGCCCTCGAGTCGATGCCTGCAAAAGTGTTAAGCACTGGTATCAGATTGGTACTCTCCTGCAATTTAAGTTGTTATTGGCTAGTGATGAATAGCACTTTTGTGTAAGTAAAAATCTTCATAGATTTCATTAACCCCTTAACACTCAGTATATTGCTCTCAAATAGTCAGAATTACTGAGAATATTAACAATATTGAGTAATAAAAATTGAAATATAAGTTTTTTCAGGTGGTAAAAGATTCTGTTTTTTTCTTGCCATGTGGAGCTATGACCAAGCCTCATCAGCCTCATATTTTAATTTGAAATACAATTTTTACTGTAGTATTTGCATCATAAAATGGTTTATCCATTTAGAATGCTGAGCCCTCACACTCTCAAAGGATATGTAGTTCTCCGGCATATCATAAATTTGACTGTGTAAAAATGAAGTTATACCCAGCAGCCTGCGCACGGGCCAGAGTTCGCTAAAGGGGAAAAACCTTAGGATTGGAAACTGCTCTACCATTAAATGCTTCTTAAACAATTAAAGAGCTGTGGTGAGCAGGGAAGTGGAGTGCCACAGGGATCGATGCTGGGACCCCTGCTTTTCCACATCTATATTAATGACCTTGATAGAAATATTGAAAGCAAATTAGTTAAATTAGCTATTCAAACTAAATTCGGTTGATTTGGCCAACATTTTAGAGTCTGCTGAGGCGATTCATGGTGATTTAGGTAGAATCCAGAATAAAGCGAAAACTTGCAAAGTTGAATCATGTGTAACTCATTGTTCAGTTTTACACATGGAAATAAAAATATGATACTGGATTACTTTATGGGAGGTTCAAAATTGGATTGGGTTCTACTTAAAAAAAGACCTGTGAGTTGTTGTTAACCAAAGCCTTTCAGATTCAGGTCACTATGCTGTAGCAGTAAGGAAGGCCAACGGGATGCAGGGAAATGTAGCCACACATATTGAGTATAAATTAAAGGAGGTTATACTCATCTGGTATGATACCTGTGTCAGACTAGACTTGAAATACTGACCACAGTTCTGGGGGCCATACTACTAGAAATATGTTTATTAAGGAGTTGTCATCAGGCTCTGGTAATAGCAGTGACCTACCACTATCACTGAAGTTATAACAGATAAAATGAGTATGTTTAATGCTCTAAATCAGCACTTCATCTCTGCTGGCCTATTGTTTGAACACGAAACACATCTTCAACAAAATTCTTATAATGAAGAAAAGATGCCTTTTGATTTTGATTTTAATTTCAGTCCTGTAGAAGTAAGTGAAGTATGTGATGCTTTAAAGAAGATAAATACTAAGGAATCAGCTGGTCCTGATGGTTTAGATCTGAACTTTTTGCAAATTGCTGCAGAGATCATCGCTGAGCCATTATCTCATATTTTTCACATGACTCTAGAAAGTGGGCGAATACCTGAGATCTGGAAGTCAGCTTATGTCACTCCAGTGATCCATCCACCCCGAGTAATTATCGGCCTATTTCCAAACTTTCAGTCTTAGCCGAGGTACTAGAAGGGCTTATTAGCTCTCAATTAAAAGATTTTTTATTTAAAAATGGCATTCTAGATGATTTGCAGTCTGGGTTCAGGAAAAAACAAAGTACAGTCACTGTTACATTGAAGGTCTTAAATGACATCATAACTGCCATTGACTCTAAAGAACACTGTGCTGCACTTTTCTTAGATTTATCTAAGGCTTTCGATACTGTTGACCATTTAATTCTCTTACGGTGGCTCACTAATATAGGGTTTTCTCCAAAATCTGTTAAATGGATTGAAAACTATTAGAGTGGTAGAACACAGTGTGTTCAAGTTGATGGTTTGTCTTTGACTTTTTTAAATATAAAAAATGGTGTCCCGCAAGGATCCATATTGGGTCCCATTTTATTTATTATTTATATCAATAATGTATGTAAAAATGTTACTGATGCAAAGTTCCATTTTTATGCTGACGACACAATCATATATACTACAACTTCATCTTCTTTATTGAGTGCAATTCACGACCTACAAGGTGCTTTTAACGTAGTTCAGTGGAATTTATGTAGATTAAGGCTCATACTGAATGCAAACAAGACCAAAATGATGTTCTTCTTAAGGTCAAAAAGGGAAATCAAAGACGGTTATCAGATTTTAACTTTGAACAATGAGGTGATTGAATGTGTATCAACATATAAATACTTGGGTTTCCTCTTAGATGAAAAACTGTCTTTTCATCATCATATTGAGTATCTAACAAAAAAATTGAGGGTAAAATTAAGATTCTTTTATCGAAACAAAAGTTGTTTTTCTTTTGTCACAAGGAAGTAACTGATTCAAGCAACTTTTTTTCTTCGGTAATCAACTGTGGTGATGTTCTTTATGCATGCAACTGCATCATCTCTGAAAATGTTGGACTCTGTGTACCATGCTGCATTGCGATTTATTTCTGATCTGGGTTTCCGAACGCATCATTGTATGTTGTATGAGAAAGTTGGCTGGCCTTCATTATACAATAGAAGAATGGAACATTGGTGCATCTTCCTGTATAAGGCCATCCTGTAGAACAACCTTTGTATCTATGTTCTCTGCTGACTCCAAAAAATGTAAGCAGTTTTAATCTTCGTTCTCACGGACACATCATGTTTTCCATCCCTCGAACTTGCTCTGTTTTTGGAAATTGAGCTTTCTCTGTTTTTGCTCCCTCATCTTGGTCTAGGCTACAGAATTATCTTAAACTGGATCATTGCATAAGTTTACATGTTTTTAAAACCAGAATTAAGGCTTGTTACGACTAGTAATGTAACAACAACGCATAATGTAACAGTTGTTACACTATGCATTTTTGTTACATTATGCATCACCTATCCTGCGCATAATGTAACAATGTGACGCATAGTGTAACATTTTTTCTAATGCATAATGTTACAATTTTTGACGCATAGTGTAACAACATTTTCTAACGCATAATGTTACATCCCCTTCAATGCATAATGTTACAACACCATACCAAACCACTAATAGGACAATAAGAAACGCATCAACAACTCAGTAAAACAGGAAAAGGTATCAATTTCACATTTTGTCATGCATACTTGCACATATGTAAACCCTGCAGGGGCTGATCTTTAAATCCAGGAAAAAAGTTGTCATTTTCTTTGTTTTAAAGAGGGTTGACATGGTTGTTGTGTCTCACCAGCACAATTCCTCCACAATAGAGGAAAATTCGTAAGTTCCTTGTGTGGTACGGTGAGCTTTAGAACAGACTGTCCAGAGGCTGACGGGTCGGAGTGTGACGTACTAGTACACTGTACGTAGTGTACCAGGATGCATGGCTTGGAGCAGTAAGCCATGTAAGCGCCCGTCACGTTTCACTGCAAAGAATTTTGATTACTCCACCCTGCTGTTGGAGAAATTTTCTTTCACCAGTGTGCCAGTTGTGGGCGACTTAAAGCTGAAGTGAAATAACAGAAGCCTCAGCGCCGTACGGGCAAAGGTGGAAAATACAAACGCACGGCTGTGGCGCTGTGGTTTGTGATTTCACTTACAAACCCTTCATAGATAGAATGCACTACAAACGTAACTGGATATCAAACATTGATTACAAATTTTTTATTTATCCATTTAAAAGTGTCAAACAGAATGTGCAATAAAGCTTGATGCGAACTTTGCGATAAACGCAGTGTCTACGTGTCCGAAAGTCGGACAGGGTTTTAATATAACTCCGTGTCCGACAGTCGGATGGTTTCAATACAACTCCGTGTCCGACAGTCAATTATTGTTTTTAATCTCTTAAAATCTACTGAATCTTTTAGATATTAAACGTGAATGTTTGGATCAGAGGACTCAGTTCTTCGAGATGGGTAACGAGAATGTCAATCAATGTTTCTGTTTAAGCTCTGCTCAATAAAGTGAGTCGACATTGGTGCGGGACTTTGTGCATTTATGACGAATTTAGCGTCTGTCGGACAGAGTTCCTAAAATACTCCGAGTCCGAACGTCATAAAAGTTTTAATTTTTCAAGTATTCCAGCAATTATTAGACGTACAAACTTGGCCATGTTTGTGTTCGACCCTCATAAAATGCAAATTGAAAGCTATCGACTTTTCTTGGTCTTTTTATTCGTCTGTTTTCTTTCGTTGAAGATTGACAACAGTTTTTATTGGGTCTCTCTTTTGAAAATTAGTCAGATGGATCGCACAGATCACGCTTTATTTCCACACCAGAGATGAAATAGTGCTTGTAGTCAGTGAGCAAATTAATTCCATGGCCATTGACATTGTGAATAAATTATCGCATGCACGATCAAGACAGTCGAACGCGAAATGCAAAATACTCCAAGTCCGGCAGACAGCAGAAAGTAAAAGTATTGATGTGAGAGCAGATTTATAACGAAATAAAGAATAAAAATATATCACCAACAATCAGAACATCCAATGTGCACTGCAATCAATTTATTTGGGCCATTTTTATAAATACAACGAAATCCGTACAATGCCTGTCGGACATTCAATGCAAAATACTCCGTGTCCGACAGCCAAAAAAAAAGAAAAAAAAAGAGGACGATCAGAACAGATTGATAACGAAATAAAGAATAAAAAAAAACATTCTAACAACAAACAGAACATCCAATGAACACTGCGATTTATTTGTTTGCGGGCCATCTTGTTTGGATGTTCTGTTTGTTGGTGATATATTTTTATTCTTTATTTCGTTATAAATCTGCTCTCATATCAATACTTTTACTTTCTGCTGTCTGCCGGACATGGAGTATTTTGCATTTCGCGTCCGACAGTCTTGATCGTGCGTGCAATATTTAATTCACAATGTCAATGGTCATGGAATTGATTTGCTCACTGACTACAAGCACTATTTTATCTCTGGTGTGGAAATAAAGCGTGAATCTGTTCGATCCATCTGACTAATTTTCAAAAGAGAGACCCAATAAAAACTGTTGTCTAGCTTTAATGAAAGAAAACAGACGAATAAAAAGACCAAGAAAAGTCGATAGCTATCAATTTGCATTTTGTGAAGGTCGAACACAAACATGGCCAAGTTTGTACGTCTAAAAATTGCTGGAATACTCGAAAAATTAAAACTTTTATGACTTTGGTACACGGAGTATTTTAGGAGCTCTGTCCGACAGACGCTAAATTCGTCATAAATGCACAAAGTCCCGCGCCAATGTCGACTCACTATATTGAGCAGAGCTTAAACAGAAACATTGATTGAAATTCTCGGTGCTCATCTTGAAGAACTGAGCCCTCTTATCAAAACATTCACGTTTAATATTTAAAAGATTCAGTAGATTTTAAGAGATTAAAAACAATAATCAACTGTTTTGTTTCAATTGTTTTGTTTGAACTGTTTTTGTTTGCTCTTTTTGTTTCTTTTGTTGTTCTGTATTACCACATGTTCGAAATAAAGCCTTCATTCAATAATCGACTGTCGAACACGGAGTTATATTGAAACCATCCGACTGTCGGACACGGAGTTATATTAAAACCCTGTCCGACTTTCGGACACGTAGACACTGCGTTTATCGCAAAGTTCGCATCAAGCTTCATTGCACATTCTGTATGACATTTTTTTATGGATCAATAAAAAAATTTGTAATCAATGTTTGATATCCAGTTACGTTTGTAGTGCATTCTATCTATGAAGGGTTTGTAAGTGAAATCACAAACCACAGCACCACAGCCGTACGTTTGTATTTTCCACCTTTGCCCGTACGGCGCTGTGGTTTCTGTTATTTCACTTCAGCTTTTAGTCGCCCACGACTGGCACACTGGTGAAAGAAAAATTTCTCCAACAGCAGGGTGGAGTAATCGAAATTCTTTGCAGTGAAACGTGACGGGCGCTTACATGGCTTACTGCTCCAAGCCATGCATCCTGGTACACTACGTACAGTGTACTAGTACGTCACACTCCGACCTGTCAGCCTCTGGACAGTCTGTTCTAAAGCTCACCGTACCACACAAGGAACTTAATAATTTTCCAATTGTGCGGAATTGTGCTGGTGAGACACATCAACCATGTCAACCCCCTTTAAAACAAAGAAAATGACAACTTTTTTTCCTGGATTTAAAGATCAGCCCCTGCAGGGTTTACATATGTGCAAGTATGCATGAGCCCAACAAAATGTGAAATTGATACCTTTTCCTGGTGAGGGTTTACATATAAGTATTCATGAGCCCGACAAAATGTGAAATTGATACCTATTCCTGTTTTATTGAGTTGTTGATGCGTTTCTTTTTGTCCGATTAGTGGTTTGGTATGGTGTTGTTACATTATGCGTTGAAGGGGTTGTAACATTATGCGTTAGAAAATGTTGTTACACTATGCGTCAAAAATTGTAACATTACGCGTTAGAAAAAATGTTACACTAAGCGTCATATTGTTACATTATGCGTAGGATAGGTGATGGATAATGTAACAAAAACGCATAGTGTAACAACTGTTACATTATGCGTCGTTGTGACATTTCTAGTTGTAACAAGGCTTACTTAACCAGTGCATGCACATGTTTCACTGCTAAAACCGGTTAATGTATTATTATTGTAGTTTTTGCTTGTCATTGTCTGTTGCTGTTTTCTGTGTGAAACTTTTATGCTGCTGTCTTGGCCAGGACTCCCTTGGAAAAGAGATTTTGTATCTCAATGGGATTTATTCCTAGTAAAATAAAGGTTAAATAAAAATAAAATAAATAAAACGTTGAAGTTCTGGTATAAGTTAATTACCTCCACCAGGAGGTTATGTTTTTGCTTCTGTTTATTTATTTATTTGTTTGTCTTTCTCTTAGCAGGATATCTCAAAAATAGCTGCATATATTTTAATCAAACATTGCAAGATGTTAGAGTAGCACAAGAGAAACAAGTGATTAAATTTTGGCATATTTAGGCCAAAGTACAGCTGAGATATAGGCCAAAGTACAAATCCAGCTATGCTGACAGAGGTATGGGCTCTCGCGAGTCCAGCTCTAGTTCTTGGTATAAAAGATAAAATCTGAAGAATCTTAATCTCTTCAACCTTTTCAAAAGGAGCCTTTGGGTGATCTGACTGCAGCCTTAAATTTGTTTAGGGATTAGCAGCGGTAACTGCAGGATTATTTAGGATAAGTTCTGTATTAAAACTAGGGGTCATAAATGGAAGTTAGCTATGGGTATATTTAGCACAGATGTTCGTAAATGTTTTTTGATTTTTTTCCATGCAAGTGCTAGATACTGTCTTGACTTAAATGTTAGGCTCACTTCAGTGATTGGAAAATGGTAAGCCCAGTTCGCACAATTTAGATACACAGTTATGAGGGAATAATAAACTGGACACTGCATGTATAATTGCCATGCTGGTCTGGTGCCTTGAGGATCTGATGCTGCTTTACTGGAGTGATTGGCAGCAGAGGTGGGTGTTCTTACTTCGCCTGACGTTGATTACGCTGTGATCTGTTATTTGCCCCCCCAGGGAAGAAGGGGAAAGGGAAGGAGAAGGAGCACTAGAGAAACCCTGCCAGTGACCCCCCCCAGGCTACAGCACCAGCACAATCTGCCTTTCTTTGCCAAACATCTCAGAGTACGCTGACGGTGTCACGGCGGCCGCAAGCACAGCCCTCCAGAAGAAACAAAACACAAAGCATTTCTTATTTTGTGAAACCGCTGTTTATTATGTACTGTATCTTTTCTCAGTTATGTGTAGGCAAAACCTAAAGATTTAAGCAAAGCTAAAGACAGGGCCCTCTCCTGTTACTGATAAATAAGTAAATATTCTTCTGAAATTCCTGATTTGGCCGAGAAATGGTAAGACTGGAGGAAATTTCTTGGTATGGCTTCATCTTTTTTCCTTTTTTTTTATCAACTACCAGTTAGAGGTACTAACCAAACTGAAAAGTTTCTCCAGTGAATTTGAAAATACGTACCAAGTACTAAACTTGTAGGGCCCAAATTGTGTAATTATTATAGCAGACTGAGGGTAGTTCTGTTTTTTTATGGAAAGGATGTAGGGTCTGAATGCTCAAGAGATTAGACTTTTTAATTCAAAATGGTACGTGATGCGTGGTTAGTAGATACTATTGCAATTGTTATGTACGTATAAGTTTTTTTTGGAAAAAAACTTTTATGACCCTGTTTTAGTGTGTATGTATTATCTGTGTACACACAGAATCTTAATAGAGATTTATTGTATTCACAAATGCTGTCAGGAAATGGACCATTCTCAATAAATACACTTTCTTACACCAATCTTTCAAGTGCTTGTCAAGTATTGCTGTTTGAGTGTCCTGACGTTGGGTGCCTATACCTTTAGGAATGGTTTGGTATATTGTGTATTAACAAGTATTTCTTCCTCCATTGATCAAGATGGTATATACCTCCCTTTAACATCCAAAAAGAATATTTACCCCACTGTCAGACCCACAAAAGGATTTAAGATTTAAAGTGTAAGTTTTGGATTCTGCGGGTCTCATTTTTGTTTCATAAGGTCTTCTTTTATTGGAGTAAAGTTATCTCTCAGAATAGATACCTTATGTATGTAGCCCTCCTTTGTAAAACAGCTCAGGCCTGCAAAAATAAAATTCATTTGCATGCAATCCTTTGCATGAAATTGTAAATGTTATGTAAAAGGTATAGAATTTAGTATTGATTTATTTCATGGATAATGTATTTTGTACATTCTGCTACCTAGATAAATGGATTAAAATTATCTATTTACTGTGCAGAGGTGACATATTCCTCTATTTCTCTATTGGGTAGCCATGTCCTATTGAGCTGCAGCATGTATTCTATCATGAAAATATTCTTATCTGTTTCACAAATCAAGAATACTTAAGCTCAATGGAAAACATTTTAACCCCTTCCACATCAGGGCCAAATGGGTGACAGCACTTATGAATTCCGTAACGCGGGCCTTACCTCTGCAGGGACTCGCAGTTGAAGCAGTTTACTCTTATTGGCTTCGTATAATTAAGCACACATTTTCTTATGCTCTAAATGAATAATAAATTCAGCCAGATTTGTTTATACTGAAAATAATCTGGTTCGTTAACGGCAAATACCCTCATTGCTTACAGCAAAACAAGACCACGGAAACAAAATAAAAGTCATATAAGAATATCAACAGGGAAAAACACTCCCACACAAGGGCGTAGGTTTAATGTGACAATTGGTAGGGACACATATGTAATGCGAGCGCGCGAGCAGGAACATTTTTGCAATCTGAGGGCAGATCCTGCCTTTTCTGTGTACGGAGATCATCCGAATGAGTGTTTCTTTGTTTCTTTTATGATGCTAAGCAAACTACCTCCATAATCTTCATAGATACTTCCGTTTCTATTTTGTAGCCATCCAAATGCTTTTGATTTGATTTTTGAATACAAGTTATCAACTGTTACTAATGTTACGAACATTTATTATGAACGTTAGCAGTATCGAACAATTGAAATACTCTCACCAATTCATAAGTTTCTTTATTACATAATGGTATGATTTATTATAAGAGAATGTTAAAATCATTACAGGCAATTTATGTCTATTGAGCATCTCTCGGTGCGGTAACGCGACTGCAGCCGAGATAAACACTTCAAAATGGACCACTGACTATCTGTGAATTGGACAAGCCGCAAACCGAGCGTTTTATCGGACTGGATCATGTTAGATTTACGATTTACAATAACTTGATAACTTGGTACTGCAAGCACACTTAGTTATGAGAGCGGCAGTAAGCTAGCCTGCTACAGTGCTAAGTCGCACCGATTCAAGTTCCCAAAATTACACTTGGCATTCAGTTTGGCTGAATATTAATAGCATTACATGGAACGATATATTTTTTTCTCACGCTCTCAGACAATGAAATTTCCGCAAAAGTGATACGTACCTAAGGTAATATCAAATATATGTCATAAGTTGGGCCATGGTAAAAGTGCTATAGTAGCGTGATGAAGAAAAATCTGGAACAAATGCCAAATTACGGTTCTCTTCAACAGGCAGGCCATTGCAAACACCATTTAATCAAAGCCGGCGATCCAGCATGGCGTCTCAAGTCCCGCTTTGGACAAAAATGAATATTCATGACCTGAATAGAGTGGTCAATTTACGCTTGACTTTTAGCCTTCAGGTAGCCCCTCCCTTTCAACCAATCAAATGCTAGAATGCGTTAGATAGGTTGTCTTGGAGACGTAGCCTCCACAATTGGGTCTAATATGGCTTTTCTGGAAAGATGATAAGAATGACTTCGCTGAAATATTATAGGGACATTCAGGCTTCCCAAAATATTGGTATTAGGGACATGTCCCTACCTTCCATACGCAAACCTACGCCCTTGCTCCCACATTAATTTGTGCACATTTATCTTGAGGTCTAGCAATAAAAAACCCGCAATATTAAGCTTCTTCATAACTACAAGATATTTATTTAGCATTAGGCAATAAAAAAAACAGTACAATCCTCTGTACAATGTTGGGTATTTAAGGGAAAACAACATGGAATGTTCTAGTCATCTTACAGAGAACTGCCCATACAGTATTTTTTATGTACAACTGACTGTCAGTATGTGTTATCGCCACTTGTCAGCTGAGAATTATTTTGATTATGTGAAAGTATGATGACAAAAATGGCGGAAGCTTGTTTCTCTGTCTTCGTATGATGTATGAGCTCTATATCACAGCATGCTATACAGTTTAAATCATCTCAGCATGGGATGTTCAATTCTGAAGGTGTGTAAGGCAACAAGGTACTTAAACGCTTTACACTGAGAAGACATTTATTACTATTGTCACTACGGTTGTTGCAACTGCTATGTACAAACAAATTTACAGTTACTGGAGCGAAAAAAAAATTTGGTCTTTTACTTTATATAAAATTACACATTTTATCTTGTATTAAGAAAATCCAAACTTCACACCCAGCTCTATCTCAACGGCATTAGCTATCTACTCAATGCAACCCTTTTGTACATCTTCAAAGTGAATTAAACTCTGGTAAAGTAGGTATAATTATACACATTATGTAACAATATCAGATAGTTACACAGTTCTTCTTCAAACTTAACTGTGCAATTGCATAGGTATATTGATCTTTTAATGTAAAGTATGATTGGCGTTGAAAAATGTAGGCGGAAAAATTTGGAAAACTTAGCTTATGACTTCTGCTGACATTGCTGATGTAATAGAACAGCTGCTGCCCACTGTCTGTTCTGTCCCATAATAACTGAATTGGGCAATTTGCCAAAGGAATTACACAACCACATTCCAAACAAATTCATGTTTTTACCCCCAGAAAGGGCAGACTCAGATGGAAATCAAAAGATATATCCTTTTTTAAATCAATTTGTTTTTTGCAAGGCAGCAAAACAATTGATTTTTGTCTTTATGGTAAAATAAAATGACCTTTATATCACCTTTCTAAATGTATCACCTTTATATATGGAAATGAGCCAAATATAACAGAAGCCCACACATCTGGATATTAGTCACACAAGAGAAATGATACTAAAATCCTGTGTGCTTGTAATGTACAGTATTTTATGCATACATGGGCCCAGTATTTACATATATCTGAATGAGCGGGGAAATAATTAAAATTCCCCCCGTCTGCTTATACTGTGTCTTGCATTCATGTCCTGTACATAAAACATTGTGTTTAGCAGTTCTGTACACAAACAATGCTTATGATGATAATGATAATATGATTATAATGGGATAAGAGGGGTTAGCATTGCCAATGGGTTGAATTTAGGAGTCATGAAGAGAGCAGATACTGGCACCAGGTGCTTTACCTCTACGGTTACTGTCTGGACTGTAATATTTAAATGTACACTGCTGTAGAAAGCCATTAGGATGGGAAGAGCTGAGTTCGAACCTCCCGATTTCCCAGAGTAAATGTTTCCCACAGAATACTCAAAATAATTTTGAACCTAGTTTTATTGAGAAAAGGCATTGTTTGAAATGAATTTCTTTGTAGAATTGAAATATTGACAAGATATACAGCATATGACATATTCTTATGATCCTGTCTGCTAAATGGACTGATTGTGGCTAAAACTATCTTTGAGCCAGAAAACAGAGGGTGATTACAATTCTTAAAATGGCCATTTTGAACTGATCCTTTCTTTCAAGATCTCTTTATTTTACTCCCATGTTCAACTGTTTCAGAAAGTTTTTTTGTGATTAATGATGGATTGAGTGGTGTGAGGTTCATGAAAGCCCATTGTTTCTGCAGTACTTCGTATGAAGATTCAACTCCAACTTTTCACAGACTACCAGAGATTACTGCCACCCTTGGATGGATACGATTGGTTAAAATTATACTGAGAGGCAGTTGAAGTAATACTGCTGTTGGGTCTTTCGCCAAATCAGAAAACACTTGAATTGGCAAGCGTTTGTATTTTACAGTGAAAACCGTCCACTCCATTCTGCAACACACATCTTCCCATGAAGGTGCCTCTTGAGATATGGTTCCTTCAAAGCCATTGTGTGAAATTAAAAATTCACCAACCATCAGGGCAGTGAGTTCCAGGAGTCCTTTCCCTCAAGCTTACCTCGTGCCGATGTTTTTATACTGGCACAAGAGGAGGTTTTTGAAGGTCTTTTTAAAAGTCACATTGCAGAGGGCGTAGCACGCAGGGTTAATAGTGCTATTAACGTAGCACAGCCAGTAGCCGATAGCCCAGACCGTGTCCGGAACGCATGACTGGCAGAAAGTACTGATGAGTACCATCACATTGTAGGGAGTCCATGTAATGATGAAGGCCAGGAGGATGGCAAAGATGGTCTTGGTCACTTTCTTCTCTCGGGCGGCCATCTGCCTCTTCCTCTTCACCTGGCTTCTGGCGATGCTAGCAAACTTCCGGGCCACTGTCCTCGGCCGGCTGATGGAGATGGAGTTGTTTTCCGTGTTATTCGGGGGCACGATCTCAATAGCTGTGATGCACTCGTCCCCCGTCTGCTTGGTGACAATCTTAATTTTTGACCATTTGGAGGAGGGGTTGAGTTTGGCGGGTAATGGGGAGGGGGCTGGAGCTGGCTGCTCTGTGGTGATGATGCTGTTAGCTTGCTCCTTGGGGTCTTTGGGGGCGATGCTGGCGGTGCTGGAATCGTTGGAGGTCTCCTTCTCCTCCGGTTGGACGCTGGTCTCGGCTCTGGTGGACACCGTCTCCTCCAGCTTGCCGTTCTTCACGCCTTCAATGCTGGACTCCGTGCTGGGCTTGGAGGAGGAGTTGTTGTTGTTCTGCTTGAGGATGTGGCTCTTCAGCAGGCCGCTGGGCTTCAGGACCTTCTCCTTCCTGACTTCGGGTTTCTGCTTCTTCACGCGGCTGCGGCTGGCGAGGGAGATCTGGATGTAGAGGACAGTCATGATGATGACGGGCAGGTAGAAGGCAGCGATGGCCGTGCCAAAGGTCACGGCAGGGTTGGAGAGGAACTGGATGTAGCACTCCCCTGGCGGGACTGTTCGCTCGCCAACAATGAACTGCCAGAACAGGATGGCGGGAGCCCAGAGAATGAAGGAGAGGATCCAGGCTGCTGCGATCATCAGCCCCGCCATTTTGGTCGTTCGTCTGGTGGGGTAACTGAGAGGCTTGGTCACGCAGAAGTACCTATCGAAGCTAATAATGAGCAGATTCATGACAGAGGCATTGCTGACTACATAGTCCAGGGCCAACCACAGGTCACACACCACAGGTCCCAGGGGCCAGTAGCCAACGATGATGTAGACACTATAGAGGTTCATGGAGAAGGCTCCGATTATGAGATCGGCACATGCCAAACTGAATAGGAAGTAGTTGTTGACTGTTTGGAGGTGCCGGTTGACTTTAATGGAGAGCATCACTAGGATGTTGCCCACCACGGTGACAAAACTGAGGGATCCGGTAACCAAGGCGATGAAGACCATCTCCACTGTCTTATAGGGACTGTCCGACAGCTGCTCCCCTCCGCACAGGCTGCTGCTGCTGCTGCTGCTGGAGTTATCGCAGCTAACGTTCGCTGGATAACCTTTGATGGATGCATTGTACGTGGAGCCTGAAGGATGAAAAATACAAGAAATGAAGAGGAATTAGGTTCATGCTGCACATTTTATTCAAGATTTTTTAATTCCGATGGTCAAATAATCTTATTTCAGTTCTAAACAGAGCTATTTCAATACATAATTTCTTTGTATAGTTGAGAAAATTAGCCTAATTGGACAATTATAAATACTGTATGGTACAAAAACACAGCAGTATCATACAGAACAATGCATTCATTTACACGCATACATACACAAACATATACCACATTCGCACATACACAAACAACATGCAAATACATTCAGATAGGAAAGACTACGCAAGCACAACATTAGACCCTATACACAGTATCATACACAATGATGCCGAAGCTATCAATCAATCATGCTTTTTCCAGAGTAGCTCAACTGGAAAAGTAATACCATATATGACACACAGGCACTTTGAAAAGGAAGCACGCTTTGTAAAAATGTATGCACACTCGAGGTAATAGCGCTGGAATTAGAGAAGATAAAAATGTTGTAAATATGAGCACCGGTGAGCCGCAGCTTGAGTAGTTAACACATTCCACCGACGGAGTCTTCGAAGATCAAAGCATTTTGGTAGGTGACAGCCAAGCTGGGATTTCCATTCTTTCAAGCATACATTAAATATCCTCCAATGGATAATGCGCACATATTCATGAGGCAAATGAATTCTATTTTCATCGTATAATGCCTGACACAATTTGCGCAGAAACATAGTTGCGCTGACACCCAATGCAGTGCATTTTTATGCGCATAAATGTATATAATGTCAACAATTATTTCATGAATAAAGTATTAAATAAAGCATCTAAGGGTTTAGAACAGGATGGCTTGCAGAACGGCCAGAAGCAAAAGACCAATTAGCTATCTGCTCTCAATAAGTACACTTAATGAACCTCCAGCATCTCCCTGAACATATCAGTGCATAAATGCCACAAGACAGTCAACGAATCCGTGGTCTCTTAATTTGGCTTTAATGTATTTTTTCTGCTTACTGTGTGTTTGTCATTGTGGGCAAATGATTTCTTAGTATGTTTTCAATGTCCTTTGCAAAATAATGGTAAATCACAAGCCATGTGAGATGAAATATCCCACATATTGTAGTCAAGTGAATCTGATTCATGAAAAAGCTTCATATACAGCAGAAAGTATGCACAGCAGAGTTGAATATAAAAATGTGGCATTGCTGCCCTCGAATTTAAAATGTTTTCCAGAATGAAAACATTGGGAATTTTCCACACTGCAATAGATGAGTGGTAATAGGGTTTTTATCAGGTTTATTTATCAAACATACATTTTATTCAATCGTTGTTATGGAACAAGAACTTACAAGTGCAAAACTGCAAAACAAGTTGTGAACTTGAGTTTTATGAACTGAATGATTTTAATATGATCATTTCAAAATTATGAAAGTTTATCAAACTGTCAAAGCATAACATGGAAAGATTCAGAAAGCATTGTATTTCAGATAATTGCCCTTAACTTGGTGAGTTTTATAAGGGGGTGATATTAGATCATTATTGTAATGACCTATATGACATCTGGCCACGGGGAAGAATACAATAGACCATCAACGATACGATTCGTGCACTTTGTGAAACTATGACGTTCATTTGTCTTCTGAATCCAATTTTTGCCATAATTCATCCCATTAAACAAGTTGTCAAGACAAAAATGGAGTTTCAATTCTTTGTTTGCAAAAGTTTAAGGATCATATTGATTGGCTGTTTATCATTCTATTGCTTGAGCTCAGTAGGTCAGTGCAGGACATCAAGAGCATATATACAGTATTTACAAGAAATACATTAGAATAACAGAATTTTCTGTGATTAATAATATGATTTTATGATTACTCATCATTATTGCAAATACATACTTTTATGCAGATTTTATGGCAAACAGTGTACTGTATGTCACTGATAAAATGCAATACCACTGAACCATACCATTCGAAAATGAAGAAATAAGCACCCCAGGTCTTCATACATTTGAGATTGACAGCTCAGTTGGATTATTAAATTATTACTTTGGAAGACTGCCCTCTACTGGTGAAATAGTGGATTGTTAAAAGAGTGGATCAAGCTTTACTGTCACTAGTAGGGATTTGATATGATCAAAACCAAACTGTTCAGTGATTAATTTGCTATATCAAGATTTTCACATAAACCTGTTGCTCATCTTTCCGTTAATGACTATCCTCTGGATAAATAACAAGCAATATTTTAAAACTGCGTTACTGTGGGCACAGAGGGAACGGAATCAATATCTGAAGATATTGTACAATAACATCACCAGACATAACATTTCTCATTTGGATAATTAAAGCTAATTTGGGTATGGAAGGTTCTTGGAGCACAATATGAAAGCACATTTAAGTGGTTTACCACTTCATGTTGAATTTCTTGGATACATAATTACTTGTAAAAAAAATAAATGTGTGAATGTGTTTACATTTCCCAAAGAGTACAGAGGTAGAGTATGTTTTGTGTGCTAGGGCAAAAATACTACCAGTTTGAGTGCTCCATTTAAAAATATAAACTAAATAAACAAAACAATTAAGCTCATTAACATGGCTAATAAAATCACTGAGGGCAGAAAGGCGCAAACCAGCAGATTTAAGATTTTACAAACTGCAGCGCTGATGAAATTCGAACAAGTGGGAAAATTAAGCATTGAATTCAGGCGGCATTAGTAACCAATATATGTAAATCAACTGTCAATTAAGGCCTTACAGTCAGGAGGAATGAATGAATGAATGAATGAATGAATGAATGAATGCACCTTAGCCTAAGACAGTTAGGCATCATAACATGTGGGTCCCACAGCGTAAAAATTTAAGCAATTTTCACGCATTGTCAGCCAATATGTGAGAGCACCATAATTTTAAGACAAACATCTGATGACATAACAGGGGACAACAGCTATAGACATGGGCCGTACCTCAAGTTTGCCAAAATTATCTGCAATTTATGAGCAGTTTGAGCTCATAATAAAATAAATAAAATGACCACTTGAGAGGTTCAGTAATTTCCGAAAGACTGACAGGCCGAAAAGGACCTCTACAGCTATAATGGCTGAATAAATATTACCGTAATTAGGCCTTCAACTGTGTCTTTTGACCAATCAGAAACACTTTTCGGCATGCAGGAGAGGACAAGCCAATGAGCACAATCAGCAACACAGCCAAAAACTCATGAAGGGCCGGCTGCAGCTTGCTAAGAATAACTGGAGCGGGCAGAGCTTTGGTCTTGTGGACAGATGGGACTGGGATTGACATATCAAAGTGAGAGCAATAGCAAAGTGTAGAGGTGTAAAGGAAATGCCAAAGATCCAAAACGCCGGCATTTGTGAAACACAGTATTGAGGGTGTTAAGGTTTGGATATTTGTGGCTGACAAAAGTTCTTGACTTCAAGTGAGGATGAAACTGCTGATAGCTGCAGCAGAATCGATACTTGCGCAGATGGGGAGTTTTTAAAGTGAAAAGGCAGAGGATTTGAGACTGGAAGAGTCACTGACCTGACATGAACTGGATTGATCGAGCATTTCATATGCTGCAGAAAAAAAAACCTCCGGCCTCTATCCCCTGAACCACACAGGAGCTGAAGACACCACAGTATATCCCAGGCAAACCATCACCTGGGAAACTGCTCAGTATCTCAGAGCCACGCACTTCAAGCAGCCATTGTTCAATGCAAAGGATATGCAACAATGTATAAAATATTAATTTGTTCAATTACGTGGCATGAGCATGTTCAAAATGTGGCTGTGTACTAAAATAGCAGAAAAATCTTTGACTGGAATGCAAAATGTATAATACCCCTGAACAGATATGGATCTTTCAATTGCGAAACTAAAATCAGTCATAACTGAAAATAGGCAAATAAATCATCACCTAATTGGGGTTATTGCATATATCAAGGAAATGTGCAGGCTACAAATACAACCCCAATTCCGACATAGGTGGGAGAAAGTGTAAATTGTGAATAAAATCAAAATGCAATGACTTTCAAATCACACCAACCAGTATTGTATTCACAATAGAACAGAGATAACATAGCAAATGTTGAAACTGAGAAATTTTACAATTTTATCCACAAAATTAGCTCATTTCAAATTTGATGGCTGTTACAGGTCTCAAAAAAGTTGGGACAGGGGCCTGTTTAGTATGGTGTAGCATCCCCTCTTCTTTTTAACACAGAGTGGAGGCGTCTGGGCATTGAGGAGACAGGTTTCTTGAGTTTAGCCATTGGAATTTGATCCCAGTCTTGTTTAACCCTTTAAGGCCTAATGCAAAAATCCCAGCAGATAGTAACCTGTATTTGGGCTGAAGCACAGCTTCTCAGCTTTCAGGAACAGTAGGAATTTTTTTCTATTGCGCAGAACTTACAGTAATTACGGTACTGTCAAAATTACGCACATATCTGTGTCGGCAACGACACGTTCTTGAAATGCGCACATGCTGTCCAGGTTTAAATGGGTTAATACAGGCCTCCAGCAGCTGGAAAGTTTTGGGTCTCCTTTGACGGACTTTTCATTCAATTATGTGCCAAATGTTCTCAAGTGGTGAAAGATCAGGACTGCAGGCCGGCCAGTTCAGCACACGGACTCTTCTACTACGAAGCCATGCTGTTGTAATAGCTGCAGTATGTGGTTTTGAATTGTCCTGCTGAAATACACAAGGCCTTCCCTGGAAAAGATGTCGTCTGGAGGGGAACATATGTTGCTCTAAAACCTTCATATACCTTTCAGCTTTCATAGGGTTTTTTAAAACATGCAAGTGTCCCACACCATATGCACAAATGCATCCCCATACCATCGGAGATGCTGGCTTTTGAACTGAACGCTGACAGGAGGGGTGGTCTTTCTCCTCTTTAGCCCGGAGGACACGACGCTCATGATTTCCAACAAGAATGTCAAATTTGGACTTGTCTGACCACAGGACACTTTGCCACTTTGCTACAGTCCATTTTAAATGAGCCTTGGCCCGCAGAAAACTGCGGTGATTCTGGATCATGCTCAATAGTGGCTTCCTTTTTGCATGATAGAGTTTTAGGTGGCACCTGTGGATGGCACAGCGGACTGTGTTTACAGACAGTGGTTCCTTGAAGTATTCCTGGGCCCATTTAGTAATGTCAATGACAGAATCATGCCGGTGAGTGATGCAGTGGCGACTGAGGGCCAGAAGATCACGGGCATCCAGTAAAGGTCTTCGGCCTTGTCCCTCAAGCCCCGTCTACACAATCCAACATCACTCAACTTTTATTGAGTCAACAAGAGTCAACTTCAAGTTGAGTCAACAAATTGAGTGGTGTTGAATAGTGTGGACGGGTTATTCAACTTCGTTCAACAGCACTCAACAGCGTCCAACATTGTTGAATCAGGAATGTGCATGCATATTCTTTTACAACAAGTTGAGCGAAGTTGAGTGAAATTAGCCAATCAACGAGCATGTAGAAATCATGTGGTCTTCTCAAGGCACATGACTTGGACAAAATGGAAGGGGAAGGGGGAAATTTCCCTCCAATTTATGAAAAAATGCAGTTTGACATCGTTCAACAATGTTGGACGTTGTTGAGTAATCTTTATATCGTGCCGACTGGTCACTCAACTTACCTCAACAGGACTCAACTTGAAGTTGACTCTTGTTGACTCAACTAAAGTTGAGTGATGTTGGATAGTGTAGATGGGGCTTTATGCACAGAGATTTTTCCAGTTTCTCTGAATCTTTTGATGATGTTATGCTCTGTCGATGATGAGACCTTCAAAGCCTTTGCAATTTGACGTTGAGGAACACTGTTTTTAAAGTATTCCACAATTTTTTTTACGCAAGCCTTCATGGGTCGGAGAGCCTCTGGCCATCTTCACTTCTGAGGGGCACGGCCTCTCTAAGACATCCCTTTTATAGCCAATCATGTTACACAACTGATGTCAGTTAACTTCATTACTTGTTAAATGTTCTTTCAGCTGATTCTCTTATATATTAATTGCTTTTTCAGCCCTTTTTTGCCGATGTCCCAGCTTTTTTGAGACCTGTTGCAGCCAGAAAATTTGAAATAAGCTCATTTTGTAGATAAAAATGTAAAATGTCTCAGTTTCAACTTTCGAAATTTTATCTATGTTCTATTGTAAATAACATATTGGATCATGTGATCTGAAAGTCATTGCATTTTGATTTTATTCACAATTTACACTTCGTCCCAACTGTTTCGGAATTGGGGTTGTAGAAAGTCTCTATATGAATGCAACCCCCCCACAAACGCGCGCACACACACACACACACACACACACACAAAACATACACACATGCGCGTGTGTGCACACACCCTCACGCACGCAAACACACACCCTCACGCGCACACAAACACACACACACACACACACACACACACACACACACACACACACACACTTCATTAATGTAACTTAGCTGTTAATATAAATAGCCTACCCTGTGAAACAGCACCACTTGTGGTTATAACATAAACACACAGAATGCAGACACAGTAAAAAGGTTTGGATTGATGAAACACTAAAATGGATGACCCAAGATTGCTCTTTGGCCACAGTGTGTTAGTTTTAGCCAGATGTGGAGACAGTAGACCTCCTGCAAACACCATTAGCATCAGTCTTAGAGTTTATAGAAAGTGGTGTGATAAACTAAAAACCTCCAGCAGGAGACATTTCAGTGGGCAAAGGTACCGTGTTAATGAGAGAAGGCAGAAGACAATGGGGAGAATAATTCAGGCGAACAGAAAGACCAGGTACTTATGGCCACACATGGATCACTGGATATGCATGTAAATACATTTAAATTAAAGACAACAGTCTGCACTTCACACTCATACTCATTGTTTTATTGCAATATAATACGCTGGAGTCAGACACCAAAACAACAAAAACTGGGTCACTGTCCAGACACTTTTATATTTGACTGCACATGTATTAATAGAATGTAAACAGAGAGAATGATGATGGACTTTCATTCTTTCAATGATTCAAAATTTGTCATAATTCAAATACAACACAATCACTCCCTCCACAGCATCTGTAGGGCCTTCTCCTAGCCAAGGACCAGCTTGTTCTTTTCATAATTATATAAATTGTTCTTTATTTAACACAGGCAGAATCTAGGTTTTCTTTCAAAGGCAGAAATTCAGTTCTAAAGCACGTTTTATTCTCATGGGCAGGCCAAAAATAACTCATTCTTTTTGACACCCAGCAGATATAAATAACCGCAGCTAACTTTTTAACCGCTCGCGTCTGTCCTCAAACTGCCCTAAAGTATTGTGTGCCTTTAGGTCCAGACCGATCTATACATTCTGATGCATGTCAGGCTATGTGCTGGCACCAGTGTTTCGGCTCTTTTTACATATGCCAAGATAACAAGCGCATCAGAGCTCAATCAACAGAACTACGTAGTATCTAACACCTGTCCTGCTGTGGATCTGTAGCTATTATCAAGTTTTCATCGATGGAGGGATTATTTGATCATAGAAAGCATACTGTGGAAAACCACTGTTCTGTCCCAGAAACTGGAGCTACACACAGTGTCCTTGAGTTCGATTGAAACTACAGTCACTGGTAATGCAGCGACCAGTTTCACCAGACCAAACTGTGGTGTATTGAGAGCTTTCCAAGCAACCACAATAGTGCTTACACAGTGCATCATGGGAAATGGATCCTAGCAACGAGTTTGGAGAAGAAGACAAAAAGATGACCAGTAGCTCCAGTAAAATATGCTAAACTAAAATCCCAACCCGAAGTTTATCGTTGTTCATCAAAGGACACAACAAAAACGACAGTTCGAACTACCCCAGCTCAGTCTGATAAAGAGATAACATGCTGGTCGGTTTGGTGGAGCTTGTCAATTTAGCGCTGCTGGCAGAATCAGTAAAAGGTCGCCGAACACAAACTAAAAGCTATAAATAATCATACAGTAGGCGACTGAGCTGTCCTTTCCATCTCTGCTGTCAAAACGATCAAAGCGAAGCATTCCAGGTGATTCAGCCACAAATGACAAAGCCAACAGAACTGTAAAGGTCGACACTGTTCCCTTGCAGTCCGACGTTCTGACACCAAACTCAGCCTGGTAGTGTGAACCCAACAAAGAGCCAGACCTTTCATCCAGTCCCCAAAAGCTCAGACCACGGCTTGAAAGAGATATCAAAGTAAATTAGCAATCGCCATTTCTAGTTTTCAAGGTCAAAACACAGTACTGTGATTCAGCCTAATTTTACCGCTTGCCCACAGTATCAGGAGAGAGTCTGTTGGGAAGAATTGCTGAATGCAGTCTTCTCTCCCAAAACAGCATGTAAATTGTCAGAAGTAAAAACAATACAAAGGCTGAGCTGAATAATTGGGAGGACAGGCCTGAACTGCATTATCATTGTTACAAAACACATCTACACAAGCTATTCTTCCCCTCTTTGTGCTGCCATCACAGGTCTGGAGGGAAAGATAGGGCCTATTACTGAATTATTAATTATTTAAGGGGTATTTTCTCCCCTATGCCAATAAATTATGTGGTTTATCGCTTCACTTAATAATTAAGCCATTATTTTGGCCATGGGATATAAATTTGGCAACTTGCAAGCATGTACATTTTCCATGCAAATCAAGTAGTCATTTGCATCCTCTAAATGACTCTGGTTATCTCACCCATACAAAAGCCTCCAAACAGAAACTTATAAAAGGTGTCGTATGTAAGAATGCAATCTATTTTATTTCCAACCCTGGTTAAATAGTTTAATATTAATTAATTGCATTGATACATTATTTCGATTCATTTCATTTTGATTTATTGGTCATCCATGACAGGCTGTTGCATTCATATGAAAACTTGCTAAATGCACAGTGTAAATGCCGCAGTACCTCATTAGTCAGAGATGTGCTCTTGTACATTAGTCAGAGGTGCGCTCTTGTACAGGAAATGAGGTCATTCAACTTCATTAATGGCAGGGTGAGTGAGAGTTATAACAAAAAAAAAAAATGATATCTCAAGTTCAGGAGTTGCAGATGGGCATCTGTAGGGAAGCTCTTGTCGGCAGTAGATAATGTATTTGCAAAACAGTCTGGCATGAAAGTCGACTCATTACAGTCCTGATTGTTCACAGGGAGTCACTGTCAATCAATGATAACATTTAGCTGCATTCAATGCAACAAGGAGCCACAAGCCACAAAATAATGGCCTCAAAAGAAAATCAGGGCATCATCATCCACAAACATCGCCATTCTTCATTCCCACTGTGGTGTCAGTTGAGATGTATCAGAAAAGCCTTTTAAATCTAAAATGTATTGCAATGCGTGTTCTGAACCGACTCAGTCTACGGTCTAGGAAATTGCACTCAGATCACCCATAAATCACGCGGCTAATATATACTTTGCGCACTAATTAGCGGAGTGTTCCGCGAGTAGTTCCAGCTGACCTTCACCAGGGGCACGTACAGGATTCCTTTTGAGTCGGGGAAAACTTGCCTCCATCACTGGCAATGCCACCAGCAGGGTTCCTGATGCCACCTCGCTCGGCTGCGTCGGTAAAGTGTTAATGAGCTCCGGAATGTCTGGACTGTAAAGAGTTAATGAGCCGCTATCGGCCGGCTGTGCCTCTCACGCGCCGGTATCTCCGTCCGTCCTTCCCGGCTCGTCTGATTCAGGAGGCCGTGCAGCGCAATAAACGATCAGAAAGATGGAGTATGATGACTCCGTGATCCTGCTGACATACTGTGCCTAGCGACCACCCGCCCCCATCTTGGCTTATCGTTGATGGACTGTGCTCGGCTATAATGTCTTCTCCGATTAGGAATGGCATG
This sequence comes from Gymnothorax javanicus, assembly GCA_029692085.1. Classification (NCBI taxonomy): domain Eukaryota; kingdom Metazoa; phylum Chordata; class Actinopteri; order Anguilliformes; family Muraenidae; genus Gymnothorax; species Gymnothorax javanicus. Next base: position 29,291,466 of record CM056209.1, on the reverse strand, counting down.
TGGTTTTAAATAGCACCGATATGGGGCGATGGAGTGGGGTATTATTGAACTCAGGGACATTCTGTAAGCCCCGCGGTGCTGTTCTGCTCAGACGGTCTATAACAGGCGCAGATTTCGCGAACTTAATAACTTTGTCTGTATTCGTTTGTCAATTGACAGGTAAGTTTCTTCAACTCCCTCAGGCTAAATGGCTGAATGTAATTTCAGTATTTTATTTTCAGTCAGTAAAGCAGTGGCGGGTCAAGAACTGGGAATTGGGGTGGCACAGACTCGAGACGTCCCTTTTAGTCCTGGCAAGTTCTCAATCATTTTCCTTTATTGACGCGTTTTCCAATTATCGTAATTGGCAACTGAAGACACGGTTTTATCTCCATATGCGATCTAACAGCGATGAAATCATGGGCTAAATTCAGTAGGCTACAGTGGCGAAGCCAGAACTGAGAATTGGGTGCACAAAACAGAACATCCGTTTAAAACAATTATTAGTCCTGACCTGTTCTCGGTCATTTTCATAATTTACAAAAGGTTCACTCCGAGAGCACTCCACACTTAACAGGTGCTGCTTGTCCTCCCCAATTAGGTAAGACGACAATCATTCATCTGGACACGTATTTGCTGAATTTAAATCAACGTTGCTCAAAATTGCATGCCTGTCGACCCTCAAGCAAATAGCTTGAGCCGCAGGCTTTTTATAGCCTATTTGACTGCCGAGTGCCACTTTTTTTTTTTAATCAACCTACGCAATACCGAGAGTGAAAGGCAATTTTTCACTGGAACGCAGACCAGTTCAATCAACGCGAAGCATTGGCCTATAAGTAAATTATTTTTCTGTACTGAATTTAGCCCATGATTTCATCGCAATTAGATCGCATATGGAGAGAAACCGTGTCTTCAGTTGATAATTGGAAAACTCGTCAATAAAGGAAAATGATTGAGAACTTGCCAGAGCAAAAGGGACGTGTCTGTGCCACCCCAATTCCCAGTTCTAGACCCGCCACTGCAACAAAGACACAGGCATCGAAGTGAAACCACAATATTGAGTATATATCCATATCCAAAATGATAACCATAATTTTACTGAAAACAATCCTGCAAACAGAATTAACTGTAAGAACATTGAATCAATTGCTCATTTTAAGACTGAAGTGACACCGGGGAGTCACTATAGGGCCGGGGTGGCCAACCCTGGTCCTGGAGAGCCGCAGTGTCTGCTGATTTTTGGTGTTACTCAGCAATCGATTGATGGATTAAAGTAGTTGATTACTCACTTAACTGATCTCACCTGGTGTCTCAGGTTTAATTTGGTAATAATGAGCCAATCAAGCAATTAGCAGGAACAACCGACAAGACTCCTAGAACCAATTAAGCAGACTTGCAGGTTGTGACAGCAATCTACGTGTTAACCAAGATTTGTCAATGTGGTTGGATATTTAGCGTAGTTGTAATGCAGACAAAGTAGAAGTACAGAGTACTGATAAAAGTTTATAGAGCAGGGGTGGATAACGCTGGTCCTGTAGAGCCAGAGGGTGTGCTGAGTTTGGTTTCCTCCACCCGATTTAAATCTAAGACACCAGGTGAGATAAGTGAAGTGTGTAATCAACTGCTTTAATTCATCAATTACAAGTGCTGAGTAACACTAAAAACCAGCAGACACTGCGGCTCTCCAGGACCAGAGTTGGCCACCCCTGCTATAGGGCATTTAGCGATCTGTGACAGATCTCCACCAATGGGGGTCACCATTGAGCTCATAGTTCTCAGGAAATCGATTTCTTCTCATCTGAGAAATCCACTTCAGAGTCCTCCCACAAAGACGAAAAGCATCGTTAGCAGAACATATCCAATATCCACCAGTAAATCAGCCCATAAAACTTGGTTTTATCAATTATATCTGTTTCTCTAATTCAGTGTTCTTTCCAAAGTCCTCTTTAATGAGACATGAGGGGTTGTGCTGAGAATTTCTAAACGGAAAGTCAATGACAGAAAAGCATCAGTGCTCATTCACCACAATATAACCGAGGTCTTGGGCTCTCCAAGTAGTTAAGTATTTAAACAGGCTTGTAAACTGTGTGTACTACACGTCCGCGTAGCTGGCCTGCAAGACCTTATTCGCTGCTTACATTTGAACTTAGGCAGAACCCTATAAGGTTAAGAGTTTGCACAATTAGTAATGTTTATAGTCCCCTCTATGGAATATTCAATGTTCAAAATTAAAATGAGTCCCCATCTTGCATTCATGCATTTTACTTCAAGCATCTACTATACTGTATTCTTATGTTTTAGCTTATTTGGTTTTGGTCAATTGTCACCAATGACCTCACGTGTAAAAATTAAGACCGATAGATAATAAGATTAGTCCGTTTGATGATATTTTCCTCACGCTACATGATTTTTCTCCACCCCAGGAATAAAACTGAAAAAAGTTTTATTTAGCCTGCTATACTGATGTTGTCACTTGTATTATTACATGTACAACACAACACAATGTCATTTTTGTAATGATCCTGCGTATTTCATGATAAGGAAATCCATGTTTAAATTGGCACGACTACTTGTAATTTAAAAATGGGGGATGAAAAGTAGCGTGACAGCACTAGAACACAAGGACAAGTTTGAGAGGTGAAAAGTTCGCTGATGTCAGGGCAGGCTCTCATCCAGGCACTTATTTCCCTCGGCACGAAGCACCTTTCTGGTTTCCAAGGACGAAGTCGATCAGGAATACACTCTAAAAACACTCATCCTCGTACCCGTGCTTCAGACAGATGCATTACTGCCTCCCTAATTACCGCAGTAGAAGAGCGGAAGTGTACGGGGCCCTGATGAGCTCTCATTTATATGGACGTCCGCGGAACAAAGCCACTGCCGACAACGCAAGGAGCTGATCTCGCGCAAATAGGCGCGCGCTTTATACCTGCGAGCTGCTACTCTCGAGGTGTCTGGAGAGAAGACGCGATCTGTGGCGGGAATCGGCGCCCCAACCATCAGCTCACCGTCTCCTGTACGCAATCAGAAGAGGGCCGCCGCTGTTTCAATTAGTCTGCCTTCGTCACATAATTGAACTCCAACAGAGTATGTCTGAGACCAGCAGGGACCGAAGATAATTGCGGGGACATCATTGTTTGGCAACTGATGGATTGTTGCAGAAGTTTTCACGGCCTCAAAAAACTCTTGATTTTCATTATTTCCAGCACACTCAGTTTGGTACAACTTTGCAATGAGGGTACATTAATTAACCCTCTATGGTATGATGCCAGTTTGGGAAAAAAAAAATTGTGTAGTGTTTTTTTTTTTTTTTTTTTTTTGTCTTAGAACAAACAAAAAAAAAAAAAGACATTATCTAAAGAAATCAAAAAAAAAAATTTTTTTTGGGAAGTTTTTGGGGTTCGTTGCCTGGAGGCAGCATTTTACCATAGTGGTGCATGTGTAAAAAAGAGAGCTTTTGTTTCCAAATTTGAACAAAGTTTATTTCATAAACATATGGAAAATATTCAACAGCCTCAAGAGGAAACAATTCATGCCATTGTAAATTCCAAAAACATCAATAAAAAAGGAACTTGTGGCAGGAAAACACTTGTGGACCAAGTGTTCCCCTCACCTTTGTAAATCTATCCTCAAGGAATGGGCACATTCTCCAGAGTCTGATGCGATTGGGTTTATTGTAAGTCGCTAAAAGTGAAATACAAAACCCCAGGCTGGTGTGCGCAAACAAGGAAGCATTCATTCTTCATCAATCCCCGACACAGACTGACCACCGATTGTCCGAACTCTCGTATTTATTAGCCTTTTGGGACGTCCCTTAAAGTGGGATTAAATATGACTCTTTTTACCTTATCAAACGTTGTTAATTTCTGATTGGTACAGTGTCATATAGCAACACTCCACCCTTAGTTACAAGCTTGCCATTATACAGTATAATAGTGTAAATTCATTTTAGGCCTCCAGGGATGCTCAAAGACCGTATCTGATCCTCCCAAACCTAGGGTTCACTTGAAGGTCAGTGTGGATGCCCAAGTGCGCTGGATTCCTGGATATTTCCAGAATAAACTGGAGTGAGCCGGCTCATTGCTGCTTATTGGTTGACTACCAATATGGTCATTCCGGAAGATTAGCTCATCTAGCCAGCCTTGGTCGGCCTGCTGGGGGTTTTGCTATCTGGGTTTTTTGGCAAATTTAAGAGTTTTTGCCTCTTCTCAGATCCACACTCTTACAGCAGTTTTAAAGGGCCACAAGAACCTGGCTGAGTTCTCTCTGTTGAACTGTGATTATGGTAATACTTTGAATTTAGAACATTTTGGGATATTTTTCCCACCACAAATTCTTTTCATAAATTGCATGTCTGAATGTTGCCTGTAGGTAACACTGTACCCTTTTGGAACAACCCATTGAAATGAATGTGTCAAAGAATTGAAGCATAATTTTTTAAACTTTACAACTTCACAAACAAAATTATGATGAATGGTATGCTTTTGAACATTATTTATACCTCCACACACTACCAAAATTTCACGGTATTGCCGTGGTGATTCCATAATGGTACAATGTTGCCTGAAGGCAACATGCAATTTTCCATAATGGTATGTTATTGCCGCAGGACAACAATTGCATTTTAACAAGTTTCCATTATTTATTTAGCAAATGAAGTGCATTAAACTATCAAAAATTAAGCTCTACTCTCCTACTATTGTGAATATATTTTTTCCAGACTGAAAAGGGCCAGGAAACAATGTTTTCAGACCATTTTTGTGGAGCAAAATGGCAAAGCTGTTTTTTCTGAGAAAGTTTGCAAAAAAAGGGATTCTATATGGCTTCCATAAAGTCATGTGACAAATTAAAGCATTGTTATTGGTTCCTTATGGTCTTCCCTCGTTTTCAGAGTATTGCATCATTAAAGGGGATGCATTGTGGAGATAACGCAGGCCAAAAATGGGTTTGTTGCCTGAGGGCAACACGGTACCATAGAGCAGTGGTCTTCAACGTTGTTCCTGGGGACCCACTGTGTATACTTGCTTTTCTTCCAACCACAGTTGTAATTGCAGGATTTTAACAAGCTGTTCATTTGTCTTAATTAAGTGTATTTAAAGGTAACCTAGAATGGTTGAATGGGGTATTTATCCTTGTTCAGTGATGTGACATATACACAACAAAATTTTGGTTGGGTCTGTAATGCCTCAATGCTTCCTAAAAACCTCTCTCAAAAAGCTGTGATAGGGTGGGGGATTTTAAACGCGTTGTTTTGCACCTATTTGGCGACCTTTCGGGCTTAACTGGCTACCTCATTATGAAATGCAAGGACTTAACGCTGATTGGCTGGCTTTGCTGCCTAAAGCGAAGCAAGTCATAATCGCTCTCCATGTTACTTGCGGTGAAATTCACCTTTACGCAAGTGAAACTGAAACTTCAAGGCACAAGGATTTTAATTCCACGTGAGAATCTCATTAATAAGCATTCATTGAATAATTGTGGACTACGGCGAATAATCCTAAAAAATGCGCCAGACCCATGCCAAATGCATGAGACTTGGCATCTCTGCTACTTTCATGTTTTGGTGTTGACGCACCAGGCGAAACATCTTCACAAACTAAAGGCGCAGATGCCGACCTCCCACCGTCTTAATGTGAGCATGGCAGGATGATTGGCAACAACAATCTTCATGGATTTATTTCAGATCTCGTTTCAAAGCTGTTGTTGAGTGATAATCACGTCATACGACATTGGCTTGACAAGCAAAACGAATATATTCTATTTTTAACGTTTTAAAAACAATCTAACAACAACGTGATACTTACAGTTTGTACCGGTTGTTGAGGTAGACGCAAAGTTGGAACTGCTCCGCTACGTAGCACCAAATGCTGCGAGAAGCCGGCTTGAAATTGTACCAGGTTAGTAAAACTGTCAGAGGTGAAATGGGCTGAGCAAAGTAACAGTCTGTGATTGAATGTAGTGGGAATCCGATTAAAAATGAACAGCAGCCACGCATCTCGTGCATTTCTTTCGGTTGGAAAGTTGTGGAGCGTTTGCACACTGCTTCCACAGCCTGGGAGAGCACACCTTGGTACCCCACTCGCCATTTTGCCTTGACCTTCACAAACAATGCTGCAATTTACTTTCCGTAGGGGGCGGGAGAGCGGGTGTATGCAAATTATTTTGAAGGGGAGGAAACGGAATGAGAGTGTGGGGGGTCAGTGAGATACATATGACATCATATGTATGCGTTGTTCAGATTGGCCCATTTTCTGGCGGTCATTTTTAAAAGAGGAATTTCTATGAAACGGAGATGTACAGAATGCCTAGCACTTTTCATATGTTCTTGAATGCTGGTAGACTACCGTTATTCAACATAGACAAGGTAAAAATGGTTTTTGATTCTATGTCACCTTTAATGTTTAGACCAGTTATTTGCCCTTTTAATTCACGAGATAACAGAAATATCTATGTTTGCCATCAAGAATAAAAAAAATGCCATACCCACATTGCTATACATTGGAAATGACAGCATAAAATGAGAGAAAACGATGTAACCAATCAAATTAAAGATGTACTTGGCTCCTAATTGGTGAAAACTAATTAGCACATCATGACAAATTTATTTGACAAGTAAATGGTAAAGAGTCAAACCAGCTTTGTGTTAATCTAATTAAGTTCACCTGAAGTTTTTTGAAAGAACTTGAAACAGTTGTGTCCCTCAGCCAAATTTTGGGTTTACGGAGTTCTTCAGTATCTAATTTGATCTGTTTCAAATGTTACAACGCTGGAAATTTCTTGCAGTACAGAAATAAAACCACAATCTTCAAGGACATTTTATTCTTCATAGCATGTATGGATGTTTCTATGTAATATTTGGTTAAGACAGTAAGTAACAATGCTAAATATGAAAAACAACTAATTAAGACATTAACAGCTTGTTAAAATCCTGTGATTACAATTGTGGTTGGAACAAAAACCAGCATACACAGTGGGTCCCCAGGAACAACGTTGAAGACCACTGCCATAGAGGGTTAGCATTGTTTAATGCAGTAGTAAGCATTAACTATTAGTTACTTAACTGTTAACTAATGCATCATGATGCCGAGTAAACATTATATAACCATAATTAACCATTTATTAATGCTCTTTGTCAGTCAAAGTGAAGTTGAAAACATCCCTTAAGTAACACTTCAAACTATTAAACTATTCAATAATGTATAAATATATAGTCAACATGAAAACCCTTAATTGTTTCTGTGCACATAAGTTAATTGTTAATTAACTGCTAGTTAATGCTTATTACTGCATCAACTAATGTTAATTACTGAACACTTATTGTAAAGTGTTGCCTCTATTTCTGTGTAAATGTGCATGAGCTGAGAAACCTAGCATGACAAGTCCACATTTGATGATTTGAAATATCCATGCATTGCAGGTAATGATGATTCCATCGCAGTTTTACATCCAATAGGCAATTTGATTGCTATGAATGGCAGGGCATCAGTGTGATTAGCACAGAAAGCTGTACGACAGAGACGCTGGCCCATACTGCTTCCAGAAGCTCATTCTGCTCACACTGACATGGCTGTTGTGTAACACCATAATGGTTTGCTGGCAGCCAGAACTGAGCCACTGTGGGGTGCAACAAACAGCAGATGTTTCGGGAGACCAAATTCCATAATCAAGAAAACGGATGGCTGGAATATTTCCACGAAAAGGATCAGAAACACTGTATAATGAACCAGAGGACTCATGGGACTGTGCCATCTTACAGCACGAAAGAAGGCAGACTTTACCTCCTCACTGTTGCATGAATAAAACAACAAATAAAGAGCTCAAATTAAATCTGCTTAGTGTCATGTAATGTTCATCAGTATTCTTTCAGTCAGGACCAATATTCAGACCTCATTTGGTCATGTTTCACAGTAGATTCCAAAATACTTCAGGAGAGCGCTCATTCTGGAAGATATTCTGCTAACACAGCATTTAAGGCCTGTTTCACAGAAAGCTATTAAGCTTTTTCCTTGAGAAAAAACAAGTCTTATATGGAGAATTTTCTCCCCAGAATATCTTTTTTTTATTTTTAGGAGTAGGCTTAATAACTGTGTGCAAAATATAGGCCCAAAGCAACAAATGTTTTGTTTAAAGAGCCAGTTTTTTTTAAACAATATACCCAAGACTACAGTGTGCAACAGCGTGAATAGTCGGCTTACAACTATGTACTCTATAGTCCCAACTAAGATGCTGGTGATATAAATATACCCTTTATCAAGCTGTAACCATTTGATATTCACGCCCACAGTTGAAACACAGCATCAGAAAGTAAGAGCATCAGATTGCTGTCAGAGTTCTGAACGTCTCTTTTCATGAATTATCAAAAGTGGGGCACATTCCCCATCCCCCTCTCGCTATGATTCTGTGCGCTCGTTAAGCGAGATTCTTCTCGATAAAGCACCATTCTGGAGCCTCTCAGCTTCAGTTCATCATCTACTGAGAGGGGCTCTGGCTGTGATCTACCGTGAAATGAGCCAAAAGACGTCAAGTAACCTGTAGAAAAGTAAACTTTTTCATAGCCTGCCAGGAAATTTTCAGCAGAAAGAATTCAAAACAAAATGTGCACACTGAAACCTGTAGTGGGGATAAACACAATATTGAAAAGCATTCATATTCAAAGTGCAGATAATTCACATCAAAGTGAACTTTGGGATACCTATTAAGGCACATCCTGGTATTATGTGGGATGTCATCAAAAACATGCTAAAATATATACAATACATTCTGAAAAAAAAACAGCATCATTCCTAGATGTATTGCTGCCATGAAAAACCCCAAAAATCTCTCTTCCAGAGAGTGATGGCTTATTCACCAAATCTAATTAAACCTCTTAAACCCACGATCAATAAAATTTCCACAGTGCCTGGCCTTATCTCTCTTAATGGTTCGGATGGGCTTTATAAGGAATGATGATGTTGGCTTCCCATCTATTATTCATAAAGTAAGAGTTCATAATTTGCTACTTTTTGCAAATGAATGTTTCAATAAAGAACCAGATCTCCCCGTAAATATGGAACCCCACTCAGGTCTCCTCGCATTTCAGTCCAATAAGCGTAATCATCAAGTAATGCTGGGGTATTTTAAACAGCATATCATTGGGAAGGACCTCTTGCAGGAGTGAGAACGCTGTAGATCAGAGTTTGCCCTTGGCTGGGTGATATAGCAGATCAAAGCCCAACATGTTCTGACGTGACATAATAGACACATTGGATAATGTACTGGGAAAGAAATGAAGCTTGGCATTTCATCTCGACAGAGCCACCATTAACGAGGTTGAGGGGTTCATTGATGATGGATTTGTCTGCTGCCCTGGCTTCTGTACCTGGTCACTTGCATAGAACCTCAAAGCGGATGTCAGCAAATGTCACACAGCAAAAGAACAGATTTCTTGCTTGACGAGGCTTGAGCGATGTATCTAATCAGGCAACAAAGAGATCGCAGCAAACTTGGAGCCACAATGATGTCCTTTGCTCCTATGCTGTGAGCAATCAAAGATAAAACCAGAGGAGTGTTAGCTTTTTATTCTTGAATGCTTTGTATCTCTCTTTTTTAGAGCGCAGGTGCAGTTCAGTCCGGTTTGACTGTCTGTTTTTGTATGAGTGTTCAGCTGTGAACCGATCCAGCCGTCACCGACTCCACAACTCACTAACGGCACCAACAACAAAACCTGATTTCCATCAACAAGCTGGCTACTCAAAATGTCCACCAAAATCAATAGTCTACAAAAAAAAATCAATGTTAATAGCAGCCATTTTAGGAGCAACTGAAAATCTCAGTGCTAAAAGTGCATAAGTCGCAAAATGCCCATTTTGAGAAAATCGAGGCAGTTGACTTCTGTATCTATAAAAGACATCCCATCCTTACCTCACAGTGTGTGAAAATGTGACTTAAGTACTTTTAGCACTGGGCTCTTCAATTAATACATTTCCAACAGGACATTAAAATGCACAAAGCCAGGGAGAAACCTGTTGTGGATGTCGCATTTGGCAGCATATCTTATCACTGACTTTGAAATGGCTTTCTTCGCGATCCCGTTTCCTTTGTGATTCTTTATGAAGTCATACGCCTCAATAACAATGAGTGCTTCAGCAATTTCTGTGTGACCCAAGAGTCAGCTGTGCTCTCTGAGCTCCCTGTGCTTTTGAGGGGCACATAATTTGCATCCCACAGGTCCTCTCGTCTGTGTGTGTTCACACAACATCTGCAGTCTGCTGCTAACGCGCCGGGCCACAGAATCTCATCCAAACCCCGGCCGCCGCACCACTCCGACAGGCCGCTGCATCGCGGGGCATTCATTACCATTTATGGACAGTGAGACGTGGTCGTCCTACTTGTTTATTCCCGCTGAGCCAAACTGCTGCTTCAGCGATGTCTCCTGTCACCAGCCATAGCCAAATTAAACCGTCTCACTGCCGCTCGGAAGATGAGAGATGTACTGTGGGGCCACATTTCAATAATGCCGCACAATGCGGTGTGACACAGCTTGTGCAAACTGTATCATTCTACCTCTCTCCCACACATTTTCCAGTTCTTTCCATGGAGTTGTCTGTTGTGTTAAAAGCAGTAAAGGTATCGATAACAGTGCCTGTCGAGTCATAAACTGACTTAAGCAGGCCAGATACCGAGGTAGCTGGTTGCATTCCCCAGAGCTTCCGGAACATATTTTTCACATCAAAGAGAAATGTTTTACATGCCAGGAGGGAGGCAATGGCTCGTCTTCTTACTCTAGCCAGTTTAGCTTAACTCAGCAGTTCACTGCTTTTCTGTAGAAAGTGTCGAAATGCAGAAAGTATGTCTTCTCTGTTCACAGACAGATGTTTTAAACAGAAGGCACAATGGGGCTCCCATGTCTCAGTACACATAATTCTGTTTTATTCTGTAGTTTTTAGCTGAACTCATTATGCACTGACTGGAAGTAGTAACTACTGGTATTCAATGGCTAGTCTACTCTCTTGGCCCGGTTGCAATACATTCAGGTTGACTGCCTTTAATATTATGGATGCTAATTCGTCGGCTGAATGAGATGCGGCTGTTCCCATTGGCTGAACTTACACAAGCAGTAGAAGGTCAACACCACAGTACATAATGAATGCTCGAATGTGATTGGCTCATTAGCTTGGGAGACTCACTTCTCTCCTGTTCAACACAAAGCATTAGTTCGTCACTATCAGTTCTGTGCTTACAGGTTAGGAGGTCTTAAATAGAGGAGTGAGGTCAGCGTTGTCATTCATGTTTTTTTTTTTTTTTTTAAATCAGATGTCTGAGAAAACAAAGCCTTTTTTAAATGAGGCCTTGACCTTTGTTGGAATACAGCGCGCTTTTCTGCCGGGTTTCGATCCCTGGCTCCAAGCCTTTTTCGTCACGAACAGTTAAACACAAAACCCCGCGTCTGAAATAGATCTCCCATCGGGACGGAACCCCGGCGTGCTCTGGTGCTGCGGCGGTTCATTTTTCATTCATGATCCTGAATTTTTCATCGCCCGTCACGCGCTCCCTCCGGCGGAGGTTTTGACATGTGCTGTGATAAATCGAGAGTTTACAGGTCTGTCACCCAGGTGTCAGGGAAGACAACAGAAAATGGCTACTTATCTGTCCCATTATTTTCAGCGATGTCAGCAGACAGGCAAGCCGTCCTCTCAGTTCAATCGATTTATTAGCTATTCTGCGCGCAATGGATCCAAGAGAACGACCATTAAGCGCCGCACTGAACCTTTTAACACAAAACTAAGGGCCTTGTTCAAATCTACGAAACAGTTAATAAGAATTTGTACTTTGATTCTGTACAAAAATGGAAGAGGTTAGTGCTAAGTGTACTTGAGTCACATTTTTACACATCATGACAAAATAGGGTGGGGAAATGTATTTTATAGTTACCTTATTCGATTGTCAAAATTTTCCCATTGTGGACATTTTGTGAATTAAGAGCTTCTTGCACTGGGGTCTTCATTGCTATTTGTTTCACAATACTGGGTATAAATATTTAGAAATTTAAAGTGAAGTCTCTGCTCCAAGCAAATCTTCAAACCATTCGCGCTAGGATAAATAGTCTAAATGAAACAAATGCCAAATTGATCAAGTACTTTGCTTGCAACGACGCTTTGTGACATGCCTCATGAGCCTAGATCAGAAGAACCGAAGACAGGACTGCGGGGCCTGCGTTTTAGCGCTGGTACTGAACTTGTGCCGTACCTTACATGCAGGCAAACAAGGCAGCGCAGGCATCGTGAGCTGTGCCGCTGGTGTAATTAAAATTAATCAGGGAGTCTTGCGTGCGTGCCTTTGATAACTGCGGAACTGACACAAATCCCAGCAGTCAAAACGATAATGTCTACTTGTCAATCTCAAGGGAAAACCCGGCATTTCAGTAACGGTTGCAGCCGACTACTTAAGAGCTTAAAGCATTTAAGAAATAAAACACACTAAACGCGTATCAATTACCCTGCGGTGAAATTGACGCAGTTAATAAACTCATAAGATTAATCACTGTTTGAGGACAATTCATTTCAAAAAGAGGGATAAAAGATGTAATAAAACTGCCATTTCAAATGACGGGCACCCCAATTCGAAGAATGAGTAAAATCGAAGACCTGAAAGCGTACAGTGCCATGACACAATATCATCAATTGGATCAACATCCAGCGAGTTGTAGCTGATCAACCTCTCCACGAGGGGACTTACGCAAAAGAATCAGTCGCACTCTGAGACAATATCGACACGCTATCAAGTGTATTTGACGAAAATAATCTAAATTGATGAGAAGATGAGGAGAAAAAAAATTTGGTACCAGCGGGTCATATATTCACCAACTTCATATAAATGCCGTCTGGGGGAAAAAAGAGACGTGATGCAAACTTCAGTGCTTAAGCTCATCCCTGCGTTTGGAAAATTTCTGAATGTGGGTAAATGTTTTCTCGTCCAGTACAGAACTCAAAGTGTTTCTTTAAACTTCTGCTGTAGATTCTCACACCTTCAAACTAATGAAGACTCCGTGTTTCTCAGAGAACGTTTACCAGGAGAAAGCATTCTTTTCCAGCGCTTCTACTTCCTCGACTAGATGTGCAAATGGTGCGGAACTGGGATGCGCTTTATCGCCTATGGTGTTGCTTAAAATGGCCTCAGATCCCATGCGATTAACCATATAAATATCAGGCTCCCGAAACGAATCTAAAACAGTCATAAAAAGCTGAACATGGCAGAGTGACTGACAAATATACCCGAGGTGACTTTTTAAAACTACCATAGCTCCTTCTTGAGACATAAATGTCTGGGCATAATAATTAATCAATTGGTTAATTAATTAATTAACTTAATTTATTTAGTATTTCATGGATGCTTATGTAAGCTAACGGTATTGCCTGGTTCAATATGGGAAAATTATACTCAACACCAAAACAGATTTTAACCAAGAAAACATAAATCAAATTTACATCAAATCTATTTTCCAGGTCTTAAGCAAGTAACAAATCTTCCTGGTTTCATAGGTGTGCCGCGGCACGCTATTTGGCATCTATCGTTCACCGGTACGTTTCAGTGGGCGCTCTGAACAAAAGGACCTTGGGTAAATAACGTCTTTCTTCACTCAACGCGCAGTCTGGCTGATACTTCTACGGGTGCAAGAGTATAAATGTGCGCAAAGAGACAACGACTGGACGCAATTGAGGAATCGAACCCACAACATCTGAATTACGCGTATTCTCAAAACACCGTTACCCATTGCACTTCCCAGCGGCTAGAATAGCCTCCATGCGTCTGTTTACAGTCTGACAAGCACGAGCGATTTCTGTAATTTGGCAAGAATTAGATTTACATGTTTGCGACGACATCTCCGATGCGAGCTTCTCAAAATAAATGCTACTTCCAAAGAAAGAAGCCAGTGTCTTTTTCAGCAAGAGGAATACTTGCAGATGTCATCATGCAATGATTTGCAAAACTGGTTGCCTACCTTCGAGAGCGAATAGATCTAATTCCTCGAAAATGACAAAAGTTTCAAAATGGCAGCCTGTGTGTGGAATGTAAACACGTATGATGTGAGGTTAAAAGTTCTACATATAACTTAATGAAGTATGGTCCTCTTATTTAGTATGCATCTGTATGTAGATGTTATTTCACACCTACTGTAGCCAATTTTATGAAACGTGCAATGCATAGATAACTGTTTAGTGTCAATAATCATGTTTGGAGTCCTTTGAAATGTTTTTTGTTCTGCGCAATCTTGGTTTACTCTAATCAAAACAACACGATTTACGTTGTACGTTATACATTGTCTGTAGATGCAGAGGTTTACAATACTAGGTGAATGCGCATAACAGGTGCAAAGAAAGTGAGGAATTGATATATGACCAATGAACAATACTTATTTTGAGGGTCCTCACAGTTACAACATCTTACGAAGACTGTCGGTTAGCACTTCCCTCATAAGCCGACATGTGAAATTCGTTTTCATTGACCAACACATTTTATCAGTTTCAGAAATGAAATCATAATGCTACTTGCTTAGCATATCAGAGAATCAGTTTTGGTTATTGTCTTGATGGGTCGCATAATCTCTTGGAGTGAACATCTTTATAAAATTGAATTCAACTCATCTGATTTTTATGGGCTGTATAATGCTCTTCACAGAGGCACTGTCACTGTCTGTTCGCAAAGATCGATTGTTTGCTATAAGCATACCATACCATGATTCAAATATGAATTAAAATCTGTTCATAAAGTATATAAACAACTTGCCGTTTATATTTATTTCTGATACGCCACCCACTTCCTCTGAAAAAATGAAGACTACACGTTTCAATTTCAATATGCGTTAATTTCAGGATAACATCTTAACTCACCATTCAAGTTCGAGGACGAAAGCCAGTCAGCTCCTGTCATGTTAGCGCCACTCATATTTCATGGTTTTCCAGTTGCTTAACCAAGCCGAAATCCCTCACAAAATATTAGCCCGAAAAGTCACCCTCTATCGTATTAAAATTCGCGCTCTTCATATTGGTCGATCATTGTCTCTGTCTCACTTTCCATCACGTCGGACATTTTCATGTGAAGATGCCTCTTTTTAAAACGTAATGTTTCGTTAAAGAGATCACCGTTCCACGTTTTTGGGCACTAAAACGCCCTGGGCGGAAATGACAACTTCTTTTTAGGAGGCAGACACTTTGGACTTCGCCAGATGTGCTCTTCATCTGCAAGGATCTGATTTTTTACAGTTTACAGACACGAAGGCAACACAGTGCAAGTGATGTCATATAAGTCTAGCCAATCACCTGGCCGCTTCTATTCTCCCTTGTCCTGAATCTCTGTATCTACAGTAGGCGAAGTCACAGTTTTAACATTGTATATTGTATAGTTTTTTGATTTGGAAGTCAGGTGGATTTTATTGTCAAGGGGAATGACCTTATTAATCTACAAATTTTGTTGACATCCTAATTTCACTAAGAGAACTTTGCTGAAGAACAATGCTCAAACCGTTTCTGCTTGAGATAAAGTTCATCGAGTCGAAGCGCCGCGGAATCACCATGGCTTACTTCACCTTTAACAGATCTAGCTGAAGAATACTTGGACAACACATTCAATCAAACACTGCAAGAGAATCCACGTTACAACTGCAACAACAATATAGCAATGCCCGGAAATAGATTTTTATCCACTTTTGGGGACATGTGCCTCTAGTCCTCACCGGAAGAAATATATGGCCTATTGTACAATTATGAAATGCATGGGCACTCACTAAGAAGAAAATCAGTGCTTTTTAAGAATTTTCACTGAAGTACTTTTCCTTTTCATCCAAGGAACGATCAATTAAGTGTCTTCAAAGGCCATTAAATCATATATGGTTTATGGAAACTGTGCAACCGTGGATCGGAAAGCAGCCTGTTTGTAAATAAGGACAATGCCGTAGATAATGAGCCTCATACAAGTGGGCTACGACCGCGTGGCTCCTGACACATGGGGCGCACTTACAGCGTTCAGCTCGTTTCAGAACCATTACGTCTGGACAGCTCCGGGATGCTTTGCTTCTGGAAAGGGATTCGATTTCTTCTAAAACAAGCAATGTAAAATACAACTCGTGCGCATTAGCTGAGTTTAATTTTCAAATGTAGGCAATTATATACGTTGAGGAGCAGATATCATTCCAACAATCAATTAATTGAATAGCGTTTGCGTTTTAAATGGTTTTATTGGCAGAGGCAATCAGCTATCATAATGTACACTAGAGCAGAACCTTACTTGGATGCACTCACATGATAGCTGACGACAGGGAAACAACATTAGAAAATACAAATGAATCCAAGATGACTATGAAGTTTCCAAAATATACTGAACACCGTGGTGATGACAGAAGCGGCGAGTAGTCATTAGGAAGCACTGTGTCCATAAAGTGCACGTGAAAATAAAGTGTCCCTCATCGTAACTGCCGCTGGTAGACATCTTATTGCCATAGTTCCTGCTCGTTTTAGTGAGGAGGGGAAGGAACATCACAGAGGCAGGTCTTTTATCACAAGATGAAATAGTTATGCCATTATGGAAGGGTTTCGAGGGCTAAAACACGGGAGGACAAACACCATCATATTTTGGCTAATCCCGCCATTTCTCGGCAAGAATCTAAATTCTCCAGTTTAGAACTCAAATCTGCGCCTCTCCTCAACAGACTAATCCATGCCTCCTGTGGCAGTGACCCATCGGCTGTCTCATAGCAACCACAAATTAGAAAGCTAAAAAACAAAACCGCGGAGTATGAGTCCGAATTATTTTGACAGGGGCATTGAACGGAAACGAGCCCCTTCACGGCAAATTGCAGACAAGAGCTCAATTAAATAATCACGCGGAAAAGACAGAATGTTCTCATGACAGTTTTGAATGCTAAACAAAGGTCAACGCTTTGATCTGAGGTCCACAGGCTAAGCGCGTTCAAATAAACATAGATGCTAATGACCTTTTAAGCGATCGTAATTCATAATTTCTTCCTGGATTAAATGAGGTGGAGAGTTGGGGGCTGGGTTGGGGGGTTGGTTGACAGTCTATGTGAAGACTGATTTTCGGAAATGTTAGTGCTAAAAGCGAATGCAGAACGGAAACAAACCAATGCATATTATTAATATATACAGTCGTAGGTGCCCTGCATCTTGGTAAAGGTTTCAAGTCACTGAAGCAAGCCTGCAGTCAGTCACAGCACCTACTTGCACACTAATCAATAAATGTAATAAATATTAGTTTTTTCAATAATAAAGGTTTAGTTTTTAATCGTCACAAGGCTACAGAGAGCATAGTACTGAGCAGACTGGACCATTGTAGTGCTCATTAAAATGGGCAGGAAAGGAATAGGTCTCATCGCACTTCTGTAATGAGAAAATTGCACCCAGAAATACGCTAAAGATGGAGCTGTACAGCACATGACATTACTTATGACAACCAGAAGGGTAATATGTAATTTCACAAAACATTGTAGTATGCAAGGCAACCGTTTTCAATTCAACCTTCTTTATCTGCCTACTTTTCTATCAGTATGTTTTACACCTGCAAGGAGAAACTACATCTCAGCAACAGTCTCCTAAAGAGCTTTTTTGACCTCTACATTGGTTTTAATTTTCAAGTGCACATTCATGACCAATGGTTCACAACTGTGCAAAGGTAATTAACTTGGATTTGTTTAGTATTTTAGTTGCAGAAATTGCAGCACAGAGCTACTGTATACATAGATGAATACATTAAATGTGCAGAAAGCTTATAAAATGCTAATTTATGTGTCAGGGAAAACAATATCTTTTCATTAATTAATAGCAAGAGACACTTATAAGACTTTGGAGTTTTCTCATTCCTTGCAACTTTTCCAAAAACAGCCTTTTAGCATGTTGTCTTATCTATTCACAGGCAATAAGCAATGACCACTAGGGGAATTGAGCAGAGTGTTTGTCATTTAACACACAGACAGTCAAAGCTGTTAGTTTTTACCAAAGCCAAAATGGCAGTCTGGATGTCTTGAGCCAACATGCGCAGTTGACATCATACAAAAAAGTACTGGTTTCCCATGTGTCTGGCTCTGTAAATCTCAGGACTGGATCTGAGTAACCACAAACACACACACGCACACACACACACACACACACACACACACACAAAATAAGGTTGTAGAACTCTGTGGATGGAAAAAGCTGGCGAAGCATCAAAGCATCAAAGAGACAGAGACAGAGAGAGAGAGAGAGAGAGAGAGAGAGAGAGAGAGAGAGAGAGAGAGAGAAACCCTGGAGGTATGTCACCACTCTAACCAGACAGAAGTTACTGGAAGGATCCCAAAGCATTTCTGCCCCTGTGTAAGGCAGTAGCCAGATAAATCACAAACACACAGACACTTGTACTGCAAAGACCATTGGGCCCCTGACTGGATGTTTTTTATGGATACACTGCTGTAAGTGTGCTTCGATGCCGGAGGGACACTTTCCAGATGACTTAGCCGCACCCTAATAATCAGCTCCATCTTCCGCATGGCTGGCCTTTGCCCTTGGGTCATGACAAGGGCTTGTGGTTCAGTTATGTATGCTTAATAGCTCTTTTCAGGATAAATAAAAGTATTACTAAATAATTTATAGAAAGCACAATATTTACACAAGATGATCCTGAACATAACATTCAATCTTATTTATAAAATACTAGCTGTATACTCTGTATATTCTATATTATACATATGGCAAAAACGTGTTAACGCCTTTGCGCTGAATATAAATAATGCCATTTTTTCCTGCTAAGCATGAGCCTCTTTAGACTTTATAACTAGTATTCGTGCCACAGAGACTCTGGAAAATTATTCCAGTGAACCAAGACATTTGTAAATTCAATTACAGAATTATTTAGGAATTAAATTTCGGAATTTATGGACCCCGGCGTCTATGTCTGCGCAAAGGGTTTAAAGTCAAGAGCCCTCGTGTCTACAGCAAGAGAGGTATAACACAATATAAGAAAAAAAATTCTGTGAGGTCAAGGTCGAAGTTTAGTGTTGAGAGTTAAGTTAGGCTGTAGAAAAAATGTGCTCAGTGACAAGTGACACAGCACAGGTCATCGTGAACAGAACACTGCAGAGATTTAGCATTTGAATGAGACATTTCTTCCACCAAAAATTTAGCTTTTAACAGCAGCGTGTGCTGTGATAGTGTCTTTTGTTGCTCTTCGAGGGTATCTTTTTTTTTTTGTTAGAAGCATCAGAGTGCTGTCAAAGTTGATCCTGATAAAACTGAATGGAAAGAGTGACGGCTGAGAGTGGAGATGAAAGTGTTAGGGACAGCGCTAATGACGACGGAGTACAGGGTCTCTTTATTGCTGCAGCTCTCGTTTGGCAGGTGCAGCTGGTGCATTAAGTGTCTAATTAAGAGCAATTAGCAGCACATTACTATTCAGAGGCAGCAATTATTATAGGATCAAAAGACATGAGTTGCTCACAGTGTGGGTCCCCATTCTAGGTAAAAACTCTTAATGTACATTATACACGTGACAGCTGGATTCTAATGATGAATCAGGCTCAAACATTGCTAACAGCATAGACCAAAGGCTTTTGATTTTTCCCAAAAAAGTTTTCATAGTGGATTGTTCAATATCTCTTCAATATCTCTGTGAATGAACCAACAACAATGGGGATCATAAAAGTTTTGTTAACTGTCTATCAAATTCAGTGAGTGTAAGAATATTTGAATATTTTACCACACTTTGAAAAAGATCTGGAGACTGAAGACCACCTAGGATCGCTCCAGCCGCCACAGCGATGCGACTACTGTGTAGTGAGAGCGTACTCAGACCACACCCTGTTTATTGAGAGTGCACTCAGACCACACCCTGTTTATTGAGAGTGTACTCAGACCACACCCTGTTTATTGAGAGCGTACTCAGACCACACCCTGTTTATTGAGAGCGTACTCAGACCACACCCTGTTTATTGAGAGTGTACTCAGACCACACCCCGTTTATTGAGAGTGTACTCAGACCATACCCTGTTTAGTGAGTGTATACTCAGGCCACACCCTGTTTAGTGAGTGCATACTCAGACCAAACCCTGTTTAGTGAGTGCATACTCAGACCACACCAGGTTCAGTGAGTGCATACTCAGGCCACACCCTGTTCAGTGAGTGCATACTCAGGCCACACCCTGTTTAGTGAGTGCATACTCAGACCACACCAGGTTCAGTGAGTGCATACTCAGGCCACACCCTGTTTAGTGAGTGCATACTCAGACCACATTCTGTTTAGTGAGTGCATACTCAGGCCACACCTATCTCTGGACTCACCTTTCCTTTTAATCCAAACTACTCACCTATAATGTTTTGTGACTTCATCTTAGAAGGTTGTGATGCTATTGCGTTCTCAAGTATTATCCACAAACAGACAGACCTACATGCATATACACACCTGCCAAAATACTCAAAGCAGCTTTTGAGAAAAATAAAAGTTTTGAATAAATAGAAGTTCAATAGTAGTCAAAGAGTAACTTTGCAGTAGTGTGCCCCGACCTCACGCATACACACACACACATACAGATAAACTGGAAAAAAAAACCTGCACTGATAAAGAATACATTAGTAATTTGGATATGTTCACTGATGAGGTTCACTCTCGGTGTCTCTCAATAGCAGGTGGTTAAAGAAAAGCCTCCAGCTAACACATCCATACATCCATACACAGGCCACCACAAAGCCATTCACTCTGTAAGGACAGCAGGGGCATAACCCCCACTCGTGATGAGAATATAAACTCCACATCAGGTAAAATAATAACTGTCAGCAAAAATGAAGTGATCAATCCCTCTGCTAACCCATTTATTCTTGATACACATCACAGGGGGCTGGAGCCAATCCCTGGTCAAAATGGAGGCAGGGGGCAGGAGACAGGGCCTCACCCCGAACGGGTTACTGATCCATCACAGAGATTACACACATCTCACACACTCATAGCCATGGGCAGTTTAGAGACTGTAATTAGTCTGTGTGTCTTTGGACTGTGAGAGAAAACAGGAGTACTCACAGGAAACCAACATGAGAATGAGAAGAACATGCAAACATATGTCACATGAACCAACATGTATCAAATCATCCAAATGGATAAAGGTTATGTGAAATGCTTGTACTTTCATTAACCCTTTAGTGGCCATCACAGAGCTCAAGGGTGTCCTATCCAAAATGGATGTGGTGTTTATTTTAGCCTAAACCTGAGAAACCTGACTCTTCTCATAAAGGTCTTCTTTGAAGATTCTGCTTATTTGAATCAGGAGTTGTAACGGATGTAGCAGAAGGAAACCCTGGACGCCACACATCGGCCATTTCTGTGTAAGACTGGACTACGTGTGCTGGGAACAATACTTTTATCAGCAGGCTCTCTGTGTCTCGGCCATTCATGCCAGATAGAGTTCAGTCCTGATACTGCTAAGTGAATCTTAGATGTCCTATAATATAATAAGAGAGAGGACAAATGTACTTAATTTGGGACAAGACCTCTCCAAACTGAGTCGTAAATATGCCATCAATACTTTTCATTCTATCTCCTGCAACTCAATACGTGTTGCACATGAGAGTTAGCAGACTGCTTCATGCTAAAAACAAAAACATCTCAATGTCACCTAAATCCAATTAGAGCAAAATCGCCATCAGGAAAGGACCCATCGCTCATCCTTTCATCTGTTCTATAAACTACAGACCCTGCTGTAGAATAATGAACGGCGAGTGTTATTGTACAATATAGCAGCTTGGAGCTCCACAGTGGCTATTTTCTCCATACGTGGTACATGAGGACCAGCGGTATTTACTAACAATAGTAGAATGAAAAAAAAAAAATTTGTGCAATAAATCATCAATTCACATAGCCTTGTTTTGTTCTGAAGAAGCATTTTCATAAGTGACTAAAAACAATGTTTTTCTTTGTATACAATATATAACGTCTAGCAATATTTCCCAGAGGAAATATAATTTTTAAAACAATGTGGTGTGCCTCAACATGACAGTAACTTATTAGCCTATAAAGATAGACACTTGTGTTCAGGCAGGTATTTTCTGCTTCTGTTTTTAATATCCAATTACAGTTATTGGAATTTTGCATTTCTAGATAACAGCATACAATTTTAATGTTCTCAGAGTTGAATGATTGATGATTCTGTGCCCCAGGGTTTGACTGACAAGTTTAAACTGTCATGTACTATAAAAACGAGGATAACTAATCTAACTGATCAAGGCTTGATTTTTCTGTCTTGTTATATTTGTGAAATGCTTTGCAATGTGGGTTCTCATGATGTTTTTTTTTCTTGAGAGAAAAGAACAAAAGAGATATCAGAGGCCTCTTCTGATTCCATCATTTCTATCTCCTGCAGCTATAGAATAAACGTTGCATGTACAGCCTCACTTTTCACTTCTGGTTTGAGGACTCAAGCAAAGAGAGGTTGTGCTTGATTATTCTGTACATGAAAGATGTTACAGCAGAACCGATCTCTTGCTGAAGGCCGCCTTTCCTGGACATGTCGGT
Organism: Gymnothorax javanicus; assembly: GCA_029692085.1. NCBI lineage: Eukaryota > Metazoa > Chordata > Actinopteri > Anguilliformes > Muraenidae > Gymnothorax > Gymnothorax javanicus. The sequence goes on along the minus strand of CM056209.1, from coordinate 29,268,966 downwards.
TAACACCTGTGATAGTCTTTGTGGCTACTGTTGACCGGCAGTTATTCCACACCAGACATCTCCCACAAAATGGCTGAGTGCTCAGAGGTGTGCAGAAACTTTAAAAAGAATAAAATTAGATCAACAGCAAAGAGATTCAGTGATTCATTGGTTTTTGAGCGGTTAGTCACTTCAGTAAGACCACTTCACTGGGTCATGTAATTGCTTTAAAAGTCATAGATTGAGAGGTGATGTTCTATCCACTGTGTCTCTCAGAGGTTCCTGTTCTCCCATTATTTACTGAAGATGTAGATGTTGAGTGAGGACTCAGGTGGGTGGCTTGCTGAGATTAAGCTCTCCCTGCTGTGAATAGAACAGGTGACCCAGTGGGGGGTCCCGTACTCTGACCCTCACTGAAACACCATTACCGATGCAGTGATGGGTGACGAGGCACAGGTACATATAGCTGTGTCAAAAACATCTCCCAACATTCAACATATTTCAATATATCAGCCTCCTCCAGTTTATTGCAGCCAGTTTACTGTCCTTATCAGAAGTACTCCATTCACTGCTATGCTCCCATTGAACCTAACTTATGCAAGACAAAACCAAAACCATGCCCATGTTATCATGATAATTGTTGCAAATAACGTAAAATGGCACATCTATATTTATATTATTTAAACATTTATAGTATCTGTTCAGCAGCGCAAACATTCACATTTATATCTTTGCATTACATAACACTGTCCTCTCCTTTCCAGTCTTATATTTAAATCTGTTTTTCAAAAATTTCCCATCCAATTTCCATCATCTGCTCCTTGCAAATTGCTAGAAAATTTCCTCAGGGCAATGATTTATTGAATGTTAGAGATAGCATTTAAACAGCCCTTTGTTGATATCGCTGAGTGTGTCTAATTTTAGTCATTTCAGCCTGTCTATACTGCTTGGTGCCCATTTAGCTCATCTGGGAAAATATTGCAGAGATAGATTCCAATGGATGTCCAATTGTGAGAGTGCAGATGGACAGAACCTTGTATTCAGGACTGAAGTACCGTGTTCATTTGCTTTTTCAATACACTGCCTGAGGTTTCTTCTCTTTGGACGTAAGGAGGGCCATAATACTGGCGATCTCATGAAACCCTGAGGGTATAATGGCTATACAGTCAGTCCACGCTCCATATCTGACCTTAAGATCAAGTTGGCTGTTTTCATTTAGTTCTGAGGCAGATTCCTTGCAGACTGAAAGCAGGACTCAGTTTTGTGGGGCGCTTAGATGGGGCTACATCAGTGCGTAACCATAGCCGTGACATCGCAGGAGAGGGACACAATGGGCTTTGCGTGTCTGCTGTAGGGTGAGTCTATGGTGACCAGTCCTTCTCTACTGACCACTCCAGTATGCTGTGTCCACCTCATTTAGACAAAGTCACCTCATGAATTCGAAAATCCATTGCAGTTCACCATCAAGTTGTTTTTCTAAATTGGAAATAAATATGGAAGCTTTGTGATGGTTCTGGTATCTCGGAGCATATAGTAAACATCATGTGTGACTGCAGGAGGGATATTTTGTGGACATGGCAACTGTTCAAGCTAACCCAGGGGTCATTCCATGCGTCAATTCACTTGCAGGTCTCCAGGTGACCTTAGAATTAGTTGATAAAAATCAGTTAAGTTTATGAGAATAATTAACATGAAAAATTATAGCTTTCAATTCCTATGAGTTTTGCTGCTAGGAGACTTCAAAAATTGGACTTCTAGCAGTTCAAAGTGTACATTTGCATTTTATTTTTATTTCTTTTTTTTTTTTTTTTTTGCCAAGTTTAGGAGCCTATAAATCAGGAATAGAGCTGTCAAGGAGCTGGGATCTGTCAAAATATATTAAATTGTACAAACATTTTCAGAGTTTGGCACCACTAAGTAGTGCTTAGTTTTTTTTTCTCTTTCTAGGTGATTTGTCATGGCATTACCCAAAATCTTCATATCACTGTATAAGTTAATACAAGTTTATAAGGGGCGGCAAGGTAGCTGAGTAGTAGGTTGCTTTATAGCAGGGACGTGCGGTTAGGGTAGGCAGTGACTTCTCCTTTTTATATATCGCTAGATTTTGTCAACCTGTTTCCACGTAGGGGAGACCGGGGCTTGTTGTCACACTTTTTACACTCTTACATATTTCTTGGAATCAATACATTATATATTAAAAAAATGTGTCCCAGATGAAAGACCAAAGTCTCAGGTATATATTTTGTATTCATGTCATTTTCATATCTTCTATCAGTGCAGAGTTATAAGCAATCAAATAGCGATTGTCACCATGTGACAAGTAGCCCCACCAACGGGTAAGTTGTCACACTATATAGGCTAAGATGTCACACTGGATTTTGCAACTAATAAAACAAGGACAAAATTATTGTTGTTGTTATTTTTTTACTTGAAAGTGAATAAATCTTAATATAAAATATTATGCAACATACATTATGAAACTTATGAAACTTAAACTAGTCCTGGAAGATCTATTAAAAAAACTCAAAAAAAACCTGACCTCACTAGTCAGTCCTAGAACATCCAGTCAGAAAATCTCAAACAAAACTTGACCTCACTAGTCAGACTCCTCATCTGAGTCGCAATTCTGGCATACGTAGATTGATTTGCCAGGGATGTATTCTTCATGGGCCCATCCTTTGCATATTATGCACTGCACCCAGGTTTCTCCTGGGCGGCTGTTTCCAAATGGCTCTACACAGACCAGGCACAGGGACTCATCTTCCTCTGATGAGGAGTCATCTGGAGTTTTTCTTTTTGTACCCCTGCCCTCTGTTTCTTCCCTCTGCTTTGCTTCTTTGGTATTTTGGATTTAGTTGCCTTGCCTTTCTTTTTGAATAGCCTTTTTTTCCCTTGTGCCTGCCTTTCAGCTTCAAGTGCTTCCTTCACAGGTGTGTCGGTGAGAATAGCAGTTTTTCTCTTCTTTCTCTGCTGGTTAACTTGTTTTCTTCACATGTGACAACTAACCCCCAAATGACTGAGACAAGTTGCCCCAAACTACCATGTTTGCTAATGCTAGCTCTAGCTTAAAGTTAGCTTAAAACAGAACAATGACTGAGGTATGACAGGATGCCTTAATGTCTTCTCTAACAAGTCCACATGTATCACTGCTAGGATTTTTATCTGAAAGAAGCCTATTTTAAAAGATATAAAGTAAATATTTTTTACTTTGGGTTGTGGAAAATGGTTAATTGGTGCTCATCTCAACTTACAATGTGTTGTTCTCTTCTCACACAGGACATGAGACCTGACCATGTAAAGGAAAAAAACTAGTATTCCACTTTTTAGTTGAGTCCTGTAGTGGAGAAGATAATTGCAGTGTGACAACTTACCCGTGTGACAACAAGCCCCGGTCTCCCCTACTATGCCTGATTGTCAATCAATCAATTTGACCTTTTTTCTGGTTAATTAAGCCTGTAATTAAGAGGTGATAGTGACAAAAAGATTAATTTACCTTTATGCTTTGATTCGAGACTGCAAGGAAGTAAATCTTTATAATTAATTAGGAAAAAATCTCAACTCTCTCGGCAATTCCGTATATTGTTTTGATCTTTTGTTTATCAGATTTTGAAAAAAGACTGAAAATAAACTCCCTATTTTTTAAAAATGGCATTAAAAAGTATGTGTTTAAGGGGGGAAATATTATCGTAAACATATTGACCACACATTGAACGCTGCATAAGAAAGGTTTTAAAATTTGTTAATGGCATTGCGTTAGCTTCCTTTAAGCAAATATGAACAAACTTGCTGTCTCGTGAGCATTTTAAGTTCGATGCACTGAGCAATAATGTCGTGGATGGAACTGGCGCGTCAATCTGCCGTTTACTCTTGAAAGTAGTTGATCAATCCTCTGATTGCTAATCAAGCAAGTAAGAGAGTTATAGTTTGTTTAATGGTAAGGATTCTGCCTACCCTAACTGACCTCCGACGGCACGTCACTGCTTTACAGGCAACAGTGGAGTTGCTGGTTAAAGCTCGCAGATTGGGATTCTGACTTGATCTGGAGAGATGAATTTGGGCCCTTAAGCAAGGCCCTTACCCCCAAAACTGCTCTAGGGGCCTTACCCCTGTTTCTCACCCAACATGCAACTGCTCCATCTGGAATTCCTCCCAGGGCATTCTTGAAAAAAAGAGAACTTGTTCTAAGTGAAACTTCAGAAGTTAAATACAATTATCTTTTATTTTCAACTAAACTTTATTATGTATGTCTGCCTGATTTTTAAGCATGAAAAAGGGACATACATGTTGCAAGAGTCAGGAGGAAAAAAAGAGAAGATGACCTTTTGAGAGGGATGCGGAAATTGCTTGTAAAACAAGCTTTCAATTGAACAATCCATGACTTGTTTGTTTGAATAAAGCTGCAGACCGTTGGAGTCCAGAAATATGTTAGCCTGATGTGACTCCCAACACAGCAGTGGTGTGCCTTTGATGAATCGTTCAAAGGTTTTGGAGGAATGAATCTCACATGGGTCGCCGTCAGTGGCGTATTTACTTCCATTAAGTACGTGCTTAACACGACTCTATCAAAGGCAGCTCGGTGGTGTGTTTTGGGAACGGTGAGCAACACATGCTGAACACAGAGGCAGCTCGAGAAGATGCACGTGATCTGAGGCATTTATCGCAAGAATACAATCTCACATTTTGAGCACACACCTGACCAAGGAACATCTGAGAAGCCTATTGTCCAGATGTCAGGCTGTCACTGACTGCAAAGGATTTGCAATGCTAGCATGTCTAGTTACTACAGAGTCCCTAAAAAGGGGCTATGAATTTAAACTGTAGTAATTCCTATAAGGTTCATCCAATGTGTTTCACAACACCCGAAAAGTAAAGCAGAGGGTCTCCTCAATTCTTCTTTGTTTAATTTCAAATCCGATGTGGAACCGTACAGGAGTGCGTTTCCCGAAATCACAGATGCTAACTTACATAGTTGGGCCCATTGACTGTGAATGGAGGAACTATGTAAGTTGCTAACTTAGTTAGCAACTACGCTTTTGGGAAACGCACCCCAGAGCAATAAATGATGTGTCGCAGCAATAAATTGTGTCGCAGTCAAAAACCTGACTGTACAGCCCCCACTCACTGTGTCTCAGGTATGGAAGCTTCAGGTCATTTCATACAATGATAACAAACACCAAGTACGGAAGCTTTCTTTTTACCCACTACTTTGCCTTGGGCAGGTAACAAAAGGAGACGAGGCGCACTGTACACAGAGCCAAGAGCATGGCTGAGCGATAGCGCCAATGGTATATTCTCCTGCCCTGTGGTCAGGGAAAATCATTAAACCCAAGGAACAGGAAAGAATTCTTGTCGACGGCGTGGTCGGATACAATCTATGAGCAGCAGTCACAGGCAGGACCCCGGCAGCAGAGATGATAGGAAGCAGTGACCCAGCGACTAATTAGGTTTTGAGCGGCGACCCAGCGCATCGGCGACGGCATGTGGACAGTTTAGATTTCCTGCTCGTTGTCCTCATTAAAAGCACAGACAAGAACTCAAATCTGACAAATAGTTAGACAAAAAAAAAAAAATATATATATATATATATAAAGTAAATATATATATAAATATCATAAAAAGTTTCTTGCAAGTAACTATTACAAAATCATAAAAATCGTCATGTAGGTAACATAAAAAAATAATAATAATAAAAAGTGTTGTGTTGTGCCTGCAACTAGTGTAAAAATCATAAAAAGTGTTGTCATAGTAATCATTATGCAGGTCATGAAGTGTTGTGTAGGTAACTACAAAATAAATTATAAAAAGTGTCACAATCTGCATGTCTGCTTAATTGGCTCTTCCCCTGTTCCAGCAGTCTTCCGGATTGTTCCTGTTAATTGATCGACTCGTTACTCCCATAGTGTGATCAGCTGTAACCACTGATTTTCCTGTGTATATAGATTGTGGGTTTTAGCTGTCAGGGTTGGATCATCTTATTAGCTGGGGTTATGCTCTCCTCTTACTCTAGTTTTCCTTCCTAGTGTGTCTTCTAGAGAGCTGAATTATTATTGAGTAAATTACGACTGAGCACATTATTAGGTACGACAGGTCCTCCAAGTCTTCTTCCATTCCTCCTCGACCTTCTTATTAACGCGCTCAAGTGTCTAATTGTCAATCCTAAAATTGGCTTCCTGTCTGCCCATTTTGTAACAAAAAAGTGCCATGTGGGTAACTATTATCAAAAACCGTAAAAAGTGTTCTGCCTGTTACTGTTATAAAGACCATAAAAAGTGTTCCGCCTGTTACTATTATAAAAATTGTAAGACAGTGTCTTGAATGTAACTAAAGAAATCTTTAAAACTGTCACGTAGGGAACTATTGTAATATCATAAAAAGTGCTCTGCCTGTAACTCAGGGCCGGCTGCAGCCTGCTTAGACTGGTGGTGCAATGAAAATTGCTGGGGGGTAGAGACGTTTTCATTTTGTTGACCGGGGGGGGAAGACGCTTTTCATTTCGGCAGTTGCTATGGGTACGGCAGTTTTCCAATGCATTTCAATGTAGAGAGGTACGGCAGTCCCAATTTCAAACCCTGCCCTAACCTAACCCTGACCCTAACTCTAACCCCCTAATCCTGACCCCTAACCCTCACCCTAACCCTAACCATAATCCCTAATCCTTATCCTAATCCCTTCAAATCGACAGCCGTACCCATAAAACTGCCGTATCTCTAGACCAGAGGAGGGCAACGAGGGCCATATCTGTCCCTGGTTTTCACATCAACTTCTGGCCTTTAATTAGTTAATTATCTACATTAGCCAAACTATTTATGAAATCTGGCATTTCTGGCACAAATCCTAAAATTATCCCCAATGACCACCATAGACTGCTCTTGTCTCCCTTCAGAAAACATTTTTCTTTGATCTAATCTTTGCACAAATCTATATTTGTGTATGCAATCAATTAATAAATTAGTCTGGGTAATTGATAGAAATAAAAACCTGCATACACACCGGCCCTCCAGGACCAGAACTGCCCACCCCTGCTCTAGACACTGCGTTTCATTTAATTCGCATTGCGCACTCCTCTTAATTCTGCTAAAGTATACGTCAGTAAGTCAGGAGGCGCTGGGGGGGTAAAAGTCTGGGGGGGCATGGCCCACCCCAGCACCCCCTAGATCCGGCCATATTATAAAAATCATTAAATCTGCGCAGGTAACTGCTATAAAAATGTTTGATTACTGCATCGTGGTTATTGCAAAGTTTGAAACATAAAAATCTAAGGGAAATTTCTTCCCAAGACAACATTAACATTATATCCCGGGAAGTGAACAACACACTTTTATTCTAAACATACACTTTCTGTACATTGTACCTAAACTTTTAGCTGCGAAGATGGTCGGGCTCTTATTTGAAACTATTTAGTGATAATTATTCAAATCAATCACTTTACCCAACAATACAGCAGATAACTCAAAATATATATGAGATTGTATTTCATTGTGCAATTACATATACAAACTGCTACATGTGCACCACATCTGGATTTTTATGCACTAAACTACGCACTACTAATACACATATTCGATGCAATAATTTCCTTTTCATAACAGCATTGCGCCTCTGATGCAATAGTCTACACTCCATGCAAGAGCACACTGTCTACAAATCACAGTCAGCATGTAATACCAGAGCATGTTCTGCACTATGGCGATAATTATGGTGTAGCAATTTCTTTTGCGCATGATTTCAGGGTTTAATCACATGTGCGCGGAATGCAATTGCATGTCATGGATCATTGGGAGAGAAAGGACTCGCAGGCAAAGGTTTGCGGGCATTCCCCCTTCTTTGCCGGCTTATTAAAGCGCTGAACATTGATGCTATATCTGAAAGCCATCTATGATGCTAACGCAGTGATGCTAAGCCAGCGCGCAGCCACTTGATGCAGCCCTTTAGGAGCCATAATGGCAAATCTATTTTTGTGCGCATAATGGGGCTTTCATCTCTAAGAAAGGAAAGAAGAGAGGCGGGATGATTAATGCATGCACCGCTGATTTGATTGCACTTTGTAAGGACACGGGCCGTACAGAACCCATATTGGGTCGACCGCAATAAACATCCGACCTCAACGCGATTCGGCTTTTTTTCATTCGTAAAATAAGCTGGCATTATTTTACTCTGGAAAAACAGATAACACGTAATACTATACTGTGTAAACCTGGTAAAGTTAGGACAAAAAGCAGTTGTTTTGTACGGCCTTTATTCAGATACAAACGATTTCTTAAGAGCAACTGAAGGCTTTATTTAGAATGTTTTATTTCATCTTCTAAAAGATGACTGGGTCTAATTAGACTGTGAAAATGATCAAAAATTCATTTCACATTCACTTCGAAAGTGTGTAGCTCATAAATGCTGAATTCAATAGCTTGTACACAAATCCCCCATAGGCTCATGCTGTAATGCAGCTGCATTGAACATAGTTGTTCATCCGTGACCATTCACCGTGAAATCCTGAGTGCTGGACCGACAGTTGTGTTCACCGGTTAAAGGACAGTCATGTGCGATTCGTGTGTGTATGCATGCCTTCCTTTGAGGAATAAGCGAACATTATGTTCCACATTTTTAAGAACATGCATTATGCTGAAGGACTCTAACAGTGAATCAATCTTCAGGCTTTGTGAGGTCATCCATATGTAGGCTGAGAGTCAGTGAAGAGTGACTGAGCCAAAATGGCCCAGGGAGCTTTGTTTCCCTTATCATATGCTTATATACATATGCCTTCAGCCCTCCAGATCAGCAATTGACTCGAACTGAACCGCTCCCATTAAGCCCAAACCCATCTCAGCACAAGGAGCCGAAAACTGCAGTGACCGTGCTGAAGTGGCCCAGCAAGCTTTGTTTCGCTCCTCCCTGTGCTAATTTACAAGTACTGTGCTAAGGTCTGAGGCACCATGGATTTTTTGTTTAAATTCTATGGTGGATGTTTATTTTTGTTTTCCATATTAGTGGTGCTCGAGATAAAAAGCACATTTGAAGCATTGAATGTTAATTTTTAACAAAAATCTTATATGAGAACCTTGTATTTCACTAAATACGGTTGATGCAAATAATACGCCATGACAGAGCCCTGATCACATCATCATCAAAAAGCTGTCTGGGAATACCTGGGGAGACAGATGGAAGTCTGACTGTGACCCTGCAGAGGAACTGTGGCATATTCTCCAATTTGTTTGGAACAACCAAACAGCCAATAATCTTATAAAACCACAAAACTGCCGCAGAGTTCATAGCACTTTATAGTGCATTTTTCTATTTTTAGAAACCTCTAACTTAATGAGTTTCGGAAACATATTCGCCTCACGGAATTGTGATAAATCTGCCTAAAATTTTTGCACAGTTCTGTACATCTGCCTTCAGTCATCCAGACCAGCAACCTACTCACACCGAGCCACTCCCATCGAGCCCAAACCCATCTGCGAATCTGTGACTGAGGAGCTGGAAACTTCGTATCAAAGCTGTCCCGAAGCGCCGCTTCCAAGCATTTTATTCAGAGCCAAACACTGAAAAACATGAAGGCCGTTGTCTTTCCGCCGCTAAGCGAGGCCCTTCCTCCCGTTCCAGGAACTGGCGTTAAAGTCTCACAGTGTGGGCGAAAACTGGCTCAATGGCAGCACTGATCAAAAGTGTGGAAAAAAAGCTGGAGCTTTTTCTTTCTACTTTGAAAACAAAGACAAACAACCCCCATGTCCTGATGAGCGGGCAGAAGACCTGCAATTCTGTAATAACTCACAAAATTTTGCCGATGTGACAATGTGTCAAGGCCAGGGCAATGCAGGAGCCAATTAATCGGCCCAGGTGTTCCATGAGTCAAGGTGGCCTTACGCCAATTCACTTTTGAAGCAATTTCACTCTCACAAACAAACTACCTTACACCAATCGATCAAGATGATGGGGCACACTACCATCATCTTGATCGATTGATGCAAGGCAGTCATAAAACTCAGCCTGGCTCAGTCTTTTTCTCATCTTGAGCTTCCAATAAAATCAAACATGTTTAATATTATCGGAAGTCTTTAGACTCATACAAACAGTGAAGTTCAATGACGTAAACATAGTCAATAACCAATAGGTGCCGTCCGCGAGATTTCCAGTCTTTGCAAAATCTTATAGTCCATGAGTAAAAACTCTGTGACTTTCTCACACATTGAAATACATCAAAAGTCTATCAAAAGTCTTTGAGTGAGTTGTAGGCATTAGGTGTGGAAAGTATCCAATAGTTGTAGAAGGTGAAGTGTGGTTATGGCGGTCTCCGTGGAGGCAGAGTTTCACTCAGTTGGCTTTTGTCCACCCAGATTTGTGCAACAAACTAATCTGCTCCTTTGAAATGACTTACATTTTCCAGCTCTCTGTTTAAACATTTGTCGTGCGACAGCCGAGGTCCTGCTCAGTGTCGAGCTCAGCTGCAAGACCGTATAGTGAAAAGAAGTGGTTGGCAGCAGATGCTTTGGACGATGTGCCAGATAGCCATTTCCAGAGTTCAGTATTCAAGATTCAGTCATTTTAGGTTGGACGGCACTGTGGCACTGCCGCCCGATAATGAGAAGGTTGTGGGTTCTAATCTGGGCTGGGGCCTCTCTGTGTGGAGTTTGCATGTTCTCCCCGTGTTTGCTTGGCTTTCCTCCAGGTTCCCCAGTTTCCTTCCACCGTCCAAAAACATGCTAGGTTAACTGCATACTCTTAATTTTATGTACAGGTGTGGGTGTGTGAGTGAATGATGTGTGCAACCTGTGATGGACTAACAAGCTGTCCAGGGGGTGTCCCTGCCTTTTGCCCATAGTCAGCTGGGATCAGCTCCAGCTCCAGCTCCCCCGCGACTCCAGTGAGGAAGAAATGGTTTAGATAATGGATAAATTGACATTTCAGAGTTCTGTAAATATGGAGAGAAAGACAGGTGTAAAAATTCTTACAATACATTAATGACCCTTATGAAAAATTACCACAAAATACTACAGTAAAAATGCTATAGTTTTCAATAATAACTATGGTATTTTTGCAGAATTACTATGGATATACCATAGATATACTGTAGTAACTCTGTAGTTTACTGTAGTGATGCTAAAGTAAATCACAAAAGTCAAACTCTACTATGTAAACTATAGCAATGATATTCAATTACTATAGTATATTTGCAACAAACTATAGTTTACTGCAGTAAAGTGTAGATTACTATAGTTTACATTAATTTTACCGAAGTAAACTTTAGTTAACTATAGTAAATTTTTATAAGGGGAACAGCAGTGAATCCAAAATACGTCTTAGATGCGGGATAAATGCAGCATATGCATGTATACAGTAAATTCAAATGTGCTTCATAAGCCTTATATCATGCTAACAGCTCTACTGAAACATACACAAAGCTCTCTTCACATGACACACAATCTTTACTGGGATTTATAATATATTATGAGGGGCTATATGAGGGGGTACCATTTAATAATGCAAAATATCAACAATATATGCAAGAGTGCATTCATCGACAAAATACTAGTAAACACAGTTGACTGACAGTTTCTGAATGAGGCACAATTAAATTGAACCAATTTTGAACAAAAAAATCTTTGTGGTTCGCATTCATGATGAAGAAATAAGTATTTATGATTTTTTACCTCATTACAAAATGTTCCCTCTGTTGAAGTACTCATCCATGCTTCAAGCTTGAAGTGCTTTGTTATGATGATGTCGTCGGCTGTCGTTCGCGCAGCCCAACCAATGGGGAACAGCGCAGATGAAGTCATCACACAAGAATGCGTCTATGCTGTTAAAGAGTCAGCCTGTTCCTGTTCTGAATCAAAGAGCTTCCAAACACTGCTTCCGCCTTCCTCTCACCGCAAACGCTCCTCCCGATTGATTAATAAAATATCAAAGAGCTCGACCATTCAATTATCATCCGCAGCTGTCATCTGAGAAAAAACGGCACAGGAGCTGCACTGTGTTTGAGCGCGCAACCCTCACAAGGGTGGATCTCTGTTCGAAAATGATTTTTCGATTTCTAACTTCACAGCCCTGCAAAAAATAGAGGGTGCAAACCATGTCAATTGGATGGCATTAGATCAAAGCCAAACAAGTTGCAAATCCTCCAATTAGTACCTTTCAGATATCACATGAATAACAGCATTCACGTTGCCATGCATCTGAAGGGTCTGAGGTTAAATGTGAATATCATATAAATACTGAACCTGATGTTGCTTTCATCAGTCATTAGACTAACTACACAGACACACAAACAACACACTCATACATAGGGTCAGCTGCAGGCGGAAAGGGGAAAGCTCAGAATACTTCTTGATCTACACAATCCCCCGCCCCCCCAACCTGTAATCAGGCTAGTGGTCTCCATCTGACTCGCTGACAGCAGTGTTTCCAAATTGATTGCCTTGGGTGGGCCTGACCACCCCGGAAATTTGAGTGGCCACCCCAGGCATCACTGTAAAATCCCAAAGCATGACTGGTTCCCAAGTCAGAGATGGAACCTTGAAGAAAGCCAGACTTACTTCTGGTGATCTAAGGGCCTGTCCACACAAGAACGATTTTTTTGAAAACCGATAAGTATTTTACCGTTTCGGCATCGCGTCCCCACGGAGATGGCGAAAACGCAGCCCGAAAACGGTATTTTTTGAAAACAGGTTCTAGCGTGAGAAAATCTGAAAACGCCACCCCAGCGTTTTCGTGTGGACAACCAAAACAAGTTTTTTTTTAAATCGATGACATGATAGCCCCCATCACAGCCCCCACCCCAACCTAACTATAAGAGCGCAAGAGCTCTATACGCATGCTCGCCGCCTTCTTCTCCGTTTTTGGTCTAATTCCGTAGAAACGCTACAGCACCATACAGCGACACACACAGGCCTGGGATATTTACTACAGCGTTTTGGGTTGTTTTTAGCATCTCCGTGCGGATGCAGATATTTTTAGAAACGATGCCCTGTGGACGGGAGATTTTTTAGAAACGACAAAAAAAAGACCGTTTTCAAAAATCTCCGTCTCTGTGTGGATGAGGCCTAAGATGTTTTAACATGTTGGTTATAGATTCAGAAAAGCGCATTTCAAACTAAATGTATTATCGCGTTCATTACTGTTTTTAAAGCTGTTTCTACCTCAGTTAAAAAGGTCTGGACATGCCACAGCTTAAGTATACTTAGGATTTCAGACAAATGTTTTAGGATACATGCATCCTATATTTGTATATGTAGCACATGATTCTTCATTGGCCCCATAAGGGCATTATGGGACCCCACTAATGACTCCATCATCAGGCTTCTGGGCCCCAATAACTACCGGAGAGGGGTCAGGAGCAGCTGCTTAAATCAAATCCACTTTAATAACTGTGCGGTGAGAATGAAGCGTATTATCTTGATATGACCTGAGGGACAGAGTCCCCTTTCAAACAGTCCAGCACTGCGGCATTATGTCAGCAGAGGTCGGCCTCACTGTGTTCCTCTCTCTCCCTGGAGGACGGAATTAAATGCAGCAAATTACATTATGAGCCTGCAAGCGTCCGGAGCTGACACAAGCTGGGGCACAAGAAGGAATATGCACTAATCAGTCATTTGTGTCGTTTAGAGATGTTTGGCACCACGAGAAACAGCAGAGGTTAGAAAAGCGTTCCGATAACATTTGTCATGTATTGATATTGTTGCTTTTGAAATGAATATCATGAATGTATCAATATGGACATGCTACAGTGCGACCACATATATTTTAATGACGCAGAAAAATAAAGTAATGGCAATTATTCGTACCGCTTGCACTCTTATATCGAATATATCAAAATAACTGCTTGGAATTAATTGAAAATCCCTTAATGAATATTATTTCAATTTTTCAGTCGGTGACTTCATTGACTAAATTGAAGCGCTGAAGAATTATTTGCTTCAGTTAACTTGGCTCTGAAATGCTGAACAAATTCAATAATTTTCTTATGAAAAAATAAAAAAGTGCACCAAAGCATAAAAAACATGATATGCAAATGCTCATTTACCATTTCATTTATTGCATATCGAGCTTAAGAGATTGGCGGCACTCAATATTCCAGTGGCATTACAGTTCAGTTGAAATGATCACGTTCTGTTAGTCCTGGACTTCATTTTGTGAGGAATATCTGTGGTAAAGCTTTTATGTTTACTCTCAGTGAGACAGTGTTATAATAATTATAGTAATAGAGTATAAAAATACGATGTAATAATACAATATAAACAATCCTCAGCCTGAGCCAAATATAGCCAGGACAAAGAAAATAGACATTTTATTAAGAAGCTAACATGAAGCATTAAGTGTGCTGGAATCGATTCTGAGCTTTAGGGAAAGTGTATAATAATAATAATTCAAGGTAGCCTGGCGGATGGCGGTTAAGCTGGACTTTGTGTAGTTGCTGGTTTGTCGGTTGCCACTGGGGCTTAGAATCCTAACTTGCATATGCTGAGATTAAGTTGAGAAAAACTCTGGCATTAGGCCTTGAGCAAGGCCTTTAACCCAAAAACTGCTCCAGGAGCTTATCTGGATTTCTCAGGGCTTCCTTGAAAAAGAGAAACATGTCCTCAATGGAACTTCCCGAGTTAAATAAGGTCGTATAAACCATCCAGCTCAGACAGGGCTACTCAGTGAAATTCCCAGTTTAGGGACACATATTTCCTTGTGCGCATTGGGCACATTGTGTATACTGTTCGTGCTCAAGGGCGACACAGTGGTGCAGTGACTGCTGCTATTATATCTCACAGCAAGATGGTTGTAGGTTTGAATCCAGCCTGGAGCCTTTATGTGTGGAGTTTGTATGCTCTCCCTGTGTTCATGTGGGTTTCTCCAAGCACTGCAGTTTCCTCCCACAGTCCAAAGACCTGCATGCTAGGTTAACTGGAGACCCTAAACTGCCTCTTGGTGTGGCTGTGTGAGTGAATGGTGTGCGCGCCCTGTGATGGATTTGCAACCTGTCCAGGGTGTGTCCCTGCCTTTCGCCCATAGTCAGCTGGGATTGACTCCAGCTGCCCCGCGACCTTAGTGAGGAGGAATTGGTTTAGATGAAGGACAGATATTCATTCTTAGCAAACAACGTCCAATGGTCAAACACAGGTTTTGTGATTTAAAACTGTGTTTATAAACTGTTTGCACAGTGTCAAGCAAAGTTAAAATGTGTAAACACAGAATAGGAAAAAATAATCACACAAAATATTAGATTATCTGGAAGAGCTAAGAAGTTTGAAAAGGAAAAAAGTGCCTGCTGTTTCATCATTGCCAAAATAACTCCCACACTCTTGGATTCGTGTTTAGTTAACAACCAGCTGAATCCAGCACTATGAAAAATCTGTTAACTAAAACACAGTGTAGGCACAGTTCATGAAGCCAAGGACCTGGTTATATGAATAGAAGAGTCATTTTTTCTTGGGAAGGTCAGAGAAAGCCTATTTCTTGAACAAAATCCAATTCATTGTTGGCTTTTCCCTGTCCTTAAATTACACTCATAATGCTATGCATTATAGATGTCTCTCTGAAAGAGCCATGACAATCTATACAAAATAGCTCAAGAAATTCAATTACCCATACATTTCAGTAAGGTCAAAAAGGCTTTCTGTTTACTGAAGAGCAAGAAAACTGCCAGGAACCGATGCACACTATTGAATGTGGACAAGGAATTTTGTTCAAAATGCACAATGCCTGTGAATAACTGTGGAATATGAATTCTGTATAAAATGTACAATGTGCATGAATCTCTGTGGAGTATGAATTCTGTGCAATAAGTACACTGCAAGTGAATGAATGTAGAGTAGGAATTCTGTTCAAAATGCTCAATACAAGTGAATAACTGCGGAGAATGAATTCCGTATAATATTTACAATGCATGTGAATGACTATGGAGCATGAATTCTGCTCAATATGCACAATGCGCATGAATAACTGTGGATTATGAATTCTGTACAATATGTACAAAGCACGTGAATAACTGGAGTATGAATTAGGTACAATATTCGCAAAGCATGTGTGTAACGATGGAGTATGGATTTCATACAATATGCACGATTCATGTGCATCACTGCGGAGAATGAATTTCATGCAATATTAACAGTGCACAGGAATAAGTGGGGAGTATGAATTCTATTCAATATGTATAATGCAGAGGAATAACTGTGGAGCATGTATTCTGTACAATATCCACAATGCACGTAAATGACTGTGGAGTGTGACTTCTGTACAAAATGATATCCATAGCTCACATCAAATTCAAAGCCATAACTGTGTATATGTACAGTTTCTCCAAAATTTAAGTCCAATACCATACCGAGCATATCTGCATAACCCTTCCATTTATTTTCACCAAGTAAGTGCTCAACTCCCCTTGATGTGACTGAAGAGCAGAATCACTCCAGGAAATCTGCTGACCAACTCAGGATTCAGGCTTAACACTGTTAAGCCCTCTTGACCCCATTACAGTACCGTACACTGGGATTACACTGAATACATTCAGCCCTGACTGTACACAAACTCTCATCTTTAACTTAGTGCTTTCCTTTGTCAGACAGCTGAAATTCAAGTGTCTTTTCAGTTGTCTGCACAGTAAATTATCACCTGTAAAAGTCGTAAAAATGACTCCCGTAAAAATTGCTTTGGTATTAACATGACAAATACGATTACTTGCTGCTGGATGCCATTCCATGTTGGTACTGTGAGAACTTACGTATGAGGCCTGGATCAGATTGTTCATGATGAGAGCATCTGCCATGTGTACACATATGAAAACTCAATAAGCCTCATGGCTGAGAGCTCAGCGGAAACGGCTAATGTGCATTCAGAATTTGAAAAGCCCTGAAAAGCGAAAAGAACCGTGTCGAGAATATCAGAAATGCAGATGAGGTATAAAGCAAACACAGCAATAAAATATTCTCCCTCACAGCTAGCTTGCAGCCTGTTGCACACATAAAAAAGAAGTTCTTGAGCGTATTTATTTGAAAAAGAAAATAATGAAAAAGGCGATATCACGTATCGCTTGCCGTGTGGGCCGAGTTCAAAAGAGCTGTGGTGCAGCTGTTTGGGCTCCCTGCCAGCCTTCCTCTGGCTGGCTACTGAGCGCGCTCAGTGATGGAGGGGTTGAGAACCCTGGAGAGCCAGGGGGTGTGAATAGCCTGGTGTTAGCGCTGTCCACCACCAATCAGATCACCAAACAAACCATCGGCCGCCCACTCTCTCCACTTCCTGCTCCCGCTGCATGAGAGTCACCTGCCCTCAGGATAGCCAATCGCGTGGGGGTGCTTTGTACGTGTTCGCCGTTACAAGGAGTGAAGCACCAGCTCTTGTAAGTCAGGTGTTAGCCAGGTGCTAGTTAGCGATGTCCTCGAGCTGAGGCACTGGAGCGCTTGCCTGAATGCAATTTAGCATAAAAGGGCCTGGCGTGATTTTCATTAGCTTTTCAATGCGTGCAGACACGTCAAAGACAAAATCTCATTAACAGCCAGCAACAGTGCACCGAAGCCAGGCATCAGAGGAACACTCACTGTTGAAGCTCCTCTGACCCAGATGATCCTATTAACCATGTTAAAGGTAATTAGCCACTGAATAAGGGAAAAGAAAAAAACTTTCTGTTACCCAGTTAATGAAGAAAAGTGTCAGAGATGCTCAGTGTTTGATTGATGTGATTCTTCACATCAACAAAAGAGGACCCATGTGATCACTGGATCATTTAGATCACATATTGACCTCTTAGTGTTGCTAATGAGCGGGGAGTTTACTCACCCAAAACACACAATAATGTCCTGCTTCAGTTTAACTTTACCAGTGTACTGTAGGCTACATATGAATCCAACTGGGATCATATGGCCTCCATAAGATTAAAGCTAAAAATGTGGATAAAAGAGATTTTTTTTTTTTTTTTTAATTTGACATCTCCAATCCCACCTGAATCTGGAACGTCCAATTGGGGAACTATGTACAAAGCTTTCACATATGCAACCCCCTGTTGCCAATTCAGGAGTGTGAAGAAAGTTTGCGGCTCTCCTCCGAAGCACGCGTCTATCAGCCACTGCTTCTTATACACTCATTGATTGAATCCTCGCAAGTTCAGAATGAGGGCGGAGGATACCTGAACATGAACAAGCTTAGAATCTTCCTGACGAGCGCCCGTCTGGCCAACAGGAGGCGCCTAAGCAACGAACAAAGCAACTTATATTACCCTTCCCGGCAGACCCATCCCAATTTGCATCCCTGTAACGCAATGGCCAATTGTGTGCTACTCTGAAAAAGCTGCCGACCACTGCCGGTTGGTACGACCGGGGCTCGAACCCAAGCTGTGATTGTCACTTTTGCTTAGCAATGCGATGCTTTAACCGAGTGAGCTATCCGGCGGCTCTGATAAAAAAGATTTTAAAGAACTTTACTGCGGATAGTGAGCAACTCAGCAAGGGTATTCTCTGAAGCTCAAGCCACGGATAAACACGTACTACAGGTGAATTTTCGTGTAAAAGTCAATCAATTTTCACATGAAAATTCATGCCTTTACCCAGTGTACCTTCTGCAATGCACATGGCGCATAAAGAATGAATTTTGCAATTAATTGTAGAAAGGATCTATTTCTTAGTAAATGCAAGATAATATCGATATTGATTTACCATTCAGTTTAATCTAATCATTGTCTTGGCTTGGCTGGAGACTTGAACAGTATCTGAGGAAATTCTCCTATGGAACATTCATCAATAAATTCGCAAAAAAATTGCGATAAGATTATAAAGAAAGTTTATAGAAATGCATGCAGTAATTCACATATTTATTTGTGAATTCAGATTTGATATTTGGAATTTAAATGTGCAAAGTTTTCTGTGGTTTTAAAGTCTATTGACTCAATTTTATGGCAATGACTGACAGGAGGGCTTTTGCCCAATTGCTGAAGCCCACATGACACCAGGGACCATATTTTGATGACCCAAAAACAGTCGGCAAACACAAGTGCTACCAGTATTGCAGATCAAAACTGGGAGTGTCTACTTTTGCGACAGGAGATGATAGCGCAGCTGTGGCACTGTTGTAAAAAGGGTTAGACTAAGACAAATGAATTACTTTTGGGTCTGTTGGGAGTTTGTTTCCATTAAGGCCAATCGGGGCTGCTAAACTGCCATAGAGTGACAGCATTTGCATTAAAAGGTGGTTTGGGTGATTGAAAACACAAACAAGGGCTGTGACACAAAAATTACACAGCTCCAGCTTTATGCATTGACGCATCCTCTTTTGCGTTGTCCAACCAATAGAGACACAGATGCATTAATTTTAGAGCAGGAGGCTTCCAAACTGGGTGAAGGCAAGAAATATGCCATTTGCAACAAACAAATAGTGCATAACATTACCACTGCGTGCTTTTCCATTCAAGAAGACATAAAAATAGAGCCCCACTTTTTTTTCGGCCACTGTTCACCACCAAAAAGCACTCAAACGAAAAACTTCACTGTGTTACCAATTACAGCTCTGTCCAACAAAAAACGTTGGCCTTTATCATAGGTAAGAATAACCAAAGGAGCAACCGAATGCAGGTTTGATTGCAATTTGCAGGGTGTAATTTTTCTGAGGCTGTGAAAGCAAAATGTCTCTTTAAATATCAGGATGACCTCAAAGCAGCTGCAAGAACCAAAGGACATTTTAAATAGCCATGCACATCTTGCATCAACCTGCCTGTGGCAAGTAACCACTGTTTCCAGTCAGGATGAACACAGGACTCAGGCGTGGACAACTCATGAAAAATAAATCAAAGTTGATTAGCAGAAAAATTAAACTTCAGCAGAATCAGAAACTTCAGCATAACGGAGTCAAAAGTCAGAACGAACGCTCATATGACACTGGAAAAGAAGATAA
Source organism: Gymnothorax javanicus (assembly GCA_029692085.1). Taxonomy (NCBI): domain Eukaryota; kingdom Metazoa; phylum Chordata; class Actinopteri; order Anguilliformes; family Muraenidae; genus Gymnothorax; species Gymnothorax javanicus. The sequence goes on along the minus strand of CM056209.1, from coordinate 29,249,133 downwards.
AATGACAAACTTGAGAGGAAAAACAGAAAGACAGGACCTTAAATGCACGCTAACAAATGGGCAAACAGGTATCAGTGAGGAATGGGGTGAGAGGAGTGCATGAAGGGAGGGGTGAGAAACAAGATAATAATGCAATAATTGAAATCACTGAGCAAAATAAAACTGAAATTTACGCAAACAATGAGAATGTAGTAATGTGAGATACCAGTCACCTCTCTGGAAACATTGGTACAAGTGCCTTTTATGAAACATCCTTGTATTGTATGTTATATATTTGTTTGTGTTTTTGTGATAATATGTGTGTTTTCTGAACTATTTGGACTTTGAGTCTGGCGATAAAAGTGATGATGATGATGATGATGATGATGATGATGATGATGATGATGAAGAATGCGGGGAAACCAATGGAGCCGAAGGACAATAATGAAATGTAAGCAGAAGCACGTGGACATCAGAAACAAAAACAGACACAGAAACGAACACCACTACAAAGAAAAATGAGAGAAACAAAAATAAAACATGACCAAAAAAAAAAAAAAAATACAAGACTCATGACAAATTACTGACATTGACATTGGGGCACATCTAAATACCCATACTAAATATTTATGTATTGTATTTGGGTTGATATCTACCACTCAGCTGTCGATTTAGGACGAACAATGTGTGCGCATCAGAGATAGATTTCTGAATTAATCATAACTGGTGACATGACATTATCAGAAATTTGACGGATTGCCTCGCCTAAAACAGATTATGAAAACAATACCCTGATTATGATACCCTAACCCTAATCCCAACCCGAACTCTGCTGACAGAGGTCCTTTTGGAGGATGGAATCTATATACAACCATCTGACTTGGCCTGCTGTATGGCCACCACCCTTCCCCTTTCCCATCAGAGTTCTGTGCCTCCAAGATAGTACTCCATTCCCCCGCGAAAACTGAAAGAAATAATTTCAGTTCAGAATAGTTGGCATTTCTAGATATTGTTGATGATACAGGCTAATGAAGCGCCGCAGTTATTTGAAGTTTTACCAGGTATGCTATCGCTCCCTCCGTCATCTTGCCTTCAGCTTGTTCCATACAGAGGATTCAGACATCCAACGAATTTCCCGTGGGCCAGCATATTCTCGCCTAAGATAAAGTAAAGGAGCATGGGTATTTAGACGCGGCCAGTGTGTTTGAACAGATCGTGCCCCGTCGTGCGTGACTGAGTCTCATTCGCGAAGGCGCACGGTAATGCGGCTGCTAGGCTGCAGAAAGATGCCTCTGTTTGGATCGTTTTACAATTTCAGGGGAAGCGGTGATGCGCTTCTATTCTCCTGAGCTTTCCCTTGATATTGCGTGCCGAATATTTCATTTATTCACGAACGGTTGCAAAGCTTGCATGAAGCTCTAAATTAAGTAGGGCTACAACAGCCCGGTGCTATTATTCACGAGAGAGGGCTCACAATGGATGTCAACAAAGTACTCGTTGCTGAAGAACGGGCGCTAATGACGAGAAAGCGTGGTGAAAAACGCATGAAAAATAATAAACTCATGCCACAGAGGGAGAAAATGTACGTGCCTAATGTGCGAGGTGAAATTTGCCTGCACGTTCAATTATGTCCATTATAAAAGAGAGGCATTAGAATTGCATGAAATGTTTATCCATTGTTTGCATTACATCAACGAAGTCAAAGTGGTGCTCCCTGATGCTTATCTCTTTTATTGAAAATGTTAATGCCAAAAATATCATTTGGCTGCTGACATCTTCAGCTTGTCAACAGTGAAACATGAAATTGGCTGACTTAACTTTAAGTCGGTTCTCCTCATACCAGGCCTAGCAAAACATCTTACAGTCAAATCTTGTTTAAGTGTCAGTGTCAGACAGAGCGCACGGTTTGGACATGCAGTCAGTTCAAATGGATCTGAACGTATGACTGATAAAGAAAGACTCCAGAAAAGAAACGACACGAGAAACTACTTTTTTAATGTTAAAAAAAAAAAAAAAGGGAATGTACTGAATATCAACTGGCCAAAGCTGAAGAGAGATTAAGATCACATAAACTGGGGGGGGGATGCCATTACAAAGGTATGACGAACTGTTACATACAGTAATTTATGGATCGGAGTGCTAATCACTGCTACAGTTAGTCAAGGTGCAAAATATAATATTATGATGTAAAATTTCAGATTTCAGCTGTCAACAGATCAAAAATGTTGTCCATTTTTAGCTGGCAAATTAGTTGGCAATGACCTTCAGAAGTCTTCACAGGCACTTGCGAGTTCTTCTGAACGTCATTTTGTCAACTATTAACTTAGAGGGATAGGGTGAGTAAAACTTAAGCACTGTGTTAAAATATAGTATATTGGTCAATTATTTATCAACCAAATGGGACCCTTTTGGACATTTTAAAACATTGGTCAAGTAGATTCATCAAGAGAACTGCTCTCATTTCAACAAAGTAATTTTTATTTTGCCATTATGATGCCAATTTTCTTTACTGCTGCATTATTTTAATTTCCGTTTTAACAGGTTGTCCAACCCCAATTCCAGAAAAGTTGGAACGCTGTGTGCTGTAAAATGTAAATAAAAACAGAAGGCAATGATTTGCGTCTCTTTTAAACCTTATATTTAATTGAAATTAGTTCAAAGCAAATATGTCAAATGTTGAAACAGAGAAATTTTTTGTTTTTAGAAAAACAAAATCTGCTCATTTTGAAGTTGTTGCCAGCAATAGGTTTTTTTTTTTTTTTTTTAAAGTAGGGACAGGGGCAACAAAAGACAGGAAAAGTTTTTTGATGTTAAAAAAAAAATGCACCCGGTGGAACATCTCGCAGCTAATTAGATGATTGGCAACAGGTCAGTAACACGATTGAGCATGAAAAGAGCATCTCAGAGAAGCTAAGTCATTCAGAAGTAAAGATGGCAAGGGCTTCACTCTGTGTAAGACAACATGGGAACATAGTTCAACAATTTAAGAATAAACTTGTAAAGAAACTGGGGATATAATCACCTATGGTAGGTAATATCATACATTGTATAATTATTCTGAGAATCTGGAGAAACCACTCTATGCAAGGGACAAGGCCAAAAACCAATACTGAATGGCTGTGATCTTCAGGCCCTCAGGCGGGACTACATTAAAAACAAACAGAATTCTGTAGTAGAAATCAATTGATGGGCTCAGGAACACTGCTGAATACCAGTCTCAGTGAACACAGTTTGTTACTGTGTCCACAAATGCAAGTTGAAATTTTGCTATGTAAAAAAAAAAAAACATAAATGAGCAAAATTCTAAAACACTGCCGCCTCCTCTGAGCATAAGCTCATTTATGATGGCCTGAGGTGTAGCGGAGAACTATATTGTGGTCTGACCAATCAAAATCTGAAGTTCTTTTTGGAAATCAAGAATGCCACATCCTCCAGGTTAAAAAGGAGAGGGAACACCCGGCTTTTATCAGCACACTGTTCAAAAGCCAGCATCTATGATAGTAGCGGGGTGCATTAGTGCACATGGCATGGGTAACTTGCACATCTGTGAAGACACCATTAATGCTGAACGGTATACACAGGTTTCAGAGCAACACATGCAGCCATGCAAAACATCCTTTTCAGGTAAAACTTTGCTTATTTCAGCAGGAGAATGCCAAACCACATTTAGCACTTATTACTATATTGTGGATCCGCAGTAATAGAGTCTAGGAACTAAATTTGTCCGCCTGCAGTCGAGACCTGTCACCTATGGAAGAATTTGCTGCATTATGAAATGACCAATGTGACAAAAAAAAAGCCTGCAAAAGTATTGAGAAGCTGAAATCAAAAATCAAGCAAGAATGAGAAAACATTTTGCTTTCAAAACTACAGTAATTGGTCTCCTCAGTTATCAAATACTCATAAGATGTTGTTAAAAGAAGAGATGATGTAACACAGTGGTAAACATGCCCTGGTCCCAACTTTTTTAAAACGTGTTCAAATTGAAAATAAGCAGATATTTTTCAAAAACAATAAGATTTCTCAGTTTCAACATTTGATATATTGTCTTTGTATGCTTTTCAATATATCACAGAGTTTCAATGACTTACCAATAATTGCATTCTGTTGTTATTTACATTTTACACAGCGTGCCAACTATTCTGGAAACGAGTTTGTATATTTTTTGAAAATTTTTTGTAATGCAGGGTCCTGCTGAAAAGGAGACTTTAGTTTCAGTCAGGCCCCTTGCTTAAATAAATCTTTAAAAAAAATAAAATAAACAAATCAGTCAAAGACCCGGACCCTCTGGAAACAAGCCTGGATGATTTTCTCATTTCAGATAGATGTGAAGATGTGATCCCCTGACTGTTAGGGACATGAAAAGCAGACATCAAGCTGGGACATAAAATAAACAAAAAAAAAAAAAATTCACTGTACTTTACTGGAAGAGGCCCAGCTCCAGTAGGATTGTGGGTAATGTAGAAGCACAAAGGGGCTGCAAATTTTACATGAAGATGACAAGGGCTGTACCCCTGTTATATATCACAGAGTCTATTAAAATTCCACACATGGCTAGTTTAGATAGCTGGGGTTTGAATCATAATGGCTGCTATTGCCTTATGGGGCTGTTCCTGGGCCTCTGACAGGAGCTCTACACTCGAGTGATTTATATTCCAGGCAATGCCCTCATTCCCCATTTAAAAGTCCCCCCTCCGTAACTATTAACAGCATGTGTTTTACAGCGCTCCACTCACGAGGCCATTAAATTAATAATAGGGGCTGCCATTATCACAGGAGCCCCAGTGTAATGCACAAGTTTCCTTCATGAGGAGCACAATGCCTCTTCCCTCATGATGTAATGTCAGTGCCGCACGTGCGGTCGACTGTACTTCGTCTGCGGAGGGTACATGCGCCCAGCGCTGGATACTGCTGCCTTTCAGATGATTCTGAAGGACGCAAACGGCCCGTAACGGGCAGGAATCCAACAGAAAAGCCTGCTCGATGTGCTGTTTGACATTGGCGCTGGCAGCATGTTAAATACATAAACACAGATGGTGGGAGCGACGGTCCGAAGCAGCTGAGCTGTGAAATGCCACCGTGGAAGTGCTTCGGTATATTCGGGTATTTATAAACGGGCGATACATTTCAACGGAGGTTTCGGAGAGCTCGTATCGCTCAATCACGTTCTGACACGGTTGAAATGTCCTTTTGCAGGGATAGTTAAGTCAACATTTTGGCTGTTTTATGCAGTGTCGCGTTTCGGGCTATGGATAGGTCGATGGATAGTAAGAAAGATCTGATAGATGTACTCAGCTCCAAAAATAGGCCATTTCACAGGCCAGATAGCAGGTAATTGCCTGATAATGGCACATTGTTGCACGGGCAGCAGGAGGCTTGGCTCTGCACGTTGCAACAGCCGTCCAACAGATTCTGTGTGGTCTGTGCGGCTCAGTGCATTGTGTGTCACAATAGAAGCCTCCTGGGTCACAATTACACACCCAGGAAATCAACAGTATGGTGAAAAAACTAGACTATTCCACTACACCAAACAATGTCTGCTCCCTACCTCCACAGAAGCAAACTGACATTTTTCGGAGCGAATACAAAATCAAAGGGAACAACCGAGGCCAGTTATTTGAACTGATCCATTTCACCTATCGGAGGATACTTTCATTAGTTGCATTACTTCAAAAAGCAAGTGCTAAAAACTCAATTTTATTGACCCCGTAATTTCTTATGTATTCAGTAGGCCCCATTCAATATTTTTCAGTGCGGTGCTTGTAAAATCTGAATATTTCCCCATAGGTGGGAAACGCCTGAGCAGAATCCGCTATCCGCCCTTTGGGGCTGTGAGCGCTTTGGTGGTAATTGCTGCCATGATTGGGCCTCGGGTGGAGGAGAGAACTGGGAATCAATAAGCCGGGACAAATTATTCTAATTTTGTTTGCTGTACCTCATTAGCTGCCACACATCTATAATTAAAAAGAAGCCCCCGACCCGGATGTCCTCTGTGTCTGCAGTCGTTCGGCTGAGGGTCGCTCTCTCTCTCCTGGCTTGGACGCCCCTCTCTCAGTGGATGGCATACTGGAGACAACAGCCTCACTGAGCACAGGAACTCAGCACATAAGCATATACAGTCAGGTCCGTAAGTATTTGGACAATGACACAACTGTCATCAGTTTGCCACCACAATGGGTCTGTAATGATATAATCAGGATGTTTTTGAAGGGTAGATTATCAGCGCAAATTTAAGGGTTTTTCCAAAAATATTGCATGTACCATATAGGAATTACAGCAATTTTTACAAAAGAATCATAAATTAAATCCTCATTCTTAATACCTGGTTGCAAATCATTTACAATCAAAGACCTTAAAGCCTGGAGCCTGTAGAAATAATCAGATGCTGAGTTTTGTCCCTAATGATGCTCTTCCTGGCCTTCACCACAGCTGTCTTCAGTTTCTGCTGGTTTTAAGGGCATTTTGCCTTCATCAAGTGGAAAGCATGATCTTTTGGATTCAGAGCAGGTCACTGACTTGGCCATTGTAGAACATTTCACCCTATTGCCTTCAAAAATGGTTGGATTAGTTTGCAGTCTGCATTAAATCAATGCCAATCTGCACTGTGAGACACAGAGGAATGAGTCTTATAACATTTCGCCCAGGTAATGTAGCCCTGTAGAATTCAGAATTCATCCTGCTTCTTGTGTCACTAGACACATCATCAAGAAATACAATGTAACTGGTTCCATTGGCAGCTATACATGCCCACACATAAACATGCTTCACAGGTGAACAATATGCTTTCAATCACTGGAAGTTCATTCCCTTCTCTTCCTATGCCTCCTGTACAAATTAATTGTTGTCTCATCTACCCAATGTACCCATAGAATTTCGTGCCAGAACTTTACAGGAAAAACTTTATTTTTTTATGCGTTTTTTGCGAATGTCCAGATTTTGAGACTGTGTTGTACATCTTGTGATAAACACTTTGTATTTACTCTGTTGACACTGACACTTTAACCCTTACTTTCTGGAGAGTGTTCATTTTCTGGGCACCTGTTGTGAAGGGGTTCTTCCTCACCAGAGAGTACTCTTCTGTGAGCTCACTCTTCTGTGAGCCACTTCAGTCGTTATCCGTCGTCAAACAGGATGGAGATGCGGCAGAGCCAAGAAGAACAATTAGCCCTTTAAACCAGCTCCTGTAGTGATCGGGACACAGGCTTCCCAAACAATCTGTAATCATCATTCGGAGTTTATGCGTGCACAGTGAACATGGACTTTTTTTTTTTTTTTTTTTTGTTCTTTTATGTTGCACGGTGCCAAACTAGTACAAGTAGCAGGCAAAGAATAGCAACAAACCCGGACACTATAATATTTTACTTGCTTTATAACCAAATAAAACATTTCTGTGCAGATTTCAAAATAAGGTGGGTATACCAACACTGAAAATTAATTTTTCTTTAAGTTCTAAATACACATTGACATGAGCTGTATATCATTCGAACTCAGCATAAACAAGAGGCCTGTCGGCCTAGAAAGCTCCGCTGAGGATGACTGAAATGTCCATGTCATAACTTAATTTCAGAAATCTTTGAAAACTATTGCAATATTAACACATATGACACATTAATGAGAGACTGAAAAAATTAGCATAAATACTGATTTTCTAAGTCCAAAATGCTGGATTTCTCAAAAAACGGGACGTAAAATTTTCTCATTTTTGCAAGGGATATTCAGAACATCATAAGAAAGGCTCACGACAAATTAGACAAAAAGTTATCTGACAGTTTTTGAGATATTAATAAAAGACTGAAAATACGAGCACAAACACTGATTTTACATAGAATTTTCTAATTTTCACAGTGAATATTCAGAATATCATAAAGAAGACTCACACCAAATTAGAACAGAAGTTATCAGAATGTTTTTGAGATATTCAAATCTCAAGTGAAAAGTTGACGCTGGACGGACAGACAGACTGACGCCGGAAGACTCGGCATTAGAAAAGCTCCACTGACCGCTGACTATGGTCACAGCGGAGCAAAAAAGTTATCAGACAGTTTTTGAGATATTAATGAAAGACTGAAAAAACTAGAACAAACACTGATTTTCTATATGTCCAAAATGCTGAATTTCTCAAAAACCAGGATGTAGAATTTTCTAATTTTCACAGAGGATCATCAGAACATCATAAGGAAGGCTCACAACAAATAAGACAAAAAGTTATCAGATAGTTTTTGAGATATTAATGAAAGACTGAAAAAATGAGCAGAAACACTGATTTTCTAAGTCCAAAATGCTGAATTTCTCAAAAACCGGGAAGTAGAATTTTTTCATTTTCACAGTGAATATTCAGAATATCATATGGAAAGCTCACACCAAATTAAAGGAAAAGTTATCAGACTGTTTTGGAGGTACTCAGATTTGAAGTGAGAAGTTGACGCCGGACAGATGGACGGACGGACGGACAGACAGACAGACAGAATGCCAGACAACTCGGCATTAGAAAAGCTCCGCTGACTTTGACTGTTGTCACAGCGGAGCTAAAAAGCTGAAGTATCTGAATTTTTTAGTGCCACAACATATCTGAAAATAAATTATTTTTCAAATTTTTAAAATTTATTTTCAAAAACTCATTGTATTTTTATCAAATGTCCCTTACTGTATTGCTGAATGTATGACTTTTGAGATAAATCAGAGACTCCTATGTTCTCCAGGGTGATAAATTAATTGTCTGGCTTTAGGGGGTTTTAAGCATAAATCCAGGACAAATGTCTTTATATCTCAGACTCTTCCTTGCTCCAGTCTGCCCAATGGTGGAGTGATCTTCACTTCAATTAGTCAGAAACACTAAATCACTGACTTTTTTTATCGGAAAAATGCACCCTTCCAACTCCATTTCCTTATTAAAAAAAAACAACCGCCCTCTTTCCCACCCTTTTGAAAGTATTAATGTCTCGCTGTAGCAGTAATTGTGTGTCCTCACCAATCTATAGTAAATTATTATTCTTCTTCTTCTCTTTACTTCTCCTCTCCTCCATGTTAATGATAATTGCACCATTATTAGACGATTACAAATAATCCCTGGCCCTGCCATACCTTATACCCCAGTACTATATGCCTTACAAATAGCACCATATGCGTTCTCCACAAATGAGATCAATGCCGAAGTTTTAAAGAAGTACATACAGTATTACGGAGAATCATTCCACATTTTGTATTGCACACACAATAAACATGAACAATATCTGTATATAGTGGTTGTTCTGTTATGAGGTCAGCAGTGTTGAAGGGGAGATATCAAGCACCGATTATCTGTCCTGCATACTGAATGGCTATTCTCTACTGATTCAATCATGTGAGCAGGTGAAACTCCACAGGGGCTGAGATAATGCTAATAAAACTGGACAAATGCACTCCTGGCAGGAGCAACTAGGGACACAGCTTTTCAAAGAGTTATATCTGTCCAGGTCCCATGGATACTCCACTCTGATTGGATAATGTTGCAAAGGCGGAGCCACTTTGGGCCCTACTGTCTTGAGAAATCTAATGCAATAAAATTCTTGTGAGCCCCTTTTCAGTCATGGCTTCTACAATTGTTGAGACTAAACCCCACCCCCATGCTTTTATGCATTTATGTTATTTATTTTTTTAAGTGCATGGCGGAGGATTTACCGATCAAAAAGCCTGAATTAGCGGCCTGCTGTGAGGCTAATGTAGAAATTCAGTCAGCAGATCCTCAACTGAGAGAGAAGTATAGTTTTACGAGTCTAACAAAAGCAGAGAGTAAGCAAAATCTTGAACACAAAGAAGACCTGTGATAGGGATTCCTGTCGGAGCAATTTCCAGAAATTGCGCATCAAACCCAGACAATGCTTCACTGAGAGCTGCATCGCACTGTAAACGAGCAAAATAAATAAAAAAGTAATTTACCCCACCAGCTGTGCTGATGCTCTGCCGCTGCTCTCTGCTAACACTGAGTGATTTACATACGCATCTATGCACCACGGCACACATTTGTTTCTGCATACATTAAACTGCTAAACCAGTGCAGAGGAATGATGCCTGGTGAAAGCAGGGGATTCAATGCAGCCCAGGTGATCACATTGCATATTTTCATAAGCTGATTACCAGCAGGTTTGCAAGCATGCGACTCTGTCTTTCATGAAAAGGTAAAGACTTAGGTTAATCAAACTAAAATATATTCCAATAGTTTGCATGCTATGTTTTGAATGTAGCTGAAATGATAGCACTTGCAAACAGGTCCTGATTAACACCTGTTACGTGGGAATCAGCTGCAGTGCTTTGAGAAGACGGATACAGACTGTAGCGTTTTCTCACGTGCAGGTTTATGAATGAGTAACGGTGGTACTGAAGCATACGGACACCGACAGAGTTTGAGGAGGGGGGGGGTCTGCTACACAGTCTCCCCTAATGTATTCATATTTCATCTTTTTACACTTGGGGCTGTAGCTATTTTGAGAGCTCTTTAATTGCATCCTAGAAAACAATCCCCATCCCAGATGGGAAGGGCTGAGCACTAGCGCTGGAGGTCAAATGTCACAGCGTTGTTGAATGCATGTCGAAAGGTAGAGGCCGGATGTAAAATCTTTTACATAATAATAATTATTACATATAATAGTTCTGTTATCTGCCTCATCGCATCTAAAGTCAAACACCAACGACTAAAAACTGGTTTGAACATTTTCCAAAACAAAAACAGGTAAAGAAATACCATTTTCTTCATTCTTGTTTCACCTTAATCTTCCAAAATAATCCCAGTGGTGGCCCTAAATGCATGAATCCAGTCTCACACCTTTCATTTTCTGCTCCCTATGACATATGTGCCGGAAAATTCCAGATTTTCTGAAATGGGAGTCGCTGTGAGCTGCGGGCTGAATTCCCCGGCATCTTGCCCAGGGAATTGTGTCTGTGTTTCAAGCCCATTGCTTCAATAAAGCTTTGATTTGCCTTCTTTCACTCCGGCTCGACAGTGCGTGCACCTTGCAGGGTCCGCTTGATGAGGCCCAAAAATACATTCCCACTAATGAGTTTCCCTGACGAGATCAACAGGCTTCTTTGCCCCTGTGTACATAAACGAGCCGTCCTTTATATAGCCCCTGAAAAATGAGTGTTGCTCCATAAATTACTAGCGGCAAAAGTAGGTCAGAATTGTGAAGCTCATGGGGGTGAGGTGGGGGATGGGGGTTGAAAGCTCCACAAAGATGGAGGTAAAACACGACTTTGATGACCACCCTTGCAACTCAGCTGGCTCTCACTGGAAGGAATCTCCAGCCAATTAGAACAAGGAAAGAGTCTGGGATGGAAACGTGAGGGTTTAATGTGGCATTTCTAAGTCATGTGAAGACTGTCAAGGATCACGTTTGAGGGCGACCTCATCGCGAATGGGGCAGGCAGTGACATTTCCCCTGCCCTTTCCTCGTAAGATGGCCGACAGTCATATCCAGTGTGGATAAGCGCACATTCACCAAAGGGTATATACCATATCAGTGCATCATTCATGTCGCTATCTGTATTGAGTCATTTTTGCTGATGTGACAGTCATCACAATTATTATTTATCATCTTTAATTCAGTGCCCAAAAAAAGGGAGAATATGTGGTAAATTTAAACAAATAATTTCTTTACGTATTTCATTTTTTTTATTTGACTAAATGCATATTATTTTATTTTTTCATTAAATAACTGGCAAATCAAATTGAATAATGAGCACTGACATTAATCAAATTTTAGGGGACAAATTTGGAGATATGGGCCAGCTGTCATTCATGTCATTACTTTTTAATTCAGGTTTATTTTCTAAACGGAGAGCAATATTTTATGGACATTGGGTGAAGGCTTAATGGGAGTAAAATGACTAGGCTTGCTATTTGATGTTATGGTCCAGTAGAAATACAGACTATAAATATATATCACAGGATCGCATGGTACAACAGACGGGTTCTATAAAGGATGAGCTACAGCACTGACCTTCATCAATACTGCGCATTGTGTTGTGCTCATAATTTATGTTGTGTTAGCTAAAAGAGGATCATTACATGAGCGGTTATCACAGCTCGATAGGAACAAATACAACGATCCATTTGGGAATATGTTTACTGGTATAAATTAGCCATGGGGACATGAAATATAAATTTTATCCTTCTCTCGATAAAACAGCGGAAAAACAAAGGTTTCTAATGTATTACATCGCATTACGTCAAGCTAACTCTGCTCGTAACTCTGAGAACGGTTGATGGGCTTCACTAAAAGTTCCCCAATGCAGCAATGAAAAAGTGAATGTTTTAAGGGTAACCTCAAAGCGGTCAAATCCACCGGCGCTAAAGAAATAAATTGGCTGGCGGACAGACCTGGGCATCAGCGATAGAGACGAGTGTTGAGGAGCGATCGGGACAGGGATGGCTCTTTCAGAGTGACACTGATTGGAAGACGGGGGCTCGACAGAAGCAGAAAAAACATGACATTTTGTACCGATAACCTGGCAGCCTGCGTGGGCATGCTACTATATATATACTGTGCAAAGGAGGAGGGTGAGGCTGCATCAAGAATTTTCCACAATGTGACACTGCCCTCGACAGAAATGCTGATATATGTGCTATTGCAGTTTTATGATGCTAATTCATGATAAATTAATGAGCAGCGTTTGGGCATTACACTCTGGGTATTACAGTGCCTTCCTCATCTCAACTGGTTCTATGCATTTCAGCTTTTGTTTTTTCATTTCATCTTTGATAAGTGTCTCTATAAGGGTTAGTCCTTTCATTCATTTATTGGATTTTCAGCTTTTTGCTCACAGATGGATTTTTGGGCCCATGACAGCTGCATTCATACAGCACTCATGCTGTAGATGATTTAGTGCAGCAGTAGGTCATTTTGGTTGATGGTTGTCAAAGTCAGTTTGACATCCCGCTTTTTTTATTTGTTACCCCATTTGTAGTACTTGTGCAGTGGGGAGCCCAGTCAAATCCTGTCTGTTTGGAATGGACTGATTGCTGCTTGTGATGCACGACAGCTTGAAGCCTTCTCAAGATTTCTTGAGAACTGCTCTGCGAAAGGACTCCACACTCAACACTGCACTTCCTTGGGTCCACAGCAATAGTGTGAGGTGGATCGAATGATCGGCTGTTGAGAAAAATCGAAGGACACACACACACACACACACACACACACATACAGACAGACAGACTCCTCCATTCAGAGCACGAATGTGTGTGAGAGTGGGTGTGTGTGTGTGTGTGTGTGTGTGAGTGCATGTGAGAGAGAATGTGTGCGTTTATGTGAGTGTGTGTGAGAATGTGTGTCCGCATGCATGGTGTGTGTGTGAGTGTGTCTGTTAACACATCAATTTAACGAGCTGCAGACTGCTGCAATTTGGCAACAAAGCCAGTCACCCAAAAACGGAATCCTGAGCCTATTTAGGAACTAATACTCTTCCTCTGACTTATTTATTTATTTTATGAAAGACTTTGAATTCTCACAAACTGTCTAATGGCCCCAAGATGCAAGCAATTAGCAGGGCAGACTGTCAGCACAAAGACGTGTCAGAATAAACATGTGCAAAATAAAACCTGGTTGCTTTTTTTCTCCAACAAATTTTCACGCTTTATAACTGAGGGGAGGACATCTTTAGAGCCATAGCAGAACATTTGTTGGATGATACGGGGCATAATTATCTGGTCCAAAATTCTAGGGAAAAGAGATTGCTGGAGAGGAGGATATTTTTGTAAAGTGGGGGTCATAACCAGCTTTGAAGCCAGAGGATCACCTTGAATGGCCGCAAGAGAAGTGTGCTCTACATAAATGAAGGCCAGCTTAATGTGTTCTGGGCTCATGGCACAGGGTGGGTGCAGGGTTTTGTGGATGAACGGTTTGAAGAAATCAGTGTTTTTGAACAGAGCGCCACCCTGTGGCAGGGGGAGGTGGATTACGGCATGAACAGCTATGAACAAAGAGCCTTTCATATGAAGGGCAGTTAAACTGTACAGAGGAACCATGACTACATCCTGAGCCCACCTGGGCAAATGGGACTCACCGGTTAAGATAGATGCCAGACTCCATTTCAGAACGATCCGGGTGCACTTCTCTGATTTGTCACCTCTTGAGCACTGTTGGGATGCTTTGGGTTGGTGTTCATGACAGCAGAAGCCAGTTCCCCTCAATGTACAGGAACATCGTACAGCTATTGGGGGGGGGGGGGTGGGCACAGGTCACCCACTGCAAGAGACATTAACTACTTTTGTGGTACATGACTCCATAGGGCTTTAATTAAAACTTTTTTACATTACCTTGATTAATTTGTCATGACAAATCTGATCAACGAATATAATATGCCTAGTGCCCTTCAGTTAATACATTTTTCTCATGTGAGCAGTAAAATAATTGAAATTGTTGCATGTTGTTCCTTTCAAGAGGAAAAAAAAAAGAAAAGAAAAATGATTTAAAATAGTCACATCTTTCCCCTCAACACACTGAACCCTTTCTCCCATTGATAAGACACCACATATGACTTATTTTCATTTACCTGCAATGACAATGAACAGCAGTGTAGATTATGGAATATAGTCAAGACAGTTCAAGATATCATTATGCGTCATTGTTGAAGGATACCAAATGCAATCATATAACAACAACAGGATCTTTCGTGCAAGGCAAATGGGTAAGACAATGTCCATTGCTACCTCAATGATATCTCCAGGAACAACTCGCAGATGTAAAAACTGGAAGCAGTGATTTCTGAATCTACTTTGACTTATATTTCACTGCAGACAGTATGAAGAATAAATATCTAATGTTTTGTCTGGCCAACCTCATTTTATTTGTAAATATCCATTCATTCCTGCCCCTCGGGCCTGCAACACATTCCCAAAAAAAAAAAAAAAAAAAAAAAAACTTGGGAGAGGGGCAAGTTAGGTCCAGCAATGCGGTTTGAAATGATTACAATTATGCAACATGGAATAGCTGATGTCAGCAGGTGATTGTAATTGTGATTTAGTACAAAAGCAGCATCCAGGAATGGCCTTGTCCTTCAGGAGCAAAGACGGGCCTAAGACAGAGGTGGGCTACGAGGGCTGTATTTGTCCCTGGTTTTCACATCAACTTCTGGCCTTTAATTAGTTAATTATCTAAATTAGCCAAACTATTTATGAAATCTGGCATTTCTGGCACATTTCTTTAAATTATCACGAATGACCACCATAGACTGCTCTTCATAAAACATTTTTCTTTGATCTAATCTTTGCACAAATCTATATTTGTGTATGCAATCAATTAATAAATTAGTCTGGGTAATTGATAGAAATAAAAACCTGCATACACACCGGCCCTCCAGGACCAGAATTTCTCACCCCTGGCCTAAGATCACCAATCTGCCCACAAATGTGCGATAAAATCAGTGAAAGGTTTAAAAACAATGTTCCTCTGAAAAAGCCAGGAACGAATTTGAATACTTCACTCTCTACAGTGCTTAAAATAATTAAAAAGATTCAAGGAATCTGGAGGAATTTTTGTGCATAAAGGACAAAGATCTAAGCTGAATACCAGAGATCATTCTGACAAGACTGTAACAAGAATCGTCATTTATCTGCGAGTGATTAACCACATGGGCTGATGTTTGATTTGGCAAACCTTTGTACTACTGTATGTGGTAACCTCCACAAAAGCCAGTTAAAACTTTACAGTGCAAGACGGAAGCCCTATGTCAACAGTGTCCAGAAGCTTTGTTAACTTCTCTTGGCAGAGAGGCTCTGCAAAGGACCATCACACAATATTTCAGATCTTTTTCAGGAAGAAATAGATGCTGTGTGCTCAGCACCAGAGGGGAGAAGGACCATCCAGACCATTACCAGCAACGATTGCAAAAGCCATGGTCTATTGCTTTGTGATAGTATATGACAGGGCTTTTCAACATTATCCAGCAAGAGCCGGGGTGGGCGCAGGCTTTCATTCCAACCAAGCACTCACACACCTGATACTACTAATCAAGCTCTTTCGCAAAGACTCTTGGGGTTGATTTGGGGTGTCAGGTGTGTAAATGCTTGGTTGGAATGAAAGCCTGCACCCACACCGGCCCTTTTTGGGTAAGGTTGAATAGCCCTGGTATAGGAGTTGTGTCTCTGCCCTTGTTAAGGGCAACTTGCTCTTCTATAGAGGAACCATCAATGCTGAAAAGTATACTGAGATTTGGAACAACATACTCTGCCTGCAAGATGACATATTTTCCAGGACTGGGACACCCACACATATTTCAACAAGGCAATGCAAAACAGCATTCTGTAGGCATTGCAAAGGCGTGGCTGCAGTAGAGGAGGGTGCGGGTGCTGGACTGATCTGCCTGCAGTCCTCATTAGTGAACATACTGCATATTCTGAAATGCAAAATACAACAACAAAGACCCCATACTGTTCCACACCATCAGACTTGTTTGATTGAGGAATCAGACAAGATGACATCTGAAACACTTGATCACTCGCTGTCTTCAGTCGCTGAACATTTATTAAAGTGCTGTGGAAAGCAACAACAACATTAAAAATGGTAAATTACTGTCCCAAAAGGTTCCAAGAATTAAAATGTGTTCATTTTCAAAAATCAATAAATTTCATGCCATATGAAATATATATGTGGTTGTATTGTTTTTCAACAAAATACAGGCCAAAGATCATTTACAAATCACTGCTTTCAGTTTTAATTTAAATTTAACAGCCTCAACTTTTCTGATTTGCAATAACAGACCAGAATTTTGGTATATTGTTTGTCAGAACCTTAATAAAGATACAGCCACTAGAATCATGTCTTCCATTCACAATGTAATTCAATTAAATTTTATTATAGTTAATATTTTATCACCATTTTAAATTATGAAACATTTGGCTATTATTTTGGGAGAGCAGAAGTCATTTTGATGTACTAGCTGTAATTACACAAGAACTTATTGTTAAAAAGATGTCTTTTTCATCTGAGAATGGCAATCCAGTCCACATCCACCACATACCATGATAAAAATATATCACTTCGGATGTGTTTAATGTGTGCGTGTGTGTGTGTGTGTGTGTGTGTGTGAGTGTCTGTGGGTGGATGTGTAGGAGGCTCTGTAAGTGGTGTTCATATGCAGAGTAGACAGTACAGCCATGCCCTTCATAAAAATTTCACTTGCAAATCCACATCACTCTAAAAATGGATTTAATTCTGATCTTTACAGTGTCACCATATTCTTTCATGTAACTAAATTTAGTGTGTACTCTAAACAGGTGTTTTTTTACCTATTGTATGAAATTTTCTTTTGAGCAGTTACGTGTTCTGATCTGAAATCTTTCCACATATTCATTAACCAATGGTTTTCCACTTTGTAAATGTGCTTTCACAGTGTGTTTTACACTTCAACAAAATGGGTAGGAAAAAAATATTTCGTGTGTTCCAGAGTAAGCAAAAAATTGGGTTAAGAGAAACATTAAAAAATCAGGAGTATGGACTGAGGTCTGTGGCGATCATATTAGAGACAAAGAAAGTATCATTTAAATCATTTAAATAATGTAAAATGACTCTCCCTCTGTCCATCTGGTGGGAGAGGCCTTGACGTAATTATGCTACCCTCAGTATTAAAGGGTGATCTAATTAAGGGAAATTAGGGTGGCCCTGTACGCTTGAGCAAAGAGCGAGATGAAATCTGATCAGACCTCTCGAGCTCACGTTTCCCTTATGAACTGATAGAGACAGGAAAATGGATGAGCATTTTCTTTTGCCATTTGTGAGGCCGAGATGAATGTTTTAGTCCCCGAGGGCAGGCTGCTCCTTGGCTCTGTCTTATCTGCCACTGTAACTGACTTACACCTGATATGGTGCACTGGGTCAGGTGACTTCCACTCTAGCAGACGAGTTCACTTATGACATTAAAAGATGAATGGGGAGCAGACTGTGCAGCCCCATAGAGCTCAACATGGGCATCTCTGATCTACACTCCAATAAAATGAGTAAAAGCTATCCTTCACCCTTGACATACAGATACATTAAAAACAAGTCAGAGCACAGATGTGAAAAATAAAACTTGTTTTCAATTTTTTGTTGTATTGCAAATTTAAAGGGAATTTTTTAAATATCTTAGCCTGAGGAGGGTTTTTTTTTACCCTATAAAACCTATAAACACGTATAGGTTTGTCAAATGCAGCAGCTTTAATTCGTTTCCCCATGACTACATATCGCACCTATATGTATATCAATGGACCTTTTCCCTGGCCTCTCCTAGGGTTGTCATTTGGAGTAATTATAGTTGAAGGGCCAAGTCTGGCAAAATATGAAGATTTTAATGGTCTTAACAACAAATAATTGGTAAAGAGATGACCAAGAATTAAGCACATAGATCAAGTAATTTAATATTGGATATCTTTTCCTTTTGATTTCTTTAAATATTTAAGCCTTGTCGGTAAACTTACAGACAGCTTTTGACAGAAAGAAGATCTAAAAATGGTACCGAATCTTTCCTCTTTAGAAAACAAATTTTCAATTGCGGGAAACAAGCCTTTCAACAATATTCTCCTGTACTCCAATGCATTAATTAAGAAGCAGCGCAGCTTCATGGTGAAGCAGTTTCCAGCTTTTCCCCAAACTGTTCAATACAGCAAAAGTTAACGAGCAAATGGTGGCACAGACGGTCTCAGGAGTGCCAGTGTTTAATCCTTGTTAATTTTCTGGCCAATAATTTATTGTTAAGACCATTAAAAGCTTAATATTTTGCCATTTTTGGCCCGGCCCATTTTTATTAAATGCCTATCATCAGTATTGTTGAGCGTATTACACTGCTCTGCATCATTTTAGCTGAATAAAATACAATACTTGTTTCTTACTCATTTGGGGGGCTGATTCCAAAAAATATTGTCTGTTTTGCTCCAGCACGTCACATTTTCTCACAATTAATGATGTGGATTTCATAGCATTGTCATTTTTGACAAACGCTTGTTAAGTTAAGAACTCTTGTATCATCCCTTAATCACTGGAAAAACTGCCAGAAAAACATGATTTCCATCTTCCTCTGAGCCAGGTGAGAACTATTTGCTCAATTCTAGGCAGATTTTCCACATGTTTAAATGATACTAAAGACATTATTTTTTTTTTTGCCTAATCCTGCTTTCAGGTGTAGTAATATGACCACCGACAGAAGAAAATGCAAACATGATCCAGATGTTTTGTGCTACATCTGTGTTTCACTACACCCAAACAGTGGCAGAAAATTAAAGAAATAAGCTCTATATAATATAAGGAAAATCTTCATCCTTATTTTGTGGGGAAAAAAAAAACTGTGATAGAAACTTTTTAACTTGCATTTTTCAACTATGCATCCTAAAATTAGGTAATTTGAGGCCTTTCTGGGAATTCAGCAGGATTTTTTTCAAAAAGCAGGGTGGTGTTATCAGGTATGGTGTTGTCTGGCCGTCTGTGAAGTTTTCATCCTAGAGTTTTTTGTGGATTGCCTCCAAATTAAAGTTGCATAATTGTATATGGGTGGATGCATGCATGTGCTCTTTTGAGAAATCGGTCAAGTTTTTAGTAAGAGTTATTCTCCTTGACAATACCAACTTTGCAAACGCTACTAGTCTTAGACATCCTAGATTTCTTAATGGATTCTAGGATGATCTGATCACTTTCAAATTTTCAAATTTAATGCTTCTTGCAATGCCCACTTGAGAACTCGTGCACTCAATCTCTGTACACGATTTTCAACTGCAGCGCTGGGGCATATGCTGGGCCTTGCACTGCTCGTTTAAAGTTCTGCAATGTTCTGCAGGGAACTCAGCCAAAAACTGTTAAACATATGTCCAACACCGAGAACAGCAACAGCAAACCAAACTGTGGCAGTAAGTCAATGCTCTCTGACAGGAACAGACAAACACCACAAAACTGAATCAGTACATATCTGAATGAGACTCAACAAAATACATTTGTCAGGAGCCTCAAAAAGTGGTTTTTATTGTGAGGCCAACATTAAGAAAGAACTAGTATCTAAGGCTAATGCACAAGGACACAAAACATACAGTTGTGTAACCTGGACACTTGAGCCCTGGAGAAAGTAAATAGGCATATTTATTTACTCTTTTAATGCATCTGGACCAGTTTATGTTTGCAGAAAACAAGAGGAGACATTCAATCCATAATGTGGGGGTTCTGCAAGGGTAAGGGCAGCAATTTCATGGAACTCTTTGTCAGTTTAACGTGCAACTGGCAAATTATATGGAACCATTTCACAAAGCCTGGTGAACTCTATAGACACTTCCCTCATGATACCCTACCCTGATATTCCAGTATAATAACACCCCCAAACACTCCGCTAAAATATTAAAGAATGATTCCCAGAACACTAGGATCAACTCACATGCATCCTATGGCCTGTATACTACATCATACCTCCTTCATGCCCCGAAGATCCGTAAAGTGTCCATCATGAAGAAAAGGCCAATATCCTGCCCCATGCAGTTCAGAAATTGTGTGACAGGATTTCTAGAAGGATTCAAACCATACCAGAGGCAAAGAGTAGGCCAACTTGTTACTAGTCAAAATGTCTACAGCTTTTTAAGCGTCTCTGATATTTTGTCTCTCAGTGCCAAATCATGCAATATTTAGAATATCCCTCTTTGCATTGGTTGAACTGAGCCTTACCACATCTAGCAATGCATAAATGTTAAGCACATTCTCCAAGATTACACCAATTTATTTGGAGTATCCAAAGGCAAATGTAATATTCCTCCACATTTCCTCCATCAGCATATCTCTTCATAAGAGCTGATATTCATCTGCCACAGTCAGTCTCAGCACCAGCACAATGGCACATGGTCTTCTCTCTTATTTGGTGGTGTCCAGCCATTCTAGCTGCAGCAGTAGTTTGCATGGAGCACCACAGAGACAACTAGCAATAATTAAGCCAGAAGGTGAAGCCTCCAAGAGTTAGTCTCTTTGTGTCCTGCTTTCCAATAGAGGCGTTTTCACCATCAGACTGTGCAGTCTAGATATCTGAGGAAGTACACTCATAAGTTGCGTAGCAGAGGACAGATCTCACAGTGCTTCAGTTCACTGGTCTTTGCATTTACCTTTCACCAGCGGCAATTACCAAATAATTTATGACTGGGAATGATGTATTCATTGTAACTGTTACCAGGTAAATAACTACTGTCAGGCTAAGGGGGCTGCTAAAGGAAGGTTTACTGGTGGAATCTTCCAGAATGACATGTAATTTTCTGTTTGACAAATATGATTGAAACAGAAATACCAGAGAGACCCGTTTAATCTATATTTAAATGGAAACAGGTCCACAGGACAAGAATAAACAGACTACCCACTACCTATGCTCATAGGGGAAGGTCATTAATAACCTCGCCCAAAGCACTTTCTGTCTTACGATTTGAACAGAACTGGAACGTTGCTAACATATTATTGTCTTCAGTAACTGGCCCCAGGCAGGGTTTAAATAAAGCTGAAATCTCCATCCAATCACAACCAACCTCTGTCAAATTATCGTTACTTGCACAATGCATTATATTCAACTTAAAACCACAGTGTTTTTAAACCATTTCGGCTTGTAGATAGATAAGCAAATTTAGCAATAACGCTCTACACGCACACTATTAAAAAAATTAAGTCTTTAAAATACAATTCTAGAACCGCATAGCCTTCAGCTGATCTTATCCATTTTGAGACATGCTTTGTTTACTCGTGTAAATACAAAAATTTATAAAAGCATTGTTATTTTTATCTTATTTTTAATTTGATGTTGGTTAGCTTGAGCTTTGTAGACATCCTGTGACGGTTGAGTGGACAACTAAAACAGGAAATAAGCAATTAAAAAGAATAGAAATAGCCCATCCTTCAGGAGGAGAAGTGGAGAACGTGTGCTTGCTCAATAAATCTCAGGTCTTCTAAAAAAGAAAGAAAAAAACAGGTCTGAACAAATGTACTGCTGCATATCAAAGAAGTAAGAGTCCAGATTGGATTTAGCAGGCAAGTGACAATTCACTTGGAAGTGTCAATGCCAAAAACTTAATTCACGGACTTCATACTATATTATTTCTCATCTCCCTTTAACTGGAGATATGGAACTATGGTGTGGAACTCAAAATTAAATTAATGTACAATTTTGAGTAATACAGTGATGAATGGGAATGAGTTCTGCATTAAATCATGAAGAGTAAAAGAAGAGTAAAATTCGAAATTCAACACAATCGTGGCAAAATGTTAGTTCCAGCTGCCCCAGGCTCACTCAGTATGAAAGTTTACACACAGGGCAGTATGTCCTTGCCACAGGAAATTATTTCCAAGTGCAACTCGGTCAACAATCCAGCATCCGAGTGAAATGCCCTCTGGACAGCACAGCTGATGCCTCTGCTGCTGTATACAGCTGGACACCACATTTTAATAAAGTACTGGATCCAAAGAGTTTCTGGATAAACACCGAATGGATAAACTGCACTATTCCCAGACAAAACATAATCAGCTCATCCTCACTCTAACAGTAGACTGACCAGCCAAATACTCATCTCTATTGAACCGCAGTATCTACACCTGAAACCCAATCTGACCACACCCACCACCCAGAACTTAATGGCCAAGTGTAGGTACTAGTCCTCCAGTACCTTATGGTCTTGTGCAGGATACTGCGACATCATTAGTGCTATAACAAGCACAGGAATAAGGACTATATTAGCTAACCCAGTCCCAAAAATTAAGTTCCATCTCTCACAGGACTTAAATTATGCAAAAGGGATAAGGAAGCCTGAATTTAATGTGTGTGACCCTAATAACCCTGATTTTCTCAATTGCTGGAGAGGAACAATGGCGAGGGGAGGGTTCTGTGAATTAGCAGAAACGAGACAGAACTAATGTCATAGTCACAGGTCACACCCTCACAGATCAGCTGTCAAAATCAGGTTTGTCAGCCATTAAATTGTAAGGTCGCAAGTCAAGAAATAAAAATTTAATGGCATCTCCAACTAATTAAATGTAACAAATTAATTTCAGAGTAATTAATTGTAGATAAATTGTTGAGTTAAAGATCCTTAAAATGGCAAATAATTGCTTGAGAACGGCATGCCTGTCTTCCATTTACAAAACCCAAAACCAGTGAAGTTGGCACGTTGTGTAAATCGTAAATAAAAACAGAATACAATGATTTGCAAATCCTTTTCAACCTATATTCAATTGAATACACTGCAAAGACAAGTGACTTAATGTTCGAACAGGTAAACTTTGTAATTTTTTGCAAATATTAGCTCATTTGGAATTTGATGCCTGCAACATGTTTCAAAAAAGCTGGCACAAGTGGCAAAAAAGACTGAGAGAGTTGAGGAATGCTCATCAAACACTTATTTGGAACATCCACAGGTGAACGGGCTAATTAGGAACAGGTGGGTGCCATGATTGGGTATAAAAGCAGCTTTCCTGAAATGCTCAGTCATTCACAAACAAGGATGGGGCGAGGGTCACCACTTAATGAACAAATCGTGAGCTGATTGTCGAACAGTTTAAAAACAACATTCCTCAACGAGCTATTGCAAGAAATTTAGGGATTTCATCATCTACGGTCCGTAATATCGTCAAAAGGTTCAGAGAATCTGGAGAAATCACTGCACGTAGCGACAAGGCCGAAAACCAACATTGAATGCCCGTGACCTTCGATCCCTCAGGCGGTACTGCATCAAAAACCGACATCAGTGTGTAAAGGACATCACCACAGGGCTCAGGAACACTTCAGAAAACCACTGTCAGTAACTACAGTTCGACATCTGCAAGTGCAAGTTAAAACTCTACAATGCAAAGCGAAAGCCATTTATCAACAGCACCCAGAAACGCCGCCCGGCAGCTGGGCCCAAACTCATCTAAGATGGACTGATGCAAAGTGGAAAAGTGTTCTGTGGTCTGACGAGTCAACATTTCAAATTGTTTTTGGAAACTGTGGACGTCGTGTCCTCCGGACCAAAGAGGAAAAGAGCCATCCGGACTGTTATAGGCGCAAAGTTCAAAAGCCAGCATCTGTGATGGTATGGGGGTGTATTAGTGCCCAAGGCATGGGCAACTTACACATATGTGAAGGCACCATTAATGCTGAAAGGTACATACAGGTTTTGGAGCAACATATGTTGCCATCCAAGATTTTTCATGGACGCCCTGCTTATTTCAGCAAGACAATGCCAAGCCACATTCTGCACGTGTTACAACAGCATGGCTCCGTAGTAAAAGAGTGCGGGTACTAGACTGGCCTGCCTGTAGTCCAGACCTGTCTCCCATTGAAAATATGTGGCGCATTATGAAGCGTAAAATACGACAACGGAGACCCCGGACTGTTGAACAACTTAAGCTGTACATCAAGCAAGAATGGGAAAAGAGTTCCACCTGAAAAGCTTCAAAAATTGGTCTCCTCAGTTCCCAAACGTTTACTGTGTGTCGTTAAAAGGAAAGGTGATGTAACACAGTGGTAAAAAAGGCCCCCTGTGCCAACTTTTTTTTGCAATGTGTTGCTGCCTTTAAATTCTAAGTTAATGATTATTTGCAAAAAAAAAAAAAAAAAGTTTCTCAGTTTGAACATTAAACATCTTGTCTTTGCAGTGTATTCAATTGAATATAAGTTGAAAAGGATTTGCAAATCATTGTATTCTGTTTTTATCTACGATTTACATAACGTGCCAACTTCACTGGTTTTGGGTTTTGTACATGGCAGGCCGTGGAGTTACCATCATCCCCACACAGATTTGACCAACTTATAGTGACAGATACTGTGCATGTACTATGACACGCGGGAACTTCCACAATTAACTGAATGCAGTAACACTCGCTGTCTGACAGGCAGCTACAACAGCTGAGCTCAACAGCCTGCTGGTCACATGACTTCGTCCTACAGGGACCAATCAGAGGGGAGGTTGAAGAGCTTGGCTGCTTTTGCAGGAAGGCCAGTTTCAGCTAAGATCTGAGACCCTCTCTCATACCAACTCTCCTGTGCTGCTGTCTGTTAAATTATAAACTAGCGTCTCTCCATCCTCCCTTAGTGCATTCAATCTATGTATGAACTCGATACAGCTGCCCATAGTGCATTCTTCTCAATAGTTGTGAAACTAAATCCTCAGCTAGCAGAATTTTATCGGCCCACAAGCGGCCCCAATAGTATGTGCCGGAATAAAAACACTTGGCCTGACATCGGCAGGTGAAGTAAGCATAGTCTCAGCCATGAGGTACAGCAAAATCGAGGACTGAGGGCCGCTCTGTGAGTCCAGGCCGACTCTGCTGGGCCTTTGGACCTGGTGAGCACACAATGCATTATTAATTCTGAAATTCACCATGATTTTTCTATCATAATATTGCTAACACATTACAAGAAATATTGCTAAATTTTTAAAATACAGCATTATACAAGATTAAAAACCCCTGAGAAAACAGGCTTTTCAATCAACAAGACGACACCTACCATGACATCCCATTTTTGAATGCAATCAAGGTCGTGACTAGTAACGTAATAACACAAAATTTCATCCATCTCAGAAAAGTAGTCTAAGTCTTGTCCCAAATCCTCCAGATGCGAGGACGAAAGAGCTCCGATTAATCTGATTAATAATTAATAATTAATCTGATTATTATCCGATTAATAAAACAAGTCCCAGGCTAAAATTTTACATTATTAGAAGTCGATGAGTGAATTCATCTTCATCCAATTCACACTGCAATCTAGAGCCTTGTGTCCAATGGCTTGTCTTAGCAGTAAAACCATAATTAATCCAACAGAATGGTTTTAAATTCACTTCAATTACCATACTTTAAGGCAAGGACAGACTCATTTGCAGTGTGGTATAACTACAGCAGGTTGGGTGAAGAGCAGACATGAATGTAATATAGTATAAATCCTGGCCAATTTGGACATTCAAAGACTGGATAATTGAGGACCCCAGAGCTAAAAGTACTTTAAAGTCACAAAGTTTCCATTTTTGAGAAAATCAAGGCAGTAGACTTGGGTAACTATAAAAGATGTTTTCCCGTCTGCTGTCATCAAGAATAAATGGGTCAACCAAGACAGATTTTTTGCAGAGACAAAATTATGTGATTTTAGGGAGGAAAATAAAACCTCTAGATCAAATATAAACAAGAACTGAAAGATACAGGTAGCACACTATTAGTGTACAAATGGAGGGATAATTATATTGTCAAGCAGGGTCCGCCTCCATCCAGACAGGTCTAATCTAATGAGGATTCCCTTAAATGCGAATCGTGTTTGCTGCTGCAGCCCTGAGCTGATGAGGCTAACGGAGTGTGTTGAGCACAGGTTCGGTGGTTTGGGCAGAAAGAGCACAAGCACTCCAAGGTTCCCTATCATGTCAGCAGGTGCACAGCCAAATAGCCATTCGAAAATCAGTCTTTTGTGACATCATAAAGAGAGATCACCAAGAACAATGACTGATAAACTGATTGGCTGATGTTGATCAGTCCTTCTTGCCTGTGGGCAGTACCTTCTGTATGTCATGTCACAAAGGCACAGATTTTGAAATGGTTAATTGGCTGTGCACCTTGTGCCATAATAGGGGACTTTTAACCAAGCACATCTGCTATTCGCTACGTGTTATGTGGGCAAGGCTGAGAGTGTCAAATTTACTCAGGTGGAACTAGTTCCTCCTGAAGTCGGTTTGTCTCAGGGTTGTATTTAAATTTGGTTTTCCTCACATAGTAATCCATCCATCCGTTATCTAATCCGCGTATTCTCAAATTGGGTCATGGCAGGGCTGGAGCGTATCCCATCATGCAATTCACAAAAGGGCAGAACACATCCTAAACAGCCTGCCATTCCAACGCAGGGATCCGCTCAGAAATGAGGAACGTAAAACCCTCGAACTAAGCTAAGGTCACAATAAAAGTAATTAATTTCATACCACTCTGCTTCACAATACACACGAGAATTACTTTTGGTGAGGGGGGATAAGCAATTGCGAAAAGTAATGAAAGTTCAGCGTCAGTAAATTAAAGAGTTTGTGATTTATTTAATCCAACCACCTTGAATCTTGAATGGTCTAGCATCCTAATTTCTAAATCCTGTTTATATTGTCAAGACCCAGGGCTGACTTTTCATTCACTGTATTTGTTAAACAAGGCGCAATTACATGCCACAACTATAAGGCAACTGATAAAGGGGATCTATCATGCTGTCTTTTTATAATACAAGTTACAGTATTCTAGGATGTCCAAAAGGGAGGTTTATTAAAAAACAAACAAACAAAAAAAACCATTAAAACCTATTATTGCTAAGGCATTTGATCCCTTTCATTCCTAACCCCCCGAAAACCAGGTTCTCTTGAGTGTGCATCCCCTCTATGTAATGTTCTGTTCTAATTGGCCAGCAAACAAAGCGACCGGCCAAGTGTATCTTCAGAAAGTGACAATGTCAAAATCCCCCAGCTACTGGCAAGTCTCTAAATACAGACGACTGATTGAACTACACAATGAGTATGGAAAGGTGAAGTCTGCTGGCTAAGCAACAAAGTTATGAGGGCGGTAGTTACATTCACGAAGAAGCATGACATGCAGTCACCATGGACGTTTACGTATAACTCAGTTTCTAACGTGAAGAATGGTCCATGGCTAGCATTTGTATAGTAGCAACAGTTCGCAAACATTCCATTTATTGTGAATAGCTAGGCCGTTCCTCCACAAAGATTACAGAGTTTTTGGGTCTTCCATTCTATATGTTGCTGTCGACCTGTCTCTTACAGTGTCTCTCCCGAAACTAGCAAAGGTTTCCAAAAGCTTTCTGCCAGAAAGCCTATAGGAAGTCAAGTGATGTAGTTTAAAGAAAACAAAGTCAACAGGGCAAACAAGTTGAGGTGGTTGAATGGGTTAAGTGTATGACTCCCATACAGGCAAACAAGACTCAAATCCCATGTGTACTCATGTTTAATAACTTTTCGGCTCCGTTGACATTGTTTTCAGTTTTATTTATAATTTCCAGTTCTCAGTCGCAGTTCGGTTAACTTTAGGCAGCAAAACGATTTGGTTAGCATGAAGAAAAGATCATGGTTTGTGTCAAAATACATCCTTTCACAATGTTAACCACATCTTCAAAAGGCTTTCTAATAGAAGCTTTCTAGCAGAAAGCCTTCAGGGGTAACTTCTTCGACATTCGATTATGTCACCCACCAGCAGGAGAGTTTAGTGGTCCGTCACGTCCAAATGTATCCTCGCCGAATGTGGTGTGTCTGACCTATAGCCCGGCACACGCGGCGGAGAACAAGACGACCCGAAACCAAGCCATACAAGCTTGACTTACGTTAAAATTACACTTGGAATGCCGTTTGAATATTAACAGAAACCAGAAATATTATCAAGCAAGCTGCAGATTCTCCTTGAAAATACACCACCTCTTTTCACTTCCCGATGTTGGCAGAAAATGTTGTGAAGGTCATTGCAGTCAATTACAGAGCACTCAGTGTTTTTGCCAGAATAAAAGTTGGCCTTTTCCAGTGACCCTGCACTAGGAGCAGATGGCCATTAATAGAAATTCATCACACTATGATATCATACTGTATCCAGAGTGGAAAAAATTGTTTAAAACTGAGTGTTAAGAGCTCTAGGAAATCCAAGGTTTTTTTCCCACAGGGATTCTATATGCATTTACCTTTTCATGAGAAACTTTGGCCACGTTAAATATGAACATCTTTCATTGGAACATTATGTATAAGAGACAAAATACGAAAAAGCATATAAGGCCCCCTTTAAATTTGTTGTGAATTCTTCTAGATGAAAAGATGGGGAGGGGTAAGCACAATGCAATGGAGTAAACGGAGAGAACCTGATTCATGGAGAAAAGCTAGGGATGCATTCCCTCTGCAATTATTAGCACTCTCAATATTAATAAACGTGTCAGCTCAAATGTGAATAAACAATTTATAAATTATAAATCAATTATAAAAATGATCACTGAAGGGGGGGAATGGAAGGACCAGGAATCTCCCAGATTTCGGCATCAGTTTCCTTATACCTTCAGGAGATCCAAAATCACACGCAAATCTCCGCCATATTTGGGAGTGATGTTTTAAACCCGTCTCATTTGATTGCCAAGCCCACAAAACCTCGAACTCTGCAAACTAACTAACATTACCTTCCAGGAGGAGCATAACACGGACTTGGGTGCAGGGCAAGGCATGTCCTGCTAGGGTTAATGGAATGCCCTCACTCTATATTAGAATGCAGCGATGCCCTTGGCCTTGTAATGAAATTTTCACTACCGTAATGTGTTAAGCCAAACGGAGTGGTATTCATGTCAACTGGGTGGAAATCCCACCCCATATTCGCTATTCATTAAAGATAAGGGTATGAGAATAGGAGTCCAGGCGAAGCTTTTCATTTTAGTGACGGGAGTTCAAACTACGGAGAACGGCGAGATAAAAGCAGTGATGGAGGGAGATGGAAGCCCGTGGCCTCTGTGATATCTTTAGAACTGATGTGTAGCTCTCTAGCATCAGGCTCGATGCTATCAGATAAATCATGAATTTCAAATGGCACATCTCATTTTCTACAGAACTGATAAACCGTATGATCTAGAAATAATGAAAATTCTATAGATGTGGGAGATGCACTAAAATGTTTTGTTTTTTAAACATGGAATATGTGAAAAAGGGAAAAAAATATAATTCAAGGGCACGAGGTAGTAGATATTATCCTGGCCTGGTGTACAGTAGGAAAAGGTAATTCAGAAACCATAACGGATACAGAAAGTCTCCAGAGTTTTAATTAACAATCTATATTTATATGAGCTCAGAGATAACATTCTAAGCTAATTTCATTTTCTATGGGAGTGGAGACTATTTTTTGATGAAACAAACTTAATAAAATATAAATGTACTAAAAAGGCGCACAGTGAATAATTTTTTGTAAATTTATGTGAAAGGAATATACTGAGTGCTGAAATGAGACTGCATAGCTTTCTTAGCTCAAATATTAATTAATCGCATGTGATAAGACCTCTTTGTGGACATTTGAAAGCTCAGATTTATCCTGCAAGAGTGCTGTACAGATGTACCATTCTTTGGCACAACTGGTCTGACTTGCCTCTTGCCTAATAAGCAGTATTTACCTGGCAGTTTTGGCATTATCTGATGCTACTGCAGGGAGCATTCAGCCAATTTGTTCTGTAATTAGCGTACAAAACTGAGGGTGGTTAATCATCCAGCATTAAATTTGATTGAAAAATATTGGGTTGTAGCATCTATGTGCTTAAAAAAAAAAAATCATATGGAATATCAGTTTGTGAGGGACTTTGTAGAAGCCTAGTTAACAACATGCAATACATCTCTAGCTTGAAGAAATTAATAATCAATGCTATTTAGACAAGCTTAACTGACAGTACTGTTAAGCTAAACAATGACACCGTCCAGTTTTTTTTTTTTTTTTTTAGATTTGACGACAGGAGACTCCGCTATTACACAATCAGGATAAAAATATAAACATCTGTAATCATTTCAGCTGATAAGAAAAGAAACCGCACTGTTGGCAAATGCAATGCACTTTACCAACAGTTTCCATGGTCATCCAAAAGTGGATCTGGACCTGAACAGGGTCTGCTGGTTTTGTTCGCCAAGAATAAAAATAATGTTTTAAACCAGGGTAAAAGCAGTACAAGTGAGGTAACCACTTTAAAGGGGCCATCTGCCTTGAGACAAAAAAAAAAAATCAACAAAAGGCAATTTTTCCTGCTCTTATATGCTGAATAATACTCATGAGTAACCAAAATAATGATCATATTTTGAAGGAAAATCACCGCAAAGGTGGCCATCTTGGATTTTTGGCAATATTTGTTCGGAAAGCTTTTCTCAGTTGCTATTGCAGACATTTGTTTGCAACCTTTTAAAAAAGATTTTTTGATGACCTTTAAAATGTCACAATAGTTATTTTTCATATTTTCCTTTTTCCAAGAGAGAAAATTTTGATGTTTTTGTTACCATGGATACAACGAGCACCAAAATTTTTTGCCCCTCCTCCATTTTAAAAATGTCAGGCCCTACAGAAAAAAAACTAAAAACTCTCTGTGATAATATTCCCCCAAGATTAATCTATCTCTATTACAAATATTAAAGAAATCCATCAAGAAATTACTGAGAAAAATGTTCCAGAAGTATGGGAGGCAAACGCTATTTTCTTCATACACAAAAATCCATTAGAAAGTCCATGAAAAATTTTAGAAGCACACATTTAAAGACAGAGAACATATTAAAAAGCTCCAGCTTGGGGCGCCCCGGTGGCTCATCGGTCTCAGTGCGCACACCATAAAGGCTGTGTCCTTCCCTCGGCGACCCCGGTTCGATTCTAGCTCGGATCATTTGCCGCATGTCTTCCCCATTCTTCTGCTCGACTTTCCTGTCTCTCTCCACTGTGTAATTATCAAATAAAGGGAAAATTCTCAAAAAAATAATCTTAAAAAAAGATGAAGCTCAAGCACCATAGGTTTTGCCCTCTTTGGCTTTGTTTTGTTCCTCTGCTGCTAATTTAGCCCTTGTCAGTTCAGTTCTTTTCTCTTTGGAGGTCAACAATGTCCTTTTTTTTTTTTTTTTTTTTTTTTTTTTGCCTGACACGCCTAGAGTCACTTCTGTGAAGGAGGCAGGCTGTATTTGAAAGCAGAGCACTGATTGGTCGAGGCCCATCAAAAGCTGCTTTCCAATGGATAAAATGGTTAATAAGGTTGTCAAATAAGCAAAATAAAAAAAAAAAAAAAATCAGATTTTTTTTTCATGATTTTAAAGTAGATCGCCCCCTAAATTAATTAAGTGCCAAATAACACCCCAAACCTCTCCGGCTAGAGTCAGCCATTTCTCGAGGCGTTAATTAAGGGTTCAGAAAGTAGTGCTACAGTGCAACTGTCGTGGTGCCGACTGAAGAAGCAGAGTCTTTTCATTTTGGCAGTCAAATTGTGAGGAAATAGCTGTGCCACAATCGCAGACAAAACACTGCTGATATCTGTGGCCTTCCTGGTACCAGAAAACAGACCCCCAGAATGTGCACTTGCACATTTTACCAGAAGGAAGTCCACTGTTCTTTCCAGTATAGAGATCATGCTCACTGCACACAGAGGACTAAAGGAAAAAAAAAACAAAAAAAACAATGAAAGACCTACAGGGGGTTTTGGAGGGAAATTCTAAAGATAAAAACAGAAGGGAGTAGTGCACAAAGCCAGGTACAGATACAGAAGGAGGGGGGAGGAGAAATGCTTCCTTCCTCCACATAACCCAGGAAACCCAGCCATCCGTTAATCTATCCATTACCGCACCCCCTTATTACTGACCTGGACTGCAGGGGTAGAGGATGCTGGATTGTGTCCTGTACCGACATGTAAATGCACCCAGGGGAGTCCACTGCAGGGCATGCCCACCATTACTATACAGACTCACAGCTAAGGGAAATTTAAACTCCTAAAATGCATGTCTTTGGATGCTGGGAAGAGGCGCGCAGACATGGGACAAACAGGCAAGCTGTCCCCGCGCACCACTGTGCCACCCAAAGCAGCCAACTGATCACATTGACTAGTTCTACGGCCCAAGGACTGTACGAAACAGAACATCCAGCCAAGTGAGTATAAAATATACTGAGGAATTTAAGGTTCCAAACCGGAATTTACCATCACAAATTTATTGCGTATTTGTGCCAGAGATGTGAACACGAGTCGCCCCACTGGAAGCTGCGAGAACTTTCAACTTTCCTCCAGTAAAATGCAATCAAGGAAAAATAACAATCTGTATGTGCTGGTTAATTCCCCTCATGTCCATGAAACAAACATAATTATGGCCACCATAATTTTGAAGATGAATATTGATATTTTAATTAATGCACTGCAATCAATTCTTATAGTATTTGTAAATATTCCATGAATTGAAATAAGCATATTTGAAGAACTATTCGAACTGCAGAATGCTAAGGACACACATTGACATGAGAACAGAACACTGCAAGCAAAGACAGTACACTTCTCTGCAAACAAATGTAAGGCCCTGAATAGCACATAGTACTACAGGTCAGGAGAGCTCGCACTGACCGAAGGAGAAGCTGGTCACTCAGATTCTAATTACTGGTCGTCTGGAGAAACTAATGTCATTCTAACCTGAATCAGAGCGGCCGCGACTGAAAATCCTTGCCAGTGTTAGGTTCCACTTTTCCAGATTTTCTCATCAGTAAAAATCCTGAAGCAGATGAGACAGCAGCTGGCTGAGCGTAAGAAATGCACGGCAGGACTCCTACTTCTGACCTCTGGACATTTGGCCTAAGGAGCACAGCTGACGGGCACCCGCTGTGCTCTATCTAGGCTAATGGTTTTACGCCACCAGGGATGGCTACATGGGGTTATTGGGGCTAACACCACAGAGGCCTGTGTAAATCAAAATGCCTGGCACAGATGAAGTCGATGTCAACACACTTACAGATGATCCCATTACCAACCCTACAGCCACAGAGTTATAAGTGATTTGGGGGGAAAGACATCTCTATACTGCTGTAATCTAGGAAGTGAATTAGGTTCTTGCTCCGTTCACTGTGAGGTCCAGTCTAATTGCCCGAAGTCCAGCCTGATACAGTCACGCGGGCCTTCGAAAACTGCCTCCACTTAAATCTGCATCCGCCTGAGAAAGAAATGGAATCCAGAACAAAATAGACGGACTCCTGTGATCTGGAAAAATCTAATATCACCTTCAGAAGAAATTCCCCCGAATTCTTAAAGGGTGTTTTTCCCTTGATCACTGTTAACTTGGCTAAACAGTCTATAAACAGGTGATGATCGAGCGGACAAATTTAGGCCCGAGTTCATAAAGAGAGATCAGATCAGCTGCTGTTGATCCAACGTACATGGTTAGTTACACTTGTCTAAGTAACAATAGAAATTCTAATCGTCCCAAGGGGCTTGTTTATCTCGTGTACAAGCTACCAATTCTCTGTGGGCTTGCTTGTGTGGCTGGACATATGACCATGGATCTCTTGCGTATAATTGAAATAGCACAGGAAGAGATGGCTGACCAAAGGCAAGGTGCCGAATTGAGGGTTTTCAAAGACAAGACGAATCCTTTAGAAGAGTATAACGACACGAAATCTGTCAAGCGATACATAATTTCCAAAGAATCGTACCGTTATATTCTAGACCTAATCGAAGCAGACATTGACCATCCCACAAGACGAAACCATGCCCTTCTACCAGTACACAAACTATGTATTGCCCTGCGCTTTTATGCATGTGGTGCATTCCAAATGGTTGTTGGTGACACGTGTGGTGTATCACAGGCTACCTGCTGTCAAGTAGTTCGTCGTGTTACCGAGACAATATGTGCCAGGAAAAACCACTTCATAAGATTTCCCCAGGAAGAGAATGAAAGACGAGCAGTTATCCAAGGATTTCATGTCGTAGATAATTTTCCAGGAGTGATCGGTGCTATTGACGGCACCCACGTCGCAATCGTTAACCCAGGAGGCATTAATGCTGCACGTTTTTATATCAGAAAACGCTATTTCAGTCTCAACTGTCAATTTCTCTGCAACCACCTGATGCAGTTCAGTTTTCTTTCGATTGGCATCGGTGTCACTCTTTTGATCCTCTATAACTGTTCTCCTACATTTTACGCACTCCGTTAGACCCATTTTCTGGTCATGGGTGAAATTGTCAGCGCGTTTTTTCGACATTTTGGTCCTGACTTTCTCAATTGAGCGGAAATCAGCAAAGCACATGTGCCGCGATCTCCGGGTTTCTTCAGATAGGCATGCCCTTTTGGTACACGTATTACGTAATACCATGCACATGACACCACCACACATCGGCTAAGCGGGGACTTGTACACGGATGGGTAAACACCCGATTATGTTCTACCTGAATTGCGCTAGTCACAGGAGTTTATCCACACGCGTACTTCTGTTTTAGCCACCGTACAGTAGTTGTGCGTGACTAAAATAATCGGGTGATCATCACCCTGAATTCGGGGGATTGAGTTTAACTCTCATTTACACTAATTGAGGGTGGTGACAATCTGAAAATGTTGGCAACTAGTGTTACTTGAAATGTCAAAATCAAGCGGCTATTTTTGTCCGTTCAGAAAAATCCAGAAACAAAGTATTTCTTCAAGTGCAACAAACTTGCTCCGATAAACGCGTTTTTTTTCCCCAAATCACCGGGGGGTTCTCAGATGGCATCTTTGCACGCCACAGGACTGAAATGGAGAAGTAAAATTGCATTGAGGAAATTCTCGAAAGTCTTCTCGCCTTGCCTCAAAAGCCTTTGAAGTTTTTTTTTTTTTTTTTTTTTTCAGACACATTTGCTGAAGCTTGTAGCAGGAAGAGAGCCATCACTGCATCAAAGTGGAGGGTAATGACCGCAGCTGGTGTACAAACAATCCCCTTTTCTTCCTCTAAACACATGCAAGGGTCGGGCAGAATCGCACAGGGCCGTTAGCTTACCGGCCGTCTTCAATGGAGACCGCGAAGATGGAAGCAGCATGTCAACCCAACCAAACTTCAAGGGCTTTCAAAACTGAAGGAATGTTTGCCTTTTCAGCTACCAGCTATAAATACGCTTAAACTTTGATGACGTTTTGTCATTGATACAAACTCTGGTGGAGCGCGCACCACAGTGGCGTAAAAACAGGGTACCGTTATGGGAACACAGGTGCACATCAGTCTAATAAATCCAGCCCTGATTTCAAGCCATCGGCAGTGAGTGTAATAAAAGCATGACAAATTTTGTGAAGTGGCACGGCATGACCTAGATAATGAACGGTGGTTCCACTCCATGGGTCAACAGCAAGAGCAAGGCTGTGGAAAGAACTGGTGACTTGCACAATACACAAGAGGAATATCTTACACGACTTGTGGTGCGCATTTTAGCATTCATGTCATCGAACTGAACACTGCACTAGTGACAGCAAATATAATCCTTCATATATGTAGGTTAATTTTGACTAATATTTGTGATGGACCGTTAGTTTTCAAACTCAGTCCTAAGGGACCACTGTGTGTGCTGGTTTCCAACCACAATTGCAAGCCCAAAATTTTAATGAGCTGGTTCATTTTTTTTCTTATTGACTTTTATGTTTAAACAGATCGGTTCAAACCATGTTGCATCAAATTCAGGACTTCATAAAATCAATTAGTTGCCTACAAGTTTTCTGAACACAGTTGTTTTATAGTTCTTTAATTAGTTTCTATTGAATGCAAAAATAGCACAAAACAGGTTTCACTATAATTGGTTGTCTTTGAATTCTTCATTATACCAATTATACTAATTATACTAATAGATATTTTCACCAATGACAGGCCAACCATTCTTAACTTTAATCACTAATTTCTTCCGCTTTTTATGCAATTAAAAGTAATTTCCTAAGTGAAATGATACGAATAATGAACTTCTATTATTTGTGGCACACAGCGATTTCTGGCTCGAAAGGGTAAATAATCTCTACGGCCATGAATAGTGCAATTAAGAAAAATTAACAACTCATAGTTCCGGGATTGCAATTGTGATTGGAACAAAAACCAGTGCAAAGAGGGTTCTCTCCAGACAGAGTCTGAAAAGCAGTGTATAAATAAACACGATATTTTCACATAAAACCATCGCACATGGGCGCAGAAGGTTTGCAAACACCTGAGGGGGAACGATTGGTTCCTGGATAACAGACCACAGCTTGTGTTTTAGACTCGTTTGCTCAGAATCTCTCCGGGCAGAGGGCTGCATACCGGGCGCCAGGCACAGGGAAATGTACCAGCTGCGTGACTGAAGGCATCCTGGCGGCTGTTAATGGATGAACGTCTCACGTTTGTCTCCGAGAAACGTGCTCTGCGGCTCCTTCAGATCCACGCCGACTCACCCTCTCCCCGGAGAACCATTAGCTATTCCATTTCTAATCAAAATGCAAGCTAACCAATAATTATTACTGATTATAACAAAGGTAATGGAGAAGACTGCCCTGGTAAACTGCCAGAAATCCTGCAAGGAACTTTCTTCCAGTGAATGAAAGACCCACCGCAGCAGAATAAGCAAACAGACACCCCTTTTAAAGTTTCCTTTTTTATTTATTTTCCATTATCGTATAGGATCTTTGGTGTTCCCACAGTACTTAGTTGCACTTTGACTATTATTCTCCATTTTGCTTCTAAAATATAGATACAAAACCCCTTAAATCACATTGTTTCCTACAAAAAAAGACACTTCCTTGTTAACTACACATACAGTCAGCAGACACCATGCAGACGAGGGGGGGGGGGGGAGAGAGAGAGAGAGAGAGAGAGAGAGAGGGAGATCTGTTCAGCGCAACAACAGAAAAAGCCTCTTTGGGAGGGCTACAAAATGCATGTCAAGGAACAGCTGAACATCGGTGCGACAAATCTCGTCTTTCTACTGCATTTCAATAAACAAAGGTTACATTTTCCCAAACAGCCTATGTAAGCAAAGTTGTGCAGTTAAACCTGTTACATATCCAGAAGCATATACCATGTATCACTGTCATGATAAAAAGTGGTTAGCAGAGCCTAATGCTGAAACCCTAATATTCAAGTTAAGTGTTGTGCAAATCCAATTACGTATTGGGTTACTAAAATAAAATGAAAAAAAAAAAAATAATAATAATTTGCATATCCCATTCCACTGGGCAGAGCAGAGAGAAATCAGACTGTTCGTGTGTAATATACAGGATATGAACTCTAATGAGAAGCAAACCAGCGAGCATTAAACGATAAAAAAGACTGCGTAGGTAGTGTACGGCGTATACGGCTACAGGTGCATGCGAGGAGAGGAGCACGATGCGTGTGCAACAGGCGTGGCAGTATGCTCGCCTCATACGACTCTACACGCAACGGTTTTTAGCTTAAATCAATTCCATGGTGAAGAAATTCACAGCCAACAAGCACAATTTCGTTCTGATCAAAAGATGAAATTGGGCAAAATAAAACCAAGAAGCATCATTGCTGAAAACTAGCAAGTCAGGTTCAAACATCGCATCATTTCTGTACACCGTGATCTGCAACCAAAAAAAAAAAAAAAAAAATTTAATTAGCTAAAAGAGCAAAATTGAATAATTAAACTGACTGAATGAAATGGCCTCGATAGCATCCACTGAAATATCAGTGGGGAAACAGAGGTTTCCCATTTTTTATGAGTTCTGAAACACTTGAGGGGGAAAAAATAAAAAATAAAAAATAAAATAAAACCAGGGTTAGTGTCCACTTTCATTTGAATCTGTCTAATTGGGGCAACGCTGCGCAGGACCTGACCAGCGTCCACGCAGCAGGGTTGCCGAGATGAAGGGCTGTAAACATTTTCTTGAAGTACAAGTCAGAGGTATACTTTCCCAGGGACCATACATAAAAATAAAAAAAAGAAAAACACTTAAGGCTTGGAAGGCTAACGTGTTCAAAAAGGAAATGCAATACTGAAAAATGGCGAAACTCACTCTAGCCGTGAGTCAAATGGGGAGCCGTTTCTCTGTCCAGTCAAAGTTCATGACAGAAATATCAGGGGCAATGCAGAAACTGTGAGACACTCCAGGCTTTTAGGACCGTATCTAACTTGAGCCTATACAGTAGCACATCAATGGAGGAGTGTTCAATCAAGACCAGAGGGTGACGACTTCAATTTGCATCCGCGCCAGTGTCCTCAGCTAAGCTTGAGGCCATAAAATTAGGTACTGCACGACATAAGGAGTTAAAAGCCTTCCAGTGACGGCCCAGATGTCAAGATACTCACTGACCCACAAGACCCGAATCCTTAAATAATTAACATACTTTTTGATTTCAAGTGGGGGAGACCATTCAAAATTGTCATTCCCACTCCCACCCAAAAAAAAAACCCCACAAAAATGTATACTTAACACAACAAAAGACAAGGTTTGAAATTAGCAGTGATATTATCACTTCACAGAGGCCGACTTCAGGAAAAACAATAAAGCTGCAGACATTGGCAAAAACAAACACAACCACACTGTGTCCATCTTTACAGTGTTTGAGTAATTCAACCAGCAATGTTTTACATATATAATGACCCTGACTCAACCTTTCCCAGCTACACTTAACATACCTCAGTGTGCTCAACGAACCTCTCCGTAATGTGCGTAACACAAGCACACCGACTAGAGAAAAAAAAAAAAATATATCACACCTACGAGATACAGACGAACGAAAAAAAAAATCACGGCTAATGTCAAACCATTTTTATACAAGACTGAATCCTGATATGGTTGTGTGAAGCACACATTCAACTTCAAATAAAGGCCTGGATAGCTGTCAGAATGAAGTTATAGTAGAACTACATGGCAACACAAGTCTCATTGTCCCTCTCTTTTAGCAGGTCAGTCACTGTACGCCATCCTCAAGGCACAAAACAAATTGTCTGAGGCAAATAGCCTCTTTATGTCTTATTCTTTGAACACTGTCTGCCACTGCTGCCTTGGTTAATAAAAGTTGTCATGGCGACAATGTCTCTTCGGTGACACAGATGACCTTCATCTTAAGGTGTAGAATGCAGGCACCACTAAAGATAATCATCTGGCGCACCCAAACCTTGATTGACAGCTAGCACCACTGTGATTTCACTCGGACTGACAAATCACTTCAAACACACGAACGATCGGCACAGTAACTTTGCAAGGACGCATCACTAGCCCAACTGCACGTCGTCTCCTGATAACATGAACTGCCGTAAAATACAACGCCATGGTTTGAACTAGCTCCAGCTAAAAACAAAGAAAATAAATAACATGGCTTCCACAAGTTTCTGAACATATTCCTTTTTTAAGTTTGGGTTTCACTGAATTGTCTCAGATGATGGGAATACTGAACACTTCTGTAGCGCCCGTGATGCAGGCATTAGAAAATAAATGGAAACTAAACCTTTCTAGACTACTCTAGTTGCACGAGAATTTAATTCGGATCATTAGTCACCAGTCTATGGCTGGGCGCATATTTAGAGAGCGCCAATCCACACACCAGCATTGAACGTTCCAGAAAGAAAGGCCTGTTGACTCCTTTTCAAGAAAAAAAAACAAAAAAAACAAAAACAAAATCACAAAGTTAAAATAAAATTAACCAACCTTACTGTCTGGTAACATAAAACTGTCACAGTGTCTGAGACAGATTTCTCAAGCGCATGTCTGCATGTGTTTGTGTGCACGTCTGTGTGTGTGTGTGTGTGTGTGTGAGCGAGATTTGCATTATGTACAGAGATATACCCACCTATCTCAGGGGAAGACCATAGATGGACAAAGAGGGGATTTATCATTTTCGACAACAAAAAACACAGACCACCTACAATTAAAAACAATAGCCAGAGTGCGTATAAGAAGTCCAGTCAATCAAGTAAAGCCAGGGGGAACATTCCAAAAAAAAAAAAAAAAAATAAAAACAAAAAACAAAAGTAATTCTTCTTTCATGCCTCCCACACGCCTTTTTCCCCGTAACTTTTCTTGCTCTTGCGCTATCGTCACTGCGCCTTCCAGGCTCGTAGTTAAAAACTTGCGAAACTCGGCCCAGAAGACCCTTCCACAGCCCACGTATCGACCCGTTCCCCGCAGTTCCTTCATTCTGTTTCCAAACAAACATACTCAAAACAGATGGTACAGTGACATGGTTGTCTGTTACGCTCTCATATCTCACAATAAATAGCAATAATAATTAAAAAACAAAATATAAGCCTTGCAAAAAAAAAAGTACAATACCAATGTGAACGGATAAAATTGGCTTCCGTTGGATAGCTAAGCATATGCTTGTTTTTTTTTTCTTTTGTTTATATTATATGCCACTGTTACGAGTGCATTTTCTGGTCGTCAGACGTGTTGCGTCTGGCCCATCACATTTGTTCTGAAAACAACAAACTAGGGGGAGGGGGGACTTCAAGTGTACGGGCCTTGCTGGCGATATAAGGCAGAGGGTCTGACCACACCATCGGGGGAAAGGGGGTGTTGTTATTGGGAGAATATGGGTCCCCCTCTTTAGTGGAGTAGCTGAGATACATGATTGAAATGGCGGATCACACACACTGGCCTGACGGAACACGCTCAGCTTTGATCTGCAGCTCGGCAGGTTGGCGGGGCAGTGACGGGACAGCATACAAAACCCAAGGACCGAGAATTCAAGTTTCTTCTCTCCAGCTACGGCACAGCAGGGAGCGGTTTTGTTCTGCGATCAGCATGTTCAGCGCACGGCCGTTATTCACACTGCGCCCCCATCAAACTTCATCAGCAGCATCGAGATGCAGAGCCAGCCAAACGGATGCTACATTAGCCTGCTGTCAGTACCCCCAGCGCATGCGCACACACACACACACACACACACACATATCATACATATATACACACACACATCATATACATGCATGCAGGAACACATACTGCACACACACTACACACACACATACTACACACAGGTAGACAACACACACGAACACACACCACACACATACACACATGCACTCTCAAACACCAGCACACGCACTCACATAAACACACACACACGCGCGCACGCATACACACACAGACACCACACACACACACACACACACACACACACACACAAACAAACACATGCTCTCCGACGCAGTGTTTAAGCCCTGCGTTTCGCTGTAGCTGGGACTAGGCCGCATGCCTCTGTAGAGGCCCTGCTTGCTTTGGAAACGCTTCCCGAACCCTCACAGCGCTTTGGGAACGGTCCCCGAACCCTCAAAGCGCTTTAGGAACGCTCCGCTAACCCTCACAGCGCTTCCGGAATGCTCCGCTAACCGTTGCAGTGCTCTTAAGGCCGTCAGGGCTCCCCTAACCCTTGCAGCTGCTCTATAGCCTGCCCAGGACAGGAGAGGGTTAATCAACCGTCAAGTTTCACCGAATTCTAGTGGTAACGACCTCGGGGTCGTACAGATCAAGTTTGGGTTTAGGACCAGCGGCCTGCGCGGGTGGGGTTGGGCATCGGGACGCATTACAGTACATCGAAAAGGGGACAGGGGGTGGTCCCGAGGCCAAACCCGCACCACTAGTCCAAAACTACTAGTGCAACGAGACAGGAGGGATGGTGCTTATAGGAGCGCACCTCGGCCCTTAAGGACTGCGGCACGCTAGGCTTTTTTTTCTGCTTTTTTCCTTTTTTCATTTTTTAAAAACTACCGATACCTTTGCAAGGTGCTCAGACCTGTAGGTTTTCATCAGCAAAAACACAAACGCTTCGTATTTCATAGTGCTCCCTTGTTAATTGTTAGATGCAGCATTACAGAAACATGCTTTTAACAGGTACTTCTGTTGCCAGAGTACGTAAAATGTTTGAGATTTTGATTATTCAACAGCATTTTTTTTTTCCTTTTTTTTGCGATTTGCACTTCAAGGAATGTGGCCACTGTAGCTTAAATTCTGCCGCTTTAAACATCGCAATCACCATACGTGCAATTTATACTGTCGATGAAGATAGAAGCTGTAGTTCCGCGGAAAAGAAGGCCAAGATCTCAGCCTCGCTAATCCCGCTAACAGCACAAAGCAGCTAACCAGTTTTCAACGGTATCAATGCGTTACATAACAAG
Organism: Gymnothorax javanicus; assembly: GCA_029692085.1. Taxonomy (NCBI): domain Eukaryota; kingdom Metazoa; phylum Chordata; class Actinopteri; order Anguilliformes; family Muraenidae; genus Gymnothorax; species Gymnothorax javanicus. Next base: position 29,206,641 of record CM056209.1, on the reverse strand, counting down.
AGTGCGCCAACAGCATTTATTATTATTTTTTTAAATCTTTTTTTTTTATTTATTTGTACAGCTAAGAAACATTTGACCTCACAGCTGCTGGGCTGGTAATGTTAAGTCCCTTTTTCCCCCCCAAAGAGACCACATTTATTCACATGGCACTGACCGCTGTAGACCTCTGAAAAATGTCTACACTTCACACGAGACCCTAAGGTGTTGTCGTCATGTAGTTACACGGCACTTCGGCTGCACTAATCTCGGTTCTCCGAGCCTTAATGGGTTTTAAGGATTGCAAACCCAGCTCAGGTACCCTAGTAGTAAAATAATTCAAGTACAATTTTTTTTTTTGACATGGAATGATCGTAGTACTGGGTTCTTTTTCTCGACCGCATCGAAGCGAAACTCTTCAAGTGCAATGTAAATATATGAGCAGCACCCTGGCCCTGCGATGAATAGCGCAGCTTTAGAAAACGTCAGTAACAGAAGAAGACCACAGCTGGGGTTTGGGTAATTTCTTTTTCATGGGTTTTGCGTGGTGGGGACAGGCAGTGGAAGGAAAGCCCCCCCAAAAAAAACAAAACATATCAGCACCTACATCCAGCAAGTAAGGCTGAGAGTGGAAGCTGACGCCAGCAGGTCATGAGCGAGAGAAACTGCTGCTGTGTTTGTAACACTGTCTGTGATGCAGGACCACCACAGCCCCACAGGCTGTCACATGTCCATGCCTCGCCTCTACCTGCTGTAGGGGCCCCCCAGCTGCCCGCCACCACCACCGCCGGCGCTGTTATTGTTGTTGGCGTTGACAGAGGGCGAGGAATCGGGAGAGAAGGACGATGTGGACGAGGAGGAAGATGAAGAGGAGGAAGGAGAGGAAGGCCCCAAGCGGCCGTTTTCGAAAACGTCGTCCATGTCCATGGGTGCGCCAGGCCCCGCCTCGGGCGCTGTGTGAGGGTCGTAGTCTGGGGCGAAGGGAAGAGGCGGGGAGGCCGAACCAGAGCCTTCGGGGGGGGCGCGGGTGAGTCGGAGCGTAGGGGCGGGGCCGCGGGACAGGGTGCGGGACACGGTGGCGGCTGGGGTCCGGGTTTTGGAGGCGGGATAGCGGCAAGCGGCGGATGGGCCGGGCGGGGAGCCGGGGGGGTCGTCGCAGCTTCTGGGGCCCCGGGCTCCGCCCCCAGACATCGCCCCGGTTTGGGATCCGCGGTGGATGCGGTGGCTGACCACGATGTTGTTCCCGAAGCCACCCATAGAGGCCATGGTGGTGCTCTGCTCTCGCTGCACCACTGCCGTCATCCCGCCCTCCGCGATGAGCCGGCGGATCCGCGACAGCGCGTCCTCGCTCGAGCCGAACTCCGAGCCCTCTCCTGCGGGAGGGAGACACAGCGGATACCCTTCAGCTGGAGAGAAAACACCCACAAGCACCGAGAACAACCACATCTCACCACAGTGAGGCGGATTTAAAAAAAAAGAAACCATCATTGGCCAGGGTAACGTCTGGAAGAACGACAATTAAAAAGCTCGAAAATGCAATCACACTGAACAACAGATCAATCGCCAAGTATCTGGCCGTCTGTTGACATCAGGCTGCAGAGTAAAATAAATCTGAAAGTAAATTACCCATTCAGACTGAACACACATGTACATACACACACAGCTTACATAAACCTCAAGAAAAAGATGTTCTACATTTCATAATTCCCTTGCACTCCTTCACAGCGCATCTTAAACGATAAGAGTGAAGCATTATGGGTCATGGGAGTGTGAAAGGGATTGCAGTTTCAGGCTGTGCAAGGATGCCTATGAGACAGGTTCCTGAAAGCCATTTAAATTATAATTTGGGGCACATTATTAACCTCTCCAGCGCTGAAATAAATTTTAAAAAATATAAATTTAATTACCTTTTGCTGTTGTGAGCCTATCAAGTGGCAATTTGTATAAAAGGGCTCCCGCAGAGAACCTCTTTTAAACAAGTCGCCATATAATGGGTTTTCAACAGCTTTGATTTTGATATCTTACATCTTTGAGCAACAATAGCGGCATTTAGCGCTCTAAGGGTTAAAAAGCGTTTCTAATTTTGCTTCCAATATTTTGAAGTTTTGAAACAAGCACCTCAGCAGCTTTTCCATCCTAACAATGCAACATGAAAAGTCAACTAATAACCATGTTCTCAGTGTTAATGGCTGGTTGCCGATCAGACGGCGAAAGCCAGACACCGATATCGTCTTTAAAGTGGGGAAAAAAATACCACAGCAGTCTGCTGGAACTTCCGCAGCCATTATTTCACAAGATCAATCGTAGGGAACAGAAAGAGCAATTAAAACGGCCTAATTAGACACCACAGAGGTATCGGACAGCCTTCCATGGAGGAACACACAGACAATATCAAACAAACACACACACTCCACCAGTTTCACAATATAACAACTCCTTTTCTCTTATCATAATAACATGAAGCGAAGCCAGTAAAGTAGCTATCTATAGTACATAGCTGTGCACGGCGGGGTTTTTGAACCTGAATAATTAAATGCGAGGTCAGAGATAAATACAGCAAACTGTTTTGAAACGTTGTGCCCAAATAACAAAAAACAAACCGAAAAAACCTTAGGACCATAAGACCATTCATCTCGGGGTTCGAGGTGAAAATATCTTTTAAAGAAGAGACCAGGGCTCACCTTTTGGCCTCACTTCAAAAACATATTTTTTGTGCAGACTGCAGAGACAATTTTTCATTTTCATCAGCTGTAAGGTCACATTACAGCCAGAAAATGGTCGATATGTTGTTGTTATTCCAAACCTTCAAAAACCTACAATTTAAACGAAGTAGTGCAAACCTTTCACATTCACAACACGTCTGGGCTTTTAAATGACCCTTTGTGGCCTCTGAAATAAGTCTGACTTGCAGCGAAGAACCGTCAGTTCCTCCTGTTGCTGGTCCATCCGAAAGCCAGCTGAAATGGAGGCATGTTATGATTCATGCCCATTACGAGGGATAATTTCAGGTCAGTCACGGGGCCAGCCAACGGTGAGCGTTTGGCAGAAACCCCAAAAACAGGCCGGAGCTTTCATAGCGAGAAGAACTAGTGCTCTCCTCAAAGACCCTGAGCAGTCGAGCAGATAATTTATGAGAAAGTCCAGGTTGTTTATGATGTACTTAATCCTATCCGCTCGGGCGAATGAGATCTGTACACGCATCAGTCGGGAGAGGGAGAGGGGTGAGATGGTTTACACGGTGTAATCCTTCACGTAATAAGGCCTTCCTGTTAATACAAGGGCTTGTTATTAATGTGATTAATAATGAAACTGAAGGAGGATAGCGCTTGCGGCTAAAGCACATAACGCCGAGGGGAAGTAGAGAGACCTATAGCGTAGCCCCCATCGTCCTTACATTATTTAACGAAAGCTTCTCGCCGGGGGATCGATTCTGAAGACATGACGGGTGGTAAAGTGGGTTTACGCCAGCGCAGCGCTGCTGCAAGCCGCAGATGTTGCAGACAGTGATACAGAACATACTCTGGACAAAGCCGAATGATACGGCAGCCAGGACAGATTACACTGAACAGAGTGTATTACAGGTCGCATCAGGTTGACACATGTCAAGATCTCCCATAACTTGTATGACACCAGTACAATGATGTTCCAATTTAACTGACAGGTCATGAGAAGTGGAGATTTTGTTCTTGGTGGCCTCGAGATATAAAGCAGAGAGGTCCGGTGTTTAATTGGTGGTTCGGGCTCTCTCACCAGAGAGGCCTACAGTGATGCTTGCAGAGCTCTGGTAACGGCCCTCTGAATGCCCGCCCGTCCGTCTCCATATCACCCAGAAGAACGAGATAAAAGCTACAAAAGATTTGAGCGGCCAAACAATAGGGAAAACCTGGGCTGCGAAACGAACAGTAATCCATCCATTTCACCTGCGAGGACCAACAATGGGGCAGGGAAACCGCTGAAGAAATGAAAGCTCTTTTCGGCAGTTCAACTCAACAGGAAAATCAGAACAACTTTTTTTTTGCCTTCTGTCATTTCGGGAGAAACTGGACCACGACCGCCTTCCGAAAAGCAGTGCGCACCCGAGCATTTACCTCAGGAAACGGCGTCGGGGATCAGAAAGTGTGCAAGCTTCAGCGTAAGTCAAGGACCCACTACTGAACACTGCAACTCAAAAGCTAATTGAAAGAAACTTTGTGTTACTGCGAGACAATGACCCAAAACATGCATCAACACTCCGCAAGACCGCAACTCAGAACATAAATCAAAAACTCTGCAGGGACTTTCTGTAGATGAAAGAACAAGAGGGGCAATCATGAAACATCAATCAAAATATCATTGAGCTCTTGTGGGATCGCAAGGATCGAAAAATGTGTGCTCATCTTCAAATACACAGCTGTGGGAAATACTGCAGTCCGCCTAGGAGACACACCTCAGTTACATTATTATTGTTAAAACCAAACATTTGCAAAGCAGTGATTACATCTCATTGTCAATACTTTGAAGAGAAAGCACTAAATAGAAAAACTGCTATTTTAACAGTCTGAAAATTCTTTTTGCCGTTAAATACTTGAACTACTAAATAAAACATCATTAAATACATTTTGCCATTTGCTTCATATGCTTTACTATTAGACAAACATCTTTACTGTATAAAGAAGCAGGCACTACATAAATGACAGATGATTCTGCACTTCTGAGTGGGAGTGTAGTTCAGGTCCATTAGCCCTCAGAGGGGCGACGGACAGGAGGCCGCAGGGCCTTACCGGTGCTGGTGCCAGCCTCTGTGGAGGTCTCTGCAGTCCTGCTGTCCTGGAGGATGGAGCGGGGGGGCGTTTGGGGTGTTCCCTCCGCACCGCCGCTGCTCGGGGGGGCGTCCTCAGGGTGTCCCGGGACCGGAGCTAAACGAGGAGAACATTCTTGTGAGTCGACGGAATGCGCACTCTTCGTTTGTCTGCTGAAGGCTACACAAGGACCAGGCAGGAGGAACACCCAAACAAATGGAAGGGTTTGAGAAGACCGATAATTTAAGATGCCCAGTTCCTCAAGGCCAGAAAACGTGGTTAAGCTAGGTGTAAACGACGATGCTAATGTGCAGCTTTGTGCCAGTAAAGGTCTTAGGATTTCCAGTGAAGTAACTTTTAAAAATCAAATGTGGCGTCTGGAGTGAATAAGGGGTCACCCTCAATCACTAGCAAAGCAGAATTCTGGTTCGCAAGTGGGTGCCTACGGTACCAGTCAAAAGTTTGGACATACTCACACTTTTCTTACAATACATAAGGAAATATTCTCCCGTCATTTAGCAAAAAAAAAAAAGATCCAATTCTTAAATCCATCAAACTAACCTGCATTTATGGTCATATTTGCTGAGCATAGTCAATGTTTTTTGTTCTTTTTTTTTTTTTTTTTTTTACAAGGGTAGTCATATGGCTACAGTGAGTTAGCAGCTGCATGGCTGTCTAACTTCCCAAAGATTTGCTGCACTTGTGTTGTGCTTTTCTTCTGCCTTTTTTCCCCTCAATAAGGCCCAAAACAGCTTGACTTTAATTTGCCCGTTGGAAATGGAAGGAGCTTGTATGTCTATTTACTTTGTAAAATATAGGACTTCTTTGAGAATTCCAAAATTTTGGACACTATTCAAACAAGTAAATTATTGTCTTTAACTTTTAACTGTTTACCTCTTACAAGATTCCATTTCAGATTATATAGAGAAGTCAGGCTGTTTAAATTTCTCTCAAAACACAGTGCTGTGACATTAGCAAAATGTGTACAAACTTTTGACTGGTACTGCTTGTATAGTGTGGCACTATTGTACCAAGACGATGGTTTTACAGCACACTGACTTAGAAATAATCACTTTTTCAGGAACACTAAGGGCCCGAGGAATGATTATTACAAACAGGCTTACTTCCTGCAAACAGAGCTCAGGATATGCTGAACGGGGACTGAACTTCAGCATAAACACAGAGGGCAGAGAACAGAAGATTGAATGACAAACAAAAGATCAGAGGAAAACATCCCCCACCAAAAAAATAAATTAATAAACAAAATCTAAACTTGTTTGCTTTCTCAGGGGTCTGTGTTCATTACCAGGTCCTTCGATTTGAGCTCAATTCTGTTATTTGCCATTTCAGAAACTCCAACAGTTCCCAGAGTTCCCCAAAGGAAAACAAACTTTTAACAAGATTGCTAATTAATCGGGGAGTCATACAAGCCCAATCCTGGACGGATTTCGTCTTAGACGTGAGTGCGTGTCTCTCTCTGCTTGGTTCAGCGTGCGCGATTCCTCGTGGTGATCATTAATAAATATGCTTCTGACGTCTCAAATCCAATCCTGGATGGATTTCTTCCCTGATAAGAGTGTGTGTGTATGTGTGTGTGTGTGTGTGTGTGTGTGTGCGCGTGCGCCTCTGTGCACAAGTGTGTACTTGAGTGTGTGCTTGTGTCTGTGTGGGAATGTGTGTGTACATCCGTTCGCTTTCCCAATCAGCGTGGAATATTCCTAGAGGCGTTCATTAAAAAATATGCTTCTGACATCTCTTCGTTGCACTTAAAAAACAAGCTTAAAAAAAGAGGTATAGTATGCAAGTTAATCAAATTCTTGCATAAATTTGTTCACCCGCAAAACTGAAAAAGTAGCTCTCATTTACTGGGGACAGTTTCTGTTTGTGTGTGTGTGTGTGGGCGGGTGAATACGAGTACATGTACATGCAGGAACATTATTATTTGACCAATGCGCAGAAGAAAGGTGACATCGTGCAAGTCGTCCTTCGCAGTATTGACCCATATGAGACAGGTGCAGGCAGTCCTGCGATGACGCACACAGCTTTTGCACAGAGCTCGTTACAGACACCGCCGGTGCGGCACAGATTCGTGCGAGAGGGAGAGAAGGGGGGCATGAAACGGCCAAACAGAGTCATCCAAAAAACCAGAGCTCACAAAGCACCCTTTCCTGTAACCGCCATCCTTCAGCAAATATCCATTCATCCATCAATATATTCTCACCTCTGAGCACCACCTACAGCAGCACACCCTTACACAAATACACACATCCTGCGCCATTTAATGAAATACTTTTAAATGCTTCAGACCAGTGCACCAGCAACATTACTCAGTTTATGTAACCTTCTGGTGCGTGCAGTGTAAGAACTGGACTGAAGGTGGTCAAATAACTGTGCTCTCTGAGCTGTCCTTTCGGTCGCTTCCACTCCCACACAGCACGCGCATTTCACCCTAACAGACAATTCTGAGGGAACACTGTAAAACCGGCATTTCAATCACTTTCCCTCTGAGGTTAAAGGTGTCGCAGGTGAGACACGGACAAAGCCAAACAGATGAGCTGTCAGTCATCGCTGACGGAGGGATTTCGGTAATCCGACACACGGGCCAGGCTTTCTGGCCCGAACCCATTTACAGCAGGTTAATGAGAACATGGCACAAAGATCAGCCTTCAAATCAACCAGTGGTTTATAAATAAATAAAAACATGACAGGCCCTGGAGGAGGCAAATTCATTCCTGCACTTTAATGACATTTTAAGCTTCCAAAATTTAAAAGTTGCACTATCCAATAAAAGTTCAGATGCCACCAACAAACGACGTGAGGACAAATCCTGCTTCCTCTTCACAGGGGGAGCTGCTCAGTTTGACAGGAAGACATATTTGTCCTTCACCGATATCTTAGGTTTGGGCTTCCTCAACAAATTACCGCATTCTATACATAGTCTTGCCCAGTTCACTGCATCATAAGGTTTGGGACAAATAACTCCACAGATATTTCTTATTAGTCAGGCGTATTCAATAGCTCCAGTACAGCTAGCACCCTAGCGTTAAAAAGTGAAGGAAATCACGTTTAAAAAATAATGGGATTTCAACAAAACACTGCATCATCCTGTTCTCACTAGGCTGTACCAATGCTGACGCTAAATTATAAGGCTGGATAACCAATCCCAATCGTATGAAGCATAGCGCAAGCAAATAAATTCTGTCAGGTTCCTAAACTGTTTAGTGTGATGGAATCTAAATGTTTGCGGTTCCATAATGGCCAACAAGCAAAGGTCTTCTCTTTATACTTGCCAATTAGCATCATCCATCAATGACCAAGGCATTTCCCTTCTATATGGAGATGTCAAGGTTATGAAAATGAGAAGTTAGTCGGAAGAGACAAAGTGAGCAAATAAGGGAAAGGCAACAAAAACAACAACAACAACAAAAAATTTCAGCAGAAAAAGATTTTGTATCTAGCTTTCACCACTCCTGAATATTCATGAATTAATTAAATTTATGCAAGAGTCAAAAAAAACAGTTGGTGGGCGTAGGGGAAAGTTCTAGCACAATGTACTTGTTTACCCAGTCTAATGATATGCCAACACCTGACCCCGAACAACTTCGCAAGCTGTGTCGATGTTTCAACAGGTTGTGTGGAGGAGCACTACGCTAAAACAGAAAAATACATCCTTTCTCCCATTAAACTAGTCTCTCTGTTAAAAAACTATTGAGCCGTCCTCACTATAGAGGTCCCATCTAACAGTGGGAGGCTGTTACATTACCTTTTTATCAGAAAAAACCAAAGTGTTATCGCTTCGGCCTTTGTCCTCTTGAAAGCCGATTGCATCGATGCAGCGCAGCTCTCGCTGACAGCACTTCAGACGTCTCAGCCGAGTCTCTCGCTCATTAAGGCACAAGGTTACGCTTTCTGTGGTCTCATATAGACAGAAGTCGTTAGCTTAATAATTCAGCAAAGGTGAGAAACAATGCTTCACCATTCAGCGAGGAGGGCACATTCACAGACATTGTGGATGTAAATTTGCCATCTGATTCTGGGCAACCCAGCGAGACATATTTGTGCTCCTTCAGTCCGATGACGTTGGTAAGCCATCTAGCGTCGTCTTGCGTTTTGGAGCCCTCGCTGAGGCTGAGGTATCGGGCCCACGAACACAAAGCCGTCGATTCGAGCGCAACGCCAGCCTTAATTGGGCAATTGGAGAAAGTCTCTTGTCCTGCTCCAACAACAAGGCTGTTTTCAGAGCACAAGTTTGGTGGCCTTCAATAGTGGACAAAGTCCCACAGTAGTTAGCACTGCCACCCTGGAACATAGAGCTTCTGGACTGGAGTTTATGGATCCTTCCGGCATGCTCCTCAGTTTCCTTCACATACATCGCTCTCTTCCCAAGGCAAAATACATGTAACCCATGGACTATATAAGAAAATGACCCTTCCTGACTAACTGTGCCATATTTACACAGATATTCATTGCAGTGTTTTCAACTAATCAAGTGAACTCATGAACTAATATGACTTCTACTGTCATCTGTCTGTGCTAAGAAAAAAGGAGTTATACCCTTATAAAACACCCCCTTCTTGAGCACAAGCTCAGAGATTACAAACCCAAAATAAACTGTCGATTGTTATTGAACCTCTCAGAGTTTAGGTAAAATTCTGGTCTCATCTGAAAGGATAAATTTTGGAGTTAGCTATTCAAGTGTCAAGTGCTGTCTAACACATCTAAAAGCGATCTAGGAAATAAAATTACTTTGCGAGAGTGTTTCGATTAAAATGGGATCCGAGCATCTGAGTCAAATTCACAGTCTGAATCATCAGAGCTACAAATAGTTGCTTCCGCATCGAAGCCTCAATAGATTTCTTCCAGAGCATCTTTAGAGGTAAATTGGGTTTTTTTTTGTTTTTTTTTTTTACGCTTTGGACATGTCGACTTGTCCAAAACTCTTCTTGCTCTTGGCACTAACTCGCAAATCTATCCATGCTTTCAGTGATAACCCTCCATATCGGAAAGTAGGAGCGTGTCTTCACCCAAAGGGAAAGCTCACTTCCTGTATATGGTAAGTATACGCCGATCATTTCTTTAGCTAGAAACACATCAATCGCTGATAAACTTGCTTGTGACTGGCTGGCTTTGTGCTCAGAAATAACAAGGTTGTTCATTCAACCTGTCGAGAAAAATTAGTTTGCTCTGACCGGCTTGACTGACAGACGACTTGACCCATCATAGTCAGAGATTCATGGATGGTCTTTTTCTCCCCTTAGAGTCTACTGAACTCAAAGATAACTGGTGCTCACCGCAAACAAAATAAACAGTTTTGGAGTTATCGCTGAAAAAAAATCAAACAGAAGTTTAAATTACTAAGGAAAACTGAAAACTGAATAATGGAAATTTTGTGGATGTTTCTCAGGGATAACGCAGTTTTGGGACTTAAGTTTAATGTGCATTTTGGGATCTTGTGGTTAAAACCCTGAGGAGGTTTGACAGAAGTCAGGCTTCAAACAGAAAGTCGATTTTGTCTGTATTGCTGTTACATAATAAGGCACTGCTGATTCTGTGATACTGGGATCATAAAGCAGTTAATAGCAAAAAGAACAGCAAGGTTTCACACTTTCCAGTGATGTATAGTGTGAGATGTTTACCTCACCCGCGACTGAGTCAGCAGGGCGAGGTATTGCAATCAGTGCGGTTTGTCCGTTTGCGTGTCTGTGCGTTAACAATATAACGTCTAGATGGTTGCATTGATTGACTTCAGACTTTCACAGCAGGTGGGCAATGGTCCGCAGATGATTTGATTAAATTTTGGGGTTGATTGGGTCAAGGTCACCAAATAGTTTTTTTTGCGATAACCTTCTTCAAATTCATCACACTGACTTCAAACCAAAACCAAAATGTGCATCCTTCAATTCTGCTTAGTCTCTGTAGTGGTTGGGGAATAATGTTGTGGGGGTCAAGGTCATCGGTGAAGATAATATATTTTCCATTATAACTCAAAAACGGTTGAACACAGACAGATTTTCACTATTCTGAGCATATAAGAACTCCTATATGGGCTTTTATTTGACACCATGACTTTTGACCCTGAGTGACCTTCAAAGGTCAAACTCAAGGTCACGGATTTTTCGAGGGCTGTAAGTTGAAAACGGTTGAAGTCACACTTGGAAAATTGTGTCAGTATCAAAACCACTAAAATAAGTGCTGGTGGGCAAGGTTTGTTCTGCCTTTGTTGGTTGAGAATTTCATCTTTACCCCTTTAATTAAAATATAATGAAAGCACCAGAGGTGCTGATGCCTCGGTGTGTATTGCTTAGCCACTACTGATGTACAATAGTTGTACAGTAACATAAAAGCAAGCTTGAATACATAAACAGTCAATAGAGTTGTGCTTGTGCCAAAATCATGTGGGTGTGGCTTAACATTATGTACACAAAACGTGTATACTGAAACATGAAGTGCTACAAAAAATCAAAATTCTGGCACATTTAAAATCAAGAGAACAGTGTTTGTCACAGTCGTTGGCATTGTTACTTTAGCTTGATGCACACGCTGTCGCAGTTATGATGGTAACAGACAGACAAACAAACAAATACACAGACTGAGTATCAGAGCTCTTCATAATAAACCCCACCCCCCTTCACTGCCCATCCAGTCAATCATATTGAGGCTTGAACAATGTCAATACACCCTAAACAGCAGCTAAGTAAACAGACAGAAGCTGGTAACAAAGCACAATCCTCAGTTTATGAAGCCCAGGGCAAATATCACTTTGGTGTAGATGGGTGACAGAAGCACTGAAGATTTTTTGTGATCAAGGATCGGCATTCATTATGCATTTTATTTTCACTGCGAATCTCAAGACAACACAGTGGCACAATACCTCCAGTAATTTCACAAATATTGCATGACAGTGGAAGAAAGTATTTAAGAAAAAAACTGTTTGATTATTTCTGGTTGACGAGGACCAAAGGAACACAGCAGATTAATTTTAGCGAAGATGTGGGAGTCAGCAAATTTCAAGAGCCATACCGTCAGTCTGATCTCAGTCAGTACCGGGATCAAACGGTTTTTTATGAAATTATCGTCTGGTTCTGGGAAAAGAAGCTTTAGAACATTTCAAAAATCGTAATGCCAACATAATTAATAAATTATGATCTGGCCTCCAACCAACACTAATGGCCAGTTTAATATGGGAATAAATGGCCCACAGTCCCCGTTTAAAATCACCGGGATCATGACACTGACGGGACGGTCTCTCAAAGAGGGGGCAAGGACTTGGGGGGGGGGTTCAATCCATTTAATTTAATCACCCTTCAAACATCAGAGGATGCCCCCAAATTCTAGTAATTAGCCTCCAGATGGCTCTGAGATGCTAGCTTGCCCATCCTCAGTCCCAACAGAGGCTATGGTCGACAACATCACACAATTTGAGGTCATCTCACAGCTATGACCACTCTAATTACTGACTCCACCCCAGGGATCCTCAATCTAAACCTCAAATCCAGATCCGGCCCAGGTTATTTTCTTATTACAGGAAAGTAAATGAACTCTTAGTGCCTCCAACTGGCCAGGCTGTCTTTGCGCCTGACTCCCAGGTGAGAGGAAAACCAGCAGTCCTTGGACCTTGAGGACCATGATTTGAGAACCAGCGCTCTACACCAACTCTACACAGAGACTTACTTTCAAATACCATCCAGCCCTCACAGAGTGGGTGGATCTCGCCCCCAGCCGATAACTGCAATAGCAGCATAGACTCAAAGGGCAGTAATGATGATCCATCGACCGTGAAAGGGCTGCATTACCCAGTCTAGGGAGGACAGCCAGTTTTAATGGACGACACAAGATTCAGCTTAAGTGATGTGAATATGGGCTTTAAAGATGTCCAGCCTGTTTAAGGGACCAGGTATTGATATGCAGCCACGTCCCACAGACTTTAAACTTACCGGACCCCGCGGCTGCAGGAGCCAGCCATAACTGGGCTTATTTCAGAGGATTTCTATCTCTAAGAGCACCTCCTCTGGCTCATCTTACACTAACAGTTTTTCAGCAGTAATGAACGAACGGTGGAAGCAGGTGGTGCACTTCGGAGTTTACCAAAAAAGTGCCCACCCTCTCGGTAACTGCCGGAGAATTATACAACGGCTGACCTACCAAGGCGAGAAGGTCATTTTAAAATGGGAAAGTCCCCCCCCATTTTAAGGAAGTCATAATCGATGGGAGGCATGTCTAATACACCCAGGTATACATTTAATATCACATCAGATGTGCCATCTGCTATTTGAGCCCTTGCCTTCCTTCACAAGGCCAAATTTAAACCACCTTGTTAAGGGGAGAAACCCTTTAAAACAAGAAACAGGGAGACCCTTTTGTAAGGAAATAATCCTTACTAAAGAATTTAAATAGTAACAGGACCTCCGAGACACAGAGAGGTAAAATAAGGGTTTAATGAAAGAAATCCTTCAAGCGTCAGGAGAATACTCAGTGCATGAGACTATCGGGGTAAAGATGACTGGGATCATAGGATAGATGGCCAACTGAAACAATCCCTTCGTTTCAATAAGAATAAACAAACCCAGTGATTGGAAAACTACCTCCCAGCTGTCCCTTTTCTCCGGCTTAGCTTGAGCTCAAGGAGATTTAGACATGAAGGGAAACAAATAGCTATAAAGAGCTCTTCTCTGAGGGTTATTGAGCAGCCTGACATCGTACTCTACAACCAACACTGATGCATAAAAATGGGAGACCTCCTGTGCAGACACCTTAGTGCGGTCTGTTCCCCTCATGGCCTGTAGGGGGCTCTGACAGCAGGCGGGACAACAAGCAGGCAGGAGAGTGACATCATCACTACCGCAATACATTCGAGATGCTCCGTCATTAGGGACACGCAATGCAGAATCTCAACCGCTGATGTGTCAAATCTTTATTATTAGCCAGTACCAATATTATTAGCAGCCTCCATTATATTCTAATACAAACGCTCTCTGAAACCGCACAGTACATACTCCTGGATAGAGACGAGTATGTAAATCCAATGTGTTAAACAAAAATACAATGCAACCAGGGCAGTGCCCACTGGTTGTTCGGGGCTGTTCGGAATGGACCGATTGCCTGGCCTCTGATATCGCTACTTACATGGTTTCGTCATGTGCAGATTTCTCGAAAACCGGTCAGCCAAACAACTTCAAACTTGACAGTGCACTTCCTTGGATCCTCAGCATTACATCAATCGAGTTTGAAGTCGACTGGATGAATGGTTATCGAGATATGCAAATGACAGTCAGACATACAGAAATACTGCACACCCAGACAGAAATTTTTTCAGTTAAGTTGAGAAGTGGCGTTATGTTCTGCGAAGTGATGCAAACCTCCAAAAAATGAGTGACGTATTTGCCATAAGCGTGAAAACAATTTCTAAACAAGACTTTCATTAAAAAAACAAGTATTCGGCACAGAGTGACAATGTCCCCCGCTGCCACATTTTACTAAATAACGGAGTGTCTGAGAACTAGTCATAATTAACTGCCAAGGCATATGACCTACCAAAATATCACTTATACTTCTACCTAGACAAGAGTGGTCGTACTCCGTCACACACCTTAGTACCAAAGTTCTAAAGATTTTGGATCCTTGGTTCTTGAGATATTACTCCGACAGGAATTTCATGGTCAAACTCTTCAAGAGCTTGCTCTGACCTTGAAAATGAAAATCAACTAGTGTAGGAGGACCCCTGATAAACACTCTAGCACCAAAAGTGAACAAGATGAGCTACCTGGTTCTTGCAATAGCTAGACAATAGCGTTTTCAATGTGAAAATCTTGAAAAGCTTGTTGTTACCTTGAAAATAGTGTCAAGGTCACCAAGATCACCTGATGTCGGCTGTCACCTGATACACACCTTGGTTTAAATATGAACAAAATCGGATCACTGCTTCTTGAGATATCGCGCAAACAAAAACTTCAGTGTCAAAATCTTAAAAGGGTTGCTGCGACGTTGAAAATTAGGTTAAGGTCACCAAAGATGACTGGTGTCTGGGAACTCTGATACTGCACCTTGGAATCAAATGTGATCAGGATCGGATCCCTGATTCTTGAGATATCACGTCAAAAAGAACTTCAATCTTTGAAGGCTTGCTCTGACCTTGAAAATGAGGTTAAGGTCACCAAAATCACTGGTGTCGGGGATCCTCATACTAGACCTTGGTGTCAAATTTGATCAAATTTGGATCACTGTTTCTTGAGATATCATGCCAACAAGTTGACTGGACAGACAACGGGAAGTACAGACAGATGGACAGACGTGAATACTGTCTCCCGCCCCTGCTAAAAACGCGGCGGGGTACAGTAACAACCATGATTTAGTAATTTATTTTATTGGGCACTGTTCTTACTTGATTTGTTCAACAGTTCTGAGTAATCCAATGGGCTGAATGGCTGAGAGGAGGAGCTCGTACCGTGAGTGGCGGCCTGCGCCTGGGATGTGCTGGGCTCCTGCAGATCTCTGTCTGTCTGCGTCTCCGCGTTCTGCAGCTGCAGCACCGGCGTCTGCGTGCCCTGTGACGTCACCGAGGGGGCGGGGTGCCGGGGCTGGAGACCAATCGCGTTCATCAAGCCCATGTCCCGGTCCGTCCTCCAGTTCGCCCTGCTCGTCCTGGCGATCCAGAGGCAGAACAGAGGAAAACCCACAAGAGATTGTTCAATACAGTCACATCATTAACACAGGAGCAAATTATATTCATTTTACTCACACAATGTTATCAGCATGGAAATAACACACAGCTCTGGGAAGCTCATCATAACACAGAACTTTTAGATTAAATTTTACAAAACTAATGGAATTAAATTTAAACACACTGATTAAAAAAAAATGTTAAGATTTAGGATTCTCAGGAAGTTAAAGAAGAGAGACACGAGCAACCTACGCAGACACAGAACAGCATAAAAACTTGTACCATGACCACTGATCAAGGGAGTAAACTATTTTCAATCAAAAATTAAACAATTAATTTCCCTAAGGGGCAATTTATTTGGAAATAAAATTTAGTTCTGCCCATAGTCATTACACAGCTTATCCTATCAAGGTAGAGCAGGATCCAACAGAGTACACGATATTGCAATCGCCCAAGGACTTCGCTTTCACCACTCGTTCTACAAAATTTCTGGAAACAGCTGATAAGGAGAATGATGGTGAAACATAGATGTACAAATATACTGCTAGCTCTTCTTAATTAAGTCCACGCACACAGTTTGCAGTGCGTTAAGCACAGCAATACATAAATGTCTCAGTCCTCCGTGCACAAGGATGAGTCTCTGCTCAACACTGACTGAAGGGAAATGCCAATGATGGACAGGATGTACTCAGGTTTCTGGCCAAGAGCTTTAGACATAAGGGCTCATTACAGCTTGAAAAGGAGTCAAATGCATAATTACAATGAGGTGAGCCACTGCGCAGCAGAGTGTGGTCAGTTCAGCTCATGAAGAACAGAAGAATCATCTGACAGCATACATCAGAAGAGAGATGCAGGGTGAGCAGTGCAATATACTGACAGAGGAATATAGTGTAAGCAGGGCACTATGCCAGAATAGTGGGTTAATGCACTGTAAAACTGGGATGCACCCCAGTAAAAGTAGGGTATAGCCCTGTAAAAGTGGAGTACAGCCCAGTAAAGGTGGAGCGTATCCCTGTGAAAGTGGGGTACAGCCTAGTCAAGGTGGAGTACGGCCCTGTGGAAGTGGGACACAGCGTACAGCCCTTTAAAAAATGGGATACAGCCCAGTGAGAGTGGGGTACAGCTCTATAAGAGTGGGGTACAGCCCTGCAAAACTGGGGTTCATCCCTGTGGTAGTGGGGCACTGCCCTGTAAAAGTCGGTTACAGCCCTAGAGAAATAGGGTACAGTCCTGTGAAAGCAGGATACAGCCCTGTAAAAACCAGGAGAAAGTTTTGTAAAAATAGGGCTCAGCCTTGTTAAGGTGGGGTACAGCCCTGTCAAAATGTGGTACAGCCCTGTAAACGTGCGGTACAACACTGGGGAAGTGGAGTAAAGCCGTGTAAAAGTGGGGTACAACACTGTGGAAGTGGAGTACAGCCCTGTAAAAGTGGGGTAGAGCCCTATCAAAATGTGGTACAGTCCTGTAAAAGTGGGGTACAGCCCCGTGGAAGTGGAATACAGCCCTGTAAAAGGGTGTACAGCCCTGTCAAAATGTGGTACATTCCTGTAAAAGTAGGGTACAGCACTATAAAAGTGAGGTACAGCCCAGTGGAAGCGGAGTACAGCCCTGTAAAAATAGGGTACAGCCTTTTAAAAGTGGGGTACAGCTCTGTGAAAGTGGGGTAAAGCACTGTAAAAGTGGGGGACAGCCCTGTGGAAGTGGAGTACAGCCCTGTAGAAATAGGGTACAGCCCTGTAAAAGTGGGGTTAAGCACAGTAAAAGTGAGGTACAGCCCTGTAAAAGTGGGGTAAAGCACTGTAAAAGTGGGGGACAGCCCAGTGGAAGTGGAGTACAGCCCTGTAAAAGTGGTGTACAGCCCTGTGGAAGTGGAGAACAGCCCTGTTAAAGGCAGTACAGCACTGTAAAAGTGAGGTATAGCCCTGCAAAAGCGGGGTACAGCCCTGTAAAAGCGGGGTACAGCCCTGTAAAAGTGGGGTACAGCCCTGTAAATGTAAGGCACTGCTATCGGCCGGCTCTCCTCACCCTTGTCGCTCCGCTCCCCGGGCACTGCTGGTGCTGGTGCTGTTATTGACGGCGAACATGGGCTCTGTGTTATGGTCCGCAGGGCCATCGCCGTCCGACCGGGAGTCTCTGTGAATACAGAGACCACCCCTACATTAGACACAACTTTCATCTCTTCTTTAAATAAATGCATTAAACAGAATCTTCTAAGTTTTTTCACGTCATCACAGCGTGGAATTCAGACAGCGAGAGAGGTCCGTAGGGTGTGTAATAATAAGCACAGCTATGGACTAACTTTCAAAAGAAACCCCCAACCAGCCTCTGATTAAAAATAAATGACTGAAGCATGTGCTATCCTCTGACTCGGGTGCTACGTGAGACACCGACTGCGGATGGCAATGTTTTCGCCCAATTAATTAACATTTCGCTAAATGCTGTGGTAGCGCTTCAGCGAGTCAGTAATAGACCGGGGTTGCTTGCTGCACCTGAAAACGGCATGCGCTTTTTTTATTTTTCAAGCAACTGATGAAAATTCCACAGTTACTCTCTCGCGCCTACGAAACGCAACCCTCAATTTGCAGCAGGATAATGGAGTGGGAAGATTGATTATAGCGAGAAATCACACAAAGCCAGGCCTCTCATCTCTTCCCTCTCCGCTCGGAGAGAAGGACAACCGAACCCCAGCTCTCCCTGGCACAGCGGCCTGGTGTGTGGGGAGGGTGTGGGGGAGCCACACCAACAAACCTTTCAAATTTGCATCTCGCTGAAATTGGAGCACATCCCCGCAACTAATCCATCACCATCACTGCACACTCAGAGTCAGCAACTAACAAGGGTTGTTGGCTCTTGTACGTTCTGTGGCTTTTATGTTTTCCTATGTTCAGCGAACATCAGTCAAAATGACAAAAAAAAAATGAAGGAGATGGCAATCGTTAACAGGGAATGGGAAACACATTTTGCCGGCCCCCTTTTGGGAGACTGAAGCAATTTCTTTACTGTAAGCAGAGATGGCAGCAGTGAAGTCCAGGTAAAGAATATACTTTTGTTTTTTTTACTGAATATTGTCTCTGCACAAAAGAGAACACTTGTTTTACAAGAAGAAAAATGGAGCAGGTGCATTATTTGTATTCCTTTGCACTGCTTTAGCAGAAGACAGCGCGGCCACAGTGGTGTCATATTCAATTCCGCACCGCAAAATTCTCTGCTTTCATCTCTGTGCACCAGCGAGCCACAATATTTGCACCCCATCCCCATTCTCCGCTGCCTTCTTGAACTTATTCCACTCATCCATCTCGCCCACTGACACGCTGGCGGGAGAACACAGCATCTCACAGTCTCTAGTGCATCGCTCTTCAGTCAGGTAGATTTATGAGGCCCAGCGTGACTCACTTCCTTTCACTGTAGCTAGCACACAACAGTAAATCTAGTAAATCCAAATAAACAAAATAAACAAAATTAGTTTAACAAAATTTGTAGGAGGAGAAGCGAGGAAAAAAAAAAAAAAAAAAAGAGTCATCAGAATGTGACGTATCCCCCCCGGCCCCCGTAATCTAATCTCAGAAATCCCAAAATATCAAAAGGCGCCAGTCTAGGACCTGATTAATACACATAGCAAGTTTTGTTAAAAAATATTGAACGGTATTCGCACTCTGCTCTGGAAACGAAATGATTACAGACGGACGGACGCCGGGGAGATGAAAAAATACTCTTTCGCACAAAATACAAAACAGCAGCAAATGTGAGGCTTGAAGGGCACGGCTCATGGGGATAGATGCGTGTCACTCCGCAGACTACAGGGGGAAAAAAAATACTCGTTTTGGTTTTGAGACCGTGGTCCAAGATTTATCAGCTAAAATGTAAAATTTGCTTTAGCGCCACCCCAAGGTTAGTAGTGGGAGAGATTTGGATGCAGAAAATTCGGTGTTTCTACCACTAACGTTTTAGGATATCCAAGTACTCTCAGCAGAGAAGGAGGGAAGAATGAAAGAAGCGGTTTTCAAATAAATGTGGTTTCCGGGACGATTAGGTAAAAAATTTCAAATGTACATATATAATTGTCAATTTTCGTGCGATTACGTTTACATTTGATGTGTAGCACCTTACGAGAGATAATATATAGTTCATCAAATACAGAGAGAAAAAGCCGTTTAACTTCTGGTTTCCATGGCAACAAAGTTCTCTCATGTTAAGCAATGGGACTCCATTTCTTAGCACATGCCACTAAAATACCTGTCAGTTGCAGCAGAGAAATATACAAGTTTAGTGGTTATTAAAACTGAGTCAACATAAGAGAGCTCAAACACTTGCTGGGAAGAGGTATGTTGTGTCTGGCGTTGTTTGTTTGATTACGATAAGTCTGAGGAGCATTGGATGCGATCAGGCCCCCTGGTTTCTCAGCCAACGGCAGCAGGAATGAGCACCAATGGTAACGGAAATGGTAAGGACATCGTCCATACAGGAAGAAGAGCAGAGGCCAGGCCTGTCAGGGATGTGGTTAGGAGAGCCGACAAAAATTTTCCACTAATTTCAGCATGCTGCAAAACTGCCGCACGGACTCAGAAAAGGCTTTCTGCTGCTTCCGCTTGAGCCAGAGTCGCTGAAGTTCTCTTCGTGGCAACATGATAAATTACCTGAATATTGTTGCGTGGAGACAGTCTGTCAACACACTGAAGCATCCCATGACAGAGATTAATTTCAGAAAAGCAGGTCAGACACCGATTGGGAGGCATGTTGGCTCGCCTGTGTTTATTATGTAAAAAGCACTGTTCAGGCCAGGATGAGATTATGGAAAATTACTCAGGCAAAACAACCTTGGCAAGTTAACTTGAGCTAGAAAACCGAAACTCGGAGACTTCGAAGCCTAAGGTAAACCATCTCCACTTCATACCGTTCCTTCATTGCATTGGGTCTGCAAAATCATAACATTTTAATAGATCTGATGGAAAACAACACAATCAAAACTTGTTTTGGGACTTCACATGCTTTCACTGCTTGTTACAGAGACATCTGAAGCAGCCTGGTCAAAGACTATAGCTGCAGTTATTTAAAAAAAAAAAAAAAAAAAGCAAAATGATTCCCAACATCCAATATTAAAATCATTTATGCTGATTTGGAGCAAAGACCGGGAAACACAAAGCAAATACATTTCTTAAGATAGTATTAAAATGCTGGCTTTACTCCATGATAAGTGACTGTGTCCTTTCAAAATCTACATGTCCCACAGCCATAATAATAATAATAATATTCCTTATTATGGAAGGGGAATCCAATCAAATTTTCAAATCATTAGTTGACATTTTGGAGCCAATAAATATCAAAGGGGGGAATACGAGGAGGAGAAGGGTTAGAGAGAGAGAGAGAGAGAGAGAGAGAGAGAGAGAGAGAGAGAGAGAGAGAGAGAGACGCAAATCGCCTATGCATTCTGAGGAGTGGTGAGCACTCCAAGGCCAGAATGCTGCACCTCACACACACACACAGCTCTGCTTCACCACAAGATATTTCTGACTCCAGGCTGAGACGTCAAACCAGCTTAGAGATAGAAAAATCACGGTTTAATTCACCAACTCTGCTCATGTAGCTGAAATTAAAGATCAACTGCACCCACACTGAATTAAGGGAGAAAAAAAAAAAACTGAATCCCACAGTTTTACACTTATTTAGAGCATTACAGTGAGTGGGCATGATTTACTATTAAGAATAAAAATTGGTGCTAAGATGAGTATGCATGTTTAGAGTGACATATTCTAAAGGCAGGATTGCATTTCACTTAATCCTGTGAATAAGCTACAAAACAAAACAGAAACCACAGCTCTCGAGTACACCAGCATTCAGGTTGTCTCAGATCATCCAGAAGTGACAGAGATAAACAAGTTATGGAGCAAATTAGTAAGTCAGACGCAAGAGAGCAGTTTGAGACTATATCTGTTATAAAGATGTATCGACGGATTGCTCTAGCCTTGACCCAAATCATACCTGGATAAATGGATCTCATAATTAACCTTCGAAATATTCAGAACAGGACCGCAGTCTCAATAGTTCTGCGGTCGACCATAAATTGAACACTGAGGAGGTTCGAAATGAAAGTCAGGGATTATTTTTCAGTGTCAGTGATCAATACCTCAGTGGAGCATTTCCTCATTGCATAGCTTGTGTGAGATACTTTCACATCGACCACTTGCTTCAACAGCAGCCCATCATGAGAGACACACTACGTCTCCAAAGTCTGGAATCATCAGCAATTCCCATATAAATGCTAAATGCTACACTAAATGGGGGAAACTGAGTTATAGCGAGAACATGGCCAAAGAAATGGATTTAAACTGAGCAGGGGCTTTCTGGAAAGAAACAGACATAACATTGGGAGTGTAAAGTGCTTGTATACAAAAACACACCAATGGGAAATACTGCAGTCCGTGTGGAAAACAAGCTAATCACGAAAAATACGTTACTTACCTATTGGAAACGTTTTTGCCCTAAATACGCAAAATACTACATAAAGCATCTGAACTTACATTTAGGCCTTGGTTTAACATAAATGACAATAATACAAACGCTTGCCAAATAAATTAGTGAGCAGTCTAAGCAGTAAAATAACTAAATTTGTGGTCATGAATACAGAAAATCTGCACACAAACATTCACCTCGTGCATTCTGAGACTCGAATAACGGACAGAATGGATTCAAACACTCCATCATAACACAGCCCTTTTGAGGGCAGGGTCTGGCCCTGCATTTGCCAACCAAAAGAACACTAATGAGGCCAGGTGTTCAGGTAAAGCATGAATATTCATGAGCTGCTGGAGTTGGGACAGGTTTGAATCAACAAGGCCTCGCAGAACAAAAGCAGGACGCTGGACGTGCTGACAGGTCCGGTTAGCCCCTGAACTTTTCATTCGCAGACTTGGAAGTTCTTCAGCGAGCAGGGGGCGGAACACAGATGGCAAGGCCTCCCTTGCTTTCGTCTGCAAACGATTAAGGCCGAGGCCTTTCATATCACAGAAAACAGCAGAACAACAAAGCCTGTAATTGGGAGCGCTGGCACAGGCTGTGAGTCACTGCCAGAACTTGACCCCATTGAATCTTAATGCGAGTTGCGGTACAATCGTTGGACGCCAGTGGTAGCTCAAATTTTCCACGTTTACGCCACAAACTGGGAGACATTTTTACGTGGCATAGACAAAGCAGCCCAGCGCTGTCCCACGTTTGCTTGCTTCCACGTTCACAAAAACAACCGCAGAGCCCGTTTTTACCTTGCTGTGAGGATACTAGCTCTTCAGTTCAATCTCAAATTTGCCATCAACAGAAACCAGTAAGGGTCTAATAAAAATGTTATAATGACACAGGCACAACCTGATGACAACAATAGCACACGCACACACACACATACGCGGGTGGAGAACTGCTGCAGAGTGTGTGGTTTCATTTATCTTTCAGAAAATCTCCCTCAACGAAACTGCCTATTTCCCACATAAAACTGGCACAACAGGGGATAAAGACCACGCAATAAGTGGGCAAGAATGATATCGGGGGCGTTACGCATCGATTAAGAGTAAACTGGAACCCATTCGCTCATGAGGGCTGGGTAAAATCCATCACCAGTCTGAAATTATGAGGATGAGGCAATTATCCACGGAGGTTTATTAGGAAATGAGCTTTACTAAAAACTCCTCACAACTCCGCTTCCAATTAGAGCTGCTTGTCTGTAGGAGTGTCTTTTTTGCCGCTGACAGAGAGAACATGCCTCCGACAGATTTTTGCTAAAGAATGAATCTTTAACACAAAGCTAAGAGGGTGTTACTGGGGGCTGAATAACGCAAATCTAAATAAATGCTGAATATGAACCCTTTGATACCCAGATTGTACAAAACCAAACATGACTGCTCTGATCAAGTTAAGACCTCTCATATCCAATTCCGATATGATCGAAGTTTTTATTAAATTAGGGGTTAATGCTATTGCGCTACAGGGTTGCAAATTGGGAAGGGACTGCCGGGTAGGGATTACAATAGTTGCCTTGTTTGTTGCTCAAGCGCCTCCTGTTGGCCAGGCGGGCGCTCGTCCAGGAAGATTCTAAGCCTGGTCATGTCCGGGTATCCTCCGCCTCGTTCTGAACTTGCGAAGATTCAACCAATGAGTGTATAAGAAGCGGTGGTTGACAGGCGCGTGCTTCGGAGGAGAGCCGCGAACTGTCTACACTCTCCCGAATTGGCAGCAAGGGGTCGTATACGAGCAAGCCTTGTACATAGTTCACCAATTGGGCATTCCAGATTCGGGTGGGATTGGAGATGCCAAATTTTTGGAAAAAAAAAAAAAAAAAAATTTGGGGATAACCATAGAATTTTATGCAATGAAACAGTAAAATTAAATGTTACTCATACATCTCAGCAGAAGTTGGATGCATTAATTTACAGCAAAAGGTAGCAGATTTTACACTTTGAGATCACACAGTAGTGCGTAGTGATGATTATACACCACCACTTTCCTCTAAAAGGGGTCCTAATATATTACTTCTCTATAATTTTTTGGTGAAAATGTATTGAGAAATACTATTATTGGCAATGAGAACCAAAAAAAAAAAAAAAACCATTCACGCAAGTACATTTAGTTAAAAATATGAGCAATAAACAAAAACTCAGAAAACATCAATCAATAATGGAAATGTTTTGCCAATTAAATTTTTTTGACTCTTGCATAGTCAGAATGCATGTTTGAAGGCTCATTCCATGATAACTGATGCTAAAAAATTTGTTTAAACTGGTTTGAGGCAACATTATTCCGCAAAGTTACCTCAGACTGGTCAGGTGTTCCAGTATATAAGGTGACATGAACTTTGAGCAGTGTCACAGAGTTAAATACGATGGCGCTACAAAAATGGGCTCTCTGAGATTGTTCGTATCCGCACTGTCGCCCTACATGATGCTGAAGGCGTGAAATGCTGCCATGGTACTACATGAAACATTAAGCATTTTAAAGAGACCAGTTTGCTGAAAACTAGTGCCAATCAGTGTTTCCCACAGAAGTGGAAGTGATTTGGGGTGGTACGGGGGGGGGGGACTGCGCATTTGCACATGTGCAAACCTGAAGTTATTCATACGGCATGTGAAGCTGCACCACTGCAAATATTTCTGTTGCCACAGCACTTTGACATAACTTGGAATTATGTTGTAGAATTCTCAAAGGATGAAGTTTGACTTTATTTCACTTGAATACTTTTCTTTGCAGTTTAGGAGAACATATTTCCTCACCTTCTGACTGCACATATGTAGGCTGCCAGCAGGTATCAATGGTAACAAGTAAAATGAAATGAATGACAGCGAGTAAAACTAAACGGAGGATTTGTTGACATAAGAAGCTTATAAAAGGCAAGCACTCCCAAAATTTTATGCTGATGCCACTAGACAGGGTCCTCACTCTTTTTTAACCAGAGAAATACCAAACTTTCCCATTTTCCCCCATAAATTTTAGCCAAATTTCCATGACTTCAGCTGTTCTATCAATGGAAACATTTGGGCTACATTTTGAAATATAATAAGGAACTAATTCACAAGCAGTACTTGGCTGATTAAAACGTCAAGAGATTGGTCAAATAATGGCTGTTTTTGGCCAAACAGAGGGACAAGGGTGCGAAAT
This sequence comes from Gymnothorax javanicus, assembly GCA_029692085.1. Lineage (NCBI taxonomy): Eukaryota > Metazoa > Chordata > Actinopteri > Anguilliformes > Muraenidae > Gymnothorax > Gymnothorax javanicus. The sequence goes on along the minus strand of CM056209.1, from coordinate 29,181,597 downwards.
CACATGACAAATCAGCACTATCCATGCAGCCCCGACTGGCTGCTTCCGTTAAGTAGATTTCAAAATAAATTAAATAAAAAGAAAATAAAAATAAAAGCATTACTTATGACATTAATTAACCACCGCGCAATGTAACGTCAGTGCACTAACCTGAAGAAGCGGCACTCAACCACTGATCTATATAGATCAGTGCACTCAACATGTAAGAAGCAGTTGGATGTCAACTGCGTACCTAACCTGATATTCAGAATAAATTATGACCATTCCGTTCCGACTATATTATTATTACTATTATTATTATTCTTCAGTTTGACGTTGTCCCCACTGCAACAGATTTCTGCAGGAGGAGGGATTTAAATCCTGCCTACTAAACATCAGTAGCGACTGATGCGTCAATCCGCTGTGCCTTCGGTTTTGTTGTTAGTTGCTGCGTTACCTGCATTTACAACACTTAGCAACTTTTTTTGGAGAGGAGGGGACCGCTGCAAATAATTCGGCTTTCATAATTGAACGTTTGCTGGCTAAAATAACTTCCTGACTGATATAACAATGCTTGACAATGACGATAACGAAGGTGTAGCGATTCAAAGTTAGTGTCCACATCAAGATCAAGAACAAGAACAAGAACAAGAATAACAAACCGAGTGAGTTTTTGGTCCTCGGTCGTCCCGAGGACAAGAATACCACAATATGTTGCATTTATTTGTTTATATGAATTATGTACAACATTGATATGACCTTAACCTTGTTATGGAAGGTGCACATTTGCAAGTGTGCGCTTAAAATTGCATTTGAGATTAATTAAAAAAAAAAAAATGCCTAAGGCTGAAAAATAAAGTTTACAGGCGAAAATATTTGCGCACCTTCAGATTTTTCAAGAAAAGGCCTGCTAAACTTGTTAATCGATCGCAAAAAGTGCAGGTCACGTATCTCAGATGGATGGATTTATTTACAGATGGATTAAATATTATATTATTCTTATTTTCTTACTTGGGCAGGCTGTTAATATACCTGGGCAGCCAGCCCAGGTAAAGTCTATGTGGGGGAAACACTGGAGGTGCAAAACGAAAATTAAGTGCCTCTGATGCTCGTTATCTGTATATGACTACTTAAAAAAAAAAAATAAAAAAAAAAATCAGCAACTTCGTGATATTAATAGCGCCAGAAGTGAAAAGATGAAAGTATCAAAATCTACTATTTCCAGATCTGTGAGAACATAGTCTGATTGGTCATGTTGCAGCCAAGAGCTGGCAACGTCAAAAAAAAAAAAAAAAAAAACTCGGGTTTGCAAAGAAATTCAAGGATTGGAAACCAATGGGCTGGGAACAAGTCCCTGGACCAATAAATCAAAAATAAAAATGTTGTCATCCAAACGCAGAACTTACGTGCACCCAAGAGTTGGAGAACGTTTCAAAAAATGACTTTTACCCCCTTCAGTAAAACATGGAGGTGGTGATATTATGGTTTGGGGTTCAATCTGCTTGAAAGAAGATAAAAACGTGCCGATAAAAATCTACAGAATAATGGATCAAAAGAAGTATCACAGCATCCTTGTGAGCCACGCACTGCCATCTGGGAAGAGGCTGATTGGTCGGGGATTATATTTTCAACAATGACCCTAAATACATTTCTAAGCTGTGCAAGAATTATCTCAAGTCGGAAAGAAACAACTGGTGACATAAAAGTGATGAGTTGGACCACTCGAAGTCCAGACCTTACTCCAATTGAGCAAATCTGTTGTGACATCGAAAGAAAATCTCTAAGGAATGAATTTCAAACCATATGGAATGGGTGAATGAGTGAGGAAATAAAAAATTTGTGAAAACTATGCCTGAAAGGTTAAATGCTGTAACAAAGCAAAGGGTGGCCACACCAGATGTTGACTTTTTTCTCTCAAAAAGACATCATTATTTTTGTTTTTACAATATATCGTTATCTGTTTACATCTTTTCATCTATATTATACAATATTACATGAAATAAAGATCGGAATAGTACTTGATTTCTGATTTATCTTCATTTTGTTGAGTGCATAATTATCATGGCACACTAATATAAATTCAGAAATGCATGATCAGTTTGAATTTGAATTTTTACTGAAGACCTTGATTAGAAGAATCTAGTGTAACTACTTGGTTGGAATGAAACCTGCACCCACATCGGCCCTTCCTGGATAAGACTGAGGACTCCAAAGCAATCTAAAAACATGAATTTGGGCAGAGGAGTTAATGGGCATAATACAGAAATTTCTGAATGCAGGCGCGAAAGAGTTAATACCCAAACTTCCTTCATTCGTCAGTGCCATGTTCAGCGTGTGCCTACAAACCCAAATTCTCACCCACACTCTTAGTTCCTCGCCCTCAGTCTTGTAGACCCCACAACATGAGCAAATACCCTGTCACCGTCACAAGAAGTTGTTTTATGACAGCTGGAACATTAGCAGAGCTGAGAGACCGCCATTGCACAAGTACAAACAAGCCCTCCGTGGCAGCGAGCGCTTTGATTTCATTTACATTCCACTTGCTAAAAGTCAGCTCCATCCCCTGTTCCAGTTTGTACAAACACACCGTTCACAGCAAATACCTGCACTCTTGCAAGTGCAACAGTCATGTCTAATGGCACTCCTCCATAGTCAGGAAAATGTGTTCCAACTGGAATCATGTGAACCCTTTTAATCAAAACAATCGCAGTGGGTGTAACAGTGTTGCTTTGGCTAAAATATTTATGATGTCTTCCAAAACTGCTGAAGCAGACCTGGGCTTTTCCAGGAGGCCCTTGTTAAAGATTCATTCAGCAATTCTCCACAAACTAGTAGTGCTGCACTCAGAGCCGTCGCAAGGGCTGTGCGAAGTGTGCGACCGCACAGGGCCTCGCGCCTTTAGGGGGCCTCGCGGCTGGTGTGTGATTTTTTTTTTTAAAATAAATTAATACATGTTTTTGCATCACTGCACTTGACTCATGATGCTCCTAAAATGACAATTCTCTGTGTCAGTTTCATTATTTACCATTTCATCTCGATAAAAGCTTACCCAGATTTATTTATTCATTCATTTATTTATTTTTTTTTAAATGTCGCCATACGTAACATGCTCTGTCTCGCTGCTCACTCGCCTTTCCTAACTGTAAGATTGCTCTCAGGGTCTTATTGACGATATCAGTAATTGGCATCGGGGTAGCAAAGCTTTTCAAAGTTATTTAAAACTATTTTCGGACCTCCATGTTGCAGGAGAGACTATGCGGGCTCGCCCTTCTGTCTATCGAAAAGACGTTGCATCCAGGCTGGATTATAAGGATTTAATTGCTGAGTTTATGCCCAAAAGGCAAGGAAAGTGACCATCACCTAATCAATGAATGGTGAGCGGGAATCTGATGTTTTAAAGTTATACTGCAGCAGAGCGTTTGTGACTGACTAGTATGAGGAAATATACTGCATTGTAATCAAATGCTAAACTGTCGCGGGTGTCAGCAGATACTATGCCTTTGTTAATCTGAGATTTTTCCATAGAAATGAGTCAAAATAAGCGATTGTCACCAGTGAGTGTGAGCCATTAGGTATTAGTGTTTGTTGAATTGTAATTTGCGACGCACTGTCATACTTCAACATGCCAATATAAGTGACAGCTGAGCTGATTTGATGATAAAAGCCAATAGTTGTGCAGTTGATCTTTTTACCTTTGAAAGATTATGATATCCAAAACATCATAGTTGAAATTATTGCCACAATAATGCTGTTTTAGTCTAAAATGCATGTCATTTCACCAGGTATAACTAGAACAGCTATGTGCTTGCAACCTGACATGATTAATGCGCGTGCATGTGAGCAGGACCTCGCGCATCAAGTCGGCACAGGGCCTCGCACCCCCCCTGGCTGCACTACCACCAAAATGGCTGCTGGTCTCAAGTGTTAATGTAGGAATGGATTTCTGCTGCCTCCACCAGAACAAGATAAGCTAAAGCTTTCATTGTGGTAATGCGACAAATTACCTGAATATTGTTGGTTGTTGCATAGCCTGTCTAGAAGATGATTCATTTCTGGAGCGAGCTGGTTTTTTTTGTTTTTTAAATCGAGCAAAGTTGGGTAGCAAGCTAGCTAGATTGGTCATAAAGCCAGCTATTAAGTTAGCTCACCATTAGCTAGCTTTTTCAAAACCAGATTGTCTTTCTTTTCATATTTAATCAATTTTTATACTTCCTCATGCAACAAGCTTGCTAGCCAGTATAGCATCAAGTTAATGCTGGTTTTCTCCAATGTGCTCAACTAAACGTAGCGTTCTCTAGCAGCTAGCTAATGGACTTGAAAAGCGACTGCTGCTGAACAAAGCTGTTATTGGGGGTGAAAGAGAAGAATTGATATAGAAAAGCTCAGACTCTGAGGGAGTGGGATGGAAAACAGAACATTGATAATATCTAAATATGCATACATCAAACATATGTACTGGTATTTTAAAGTCATTATGCGGTATTTAGATGTAAATTATCTGAAATTTTCACATTTATTGTCTGATGCTTTGAGCCTGTTCTCTGCACTTAAATGAGAGAACTACCAAACATTTAGTGATATCTACAATTTTAAACCCTTTTCCTTGCTCGCTGAAGCAGTAGACATCATTAAGAATGAGGTGAACATCACAAACAGTTAATTTAACTGTCAATTCAGGCAACTCTAGTCATCGGCTACAAAATGCCACTTTCAGGATGAAATTTATATCATCTCCTCAGCTTCTGGGGCAAACCGATGCGTAACAGGAGTAAACTAAAAACTGTTATGCACACTAATGTATTTCAGATCAGTGCCATCTTGTACAAGTAGCCTGTTGAGCACTCAGCATTTTTTCCTCTATGTTCCGTGCATCATCTCATGGTCTTCAGGTTTCAAAATGGCTGCTTATGGAAGCCTTTCCTGCAGCAATTTTTTTTTTTAAGAAATTGTTATTATAGACAGGGGAGGCAAATTCAAATCTCTTAAGGAGATATCTTCAAATCAATAATCATAGAACTACAATTTAAATTTTTATAATTTCAAATGTTGTCCCCCCCCCACCCACCCACCCACCCAAGAACGACAAAACGCACCTTTAAATGCGTCACAATCCATAGGGGGAGACAGGGGGTTTGCTACCAATCGCACGTTGTGACAAACATTGATTATATCCCCAAACAGGAGCTGAACCCCAGACATCCTTCCCTTCACCCAAAGCTGACGGCTGGTGGGATACAGAAGGATGTGGAACTTACACAGGCCTGCAGATCACCAGATCCCCCTTGTTGGTCCCGTAGGCCAGCCCTAGACCCGGCTCTGGGAGCCAGCGAGCAGAGTTGATGCTGACGTGCCTCCGCTGGTCCGGGGCCATCGGGTAGACCACGTTAAACACCCTCTGTGACGAGAGACAGACAGAAACCCCATCAAAACTCTGCAGAGAGAGCATGTGATCATCAAGTGGGAGAAATCACACAGAGATGGGTGTACCCATGCATAAATTCAGGATTGATCCTTGCCCAAACACAGAAAAACAGCTCAGAAGTGTCATTCAGCAAATACAGCAGAGAGTAGCAGAGAATCATCCACTAAACGTGGTATGAAATAGAAATATTCTTACAGCTCAATGCTCAGAAGAAAACAGAATGAGGACATGGAGACAGCAAAAACAGGACGGCAATATTAAGACACAAAACATCAGCCAGCCATAAAGCCTTTCACAGAACGTCTCCTGGACACCATCAGCTGCCTCCCTCTGTCCGAATCCGTGATTAGCGCATTACAGAGGATAGCCAGGATCAGGTCTCCAACATCACGTATAAATCAGGAGTATAATGATACCCCCGCTGGGCTAATGCGCTCAGTGACCAGACCATTAGGGCTCATTATCAGTCAGCCTCATTTGTATAGCAGTAGAGGACGCCATTTTAAAAGCAGCTACTGCTTTTTTTGTGTAGGAAAATATCCTGATAAAGGAGGGCGCCTTAAAAGCCAGGTTAGGTCACACAGAGCAATAAAATCGACATCAACATAATCAGCATCTTCCAATGATGCGCACCAAAGAGAAGTTTCTACAAATGGATTCTGTGGCCCACAAACCCTTGGGCAACATAACTCATTAGTGGGAGCTGAGCACCGCAGTAAATTTGTACTTGTAGGTACGCAGCCGGGGTATTTTGCTTTTGATAAACCGCAGTGGGAGGCCGAAGCGCTATGACTACGTGGGGATATGACTGGAGATGAAGTCCAGACATGACTCAGGCTCATTAGGAGCAGAGAGAAGGGGAAACCCGTCCAAATGAAGGAGAGCACAGAATGAGTAGGGGTGTGTGCAGAGAGAGACTGAATCCCTGCTTTAATGTACAGCCAATGAGAACACAGTCCTGTTTCTGACTACAACATGGAGTACACTCTCAGTCTTCAACAATCTAATATGGCGCTACATGAACTGTCCATTTGTTTGGCTTGGTCCCTCATGCCCAGTTTTAAACAGTCGCAAAAAGCCTGTTGCCTGTGCATCAGATACTGTACGCAGTCTGCATCGATTTGCAGGCGTCACTGGTTTTGAGGAATGCATCTGCTTTATTTGAGGTGATCCTTCCCAAGTTCATGGTATTTGAGGTGATCCCTACAAAGTTTACTGTATTTGAGGTGATCCCCACAAAGTTCACTGTATTTGATGTGATCTTTACAAAGTTCACTGTAGTTGAATTGGATTTTGTTCCGGAAAATAAGGAGTGATAAATCCAGTAACCTTATTCAGCTCGTTCTGTTGATTTGCTTGAAATGAAATGGCTGCATATTAACCAAGTTCCGGCCAATAGGAGCTCAGGCACAGATGGGACAGGCGCATCGCGCCTCAACAGCCAATCGCACTCGCTCTTTCCAAATCTGTCCTCGTCACAGCTCACGTCCCGGCTAAGCCAAAGATGTCCGGAGGGAAAAATGCAATTAATAACAGCTTAATAACAGGAAGGCAGCATCTGAGGACAATTTAGGCAGTAAAAGGGCGGGAGGCTGGTTTAAGGTCAGTACCACACACCCTATGAGCACTGGAAACACTCTTTAACGGGCACTGTGTGGACCATGACTGTAAGGATGGCGTAAACATTTGGGCTTCTCAAAAGCAGCCTTCAACAAGACTTTGGCGCTCATCTCCAAAGAACCCTCTCTGCCAGATTCCTGCAGGGGAAAGACACTCCACTTGTTTACAAGCCGCTGAATATAACTTTCCCTGCATAACAATAACATCATTTTGCAATTATGAAACAACATGGTGAAATGGCCTCGAGTGCTGAAGAATGACTCCGTGTAGCAGCCATTATTCGCCGATATCGGCAACCACCAGGTATGACACTGATGATACTGGAGTTATTTCAGTACAACAGGAAGCATCATCCAGTCAGCCACCTGACGGCTGGAAACCAATTCTGGGGGACAATCAAGATGACGAATTACCCTCCCGCTCCAGTCCATTCACTGTGGTGTCAGTCCACGTCCAGACTCCTACATAGATGCACAGGGATGGCCAGAGAAACGAATGGGGTGAGCCCTCTTCCACAATGGATATTTATGTCTGCTCTTCGGGTGGGTTGGGGGGGGGGCGACAAGTCTACCACTGTGACGCATCGACCGCGAAGGAGAGACCTGGTCTCATTTCGCAAAGCAGCTGGGCAAGCCAAAGAAATTGCCCCTGAGAGGGCTGCATGTTGCATCCAAATAAAGTATTTCACGTCTCAAAAATAATCGTTCACGCATCACCAAAACGCCCTCAAATACAAATACCCCCTCGCCTGAACTAAGTTGAAATAGGTATTCAATAACGCGGAGGAGGAGCATGAAATAAATCAAACGGTTTGTGTTTTTGCGCCATTTCCCCAAAGGTGTACATTGCCACAGCTGTCAGTTTATTGAAGAGCAAAAAGCACTGAAAAATATTGTTTACAGGGTTTGCAGTACATACAGCCCTGACTGAACATAGACAAATACACCTGGTTTACTTAGCTATTTAAGGTGAGTAATTAAAGAAACTTGTTTAAAAAGAGATTTACATCACTGAGTGTCAGGATTTTAAATTCATCACAAGTAGGAGCTCACTGATGGAGAGGCACATTTCTCTGCCAGAAAGTTTTCAGCATCAGAGAGAAGATCCATTCCAATACTGAAGTAATACGGAGGTAATTGGAAAGTCTAAGACCCAAATTAAAAGTGCCATATGAAGACCAAATCCATTTCACACAAATTTCGGCTCTCAATTACTTAATTAGCTCAATCTTCATTAGACATCCATTACGTTTATTAAGATTGACTAGAGGAATTTGAAACTGCACAGATCAGTGAACACCAAGTGAATATCACACAATTAAGGAAAAAATCTTCTGCAATATATTAGCCATTTAGGTACTTGTAATCAATGCAAACAATCTCTAATGTCCATCTCTCGCAGTTTTGGGTGGATGCAACATGCTTCCAAAATTAAACCTTGAAAATTCATTGAACAATTTAATTTAATATTGACCAACGTAAGAAATCCTTACCGGACATCAGATCTAGGCTACAGCCACTTTCTTATCCTTGTGGAACGGTTCATAAATGAAAAACAGTTAATTTTGCATCAATCTATCAAATATAAAAATGAAGACACACTAGCTTCACTTCCAAGTGGACAACTAAACCGACTTCAACTAAGTGGACGGTACTTCACAGAATACTTTAGTCAAAGCGATCAACTCCGTTCTCACCATTTAATGAGTAGAATATAGGAAATTCACCTGGGACTTCAGCTGAAAATATGTGCTTTTCTTGGTTTCGCAAAAGTATTTGAAAAATAGCATGCAACATGAATGCGAAAATTCACCAGACCAGTGCATTAGACTTCAAGTCACAGAACGCAAAAAACGACAAATACCGATGCTTGTTTCTTTTGCTTGGTGTGGTGTGAGTCCACTCGTGTCCTCTTAAAAGCAGAAGGGTCACTGTAAATCAAATGCAGAGTTATTCTGTGTGATCACCTTTACATCCTATGATGCATTCCTGCCATGACAGGTGGAGTCTCCTCTAGGATGACAAAGGCCCAAACCCCACAGGGCACAAGGGGTCACTGAATGGTTTTATGAGTATGAAAACGATCCTCGAGCATACGCCACCACCTTCAAGGTAACCAGATCTCAAAGCAACCGGATCTCGAACAAACTCACGGAACATTTTGGGAAATGTTAAGCTGCTTCCACACCGGACGCGAAACAAATTTTTCGCGACAGATTACATTCAAAGTCAATGCAAAGGCGCGAATACACGCCAAAAAAGCGTGTATTCGCGCCTTTGCATTGACTTTGAATGTAATCTGTCGCATGTGCGAAAAATTCGTTTCGCGTCCGTGTGAAAGCAGCTTTAGACAGAACTTTCCGTTCCCATCATCAAAACATCAAATGAAGGAGTATCTCTTGGAAGAAAAGTACTCCATCCCTCCAGTAAAGTTTTACACTCGTACACTTGTAGAGATATTGAAGCTGATATGACATCTTGAGGAGGCCCAACACCTTATTAAGACTGTTTATGCAGATTTTACCATTAATTTGTCACCCATCTGTATATAACGTTTCTAGAGAAAAGATGCAAAGTTTCTTAATTAACTGCTTTTAAAATTCAAATAAAGTTTTTACATTTTAGAAACTCAAAATGCTCGTCAAAAAACATGCAGGAAAACGGAATCCATTAATTGAGAAAAACTGAGTGACTAATTTGAGTAAAAATCAGATTCCAATAAGAATTTCCAGCCAAAACTTTGTTTTTTTCTTCTTTTTTTTTCCTTTAACAGTTTTAACCTTTTAAAACAACCAACATACCACACTTGCACCGCCTAGTGTATTTATGCTGAAGTCTTTAAATCAAATATAGAATATAGGGCATAAAAGTGATCCATTTACATGTAATATCGCCTAATAACTTGACAGAGTGGTGATACATGAATGATGGTTACTGAGTCATAGCTGAGTGGGGGTAACAGGATGCTTCATGTTAAAGTTCAGATGAGTGTGTGCACTGTCTCAGGGGCCCTGCGGGAGCTCCATACACGCGAGAGGTACAGCACAGCCTTCGAGGCATCTTCAACTGAAACACCACTTCACTTACAGATGTGAAACACAGAGTGGAGGAGCAGAAGTGCTCTGGAGTTTGTTTGATATCCAGCGACTCGGCTCTGGACTACACTGAGAGGCATTAAAAACGAATAATAAAATATACTGTTTTAAGTAGTGGTAAATGGTTTCTTTCATAGTTGCAAATCACGGTCTCGGGAAACTGTGCTTTTGGTAGTGAGACTTGCCCTCACGGTTATCGTTCCATTGACAGTCAATTCAGCAGTTCTTATGCATTATCTGACGTGGCAGAAGACGTTTTATGGAATGTGTTTTTGCGGCGTCACAGATGACGCACTTTGTCCGGGACGACAGCTGACACATCTGGTCATTCTGTGTCATCCCTGCAGTCTGGATACAGTCATATAATAGACATTAATGCGTCCAGAATCTTTTCTTTGAGACTGGCCATCATTTAACATTCAAAATGCTTGATTCTTCCGAGATTCATTAATTTGCGGCATTTGAAGTGGGAATGATGTGACTTTGTTTATCTGTTTTTTTTTAATTGGCCCTGATCTTCAACTTTTCACGTGCAAAATGATTTCTCCCAGTGTGATTCACGACCATGATCCAGGGAACTGTGCTGCATTTAGATAATCATAATGAGGTGTTAAACCAAGAAAGGATTCGAACCCAGACACTTGACATTTTGCAATGCTTACCATACCTGATGGTCATCATGTCAATCAGCAAAAGGAAAAACTATCAGCTTTCAAATTATACGATAAAAACCACTTTGTGTTTTTAATGCCTCTCAGTATACATACAAGGCCCTGTAATGGAGGACAGGACATGGGTCCAACACAAAGGCAGTTCTCTCCATGTTCTGGTCTCCAGTGAGGCATCACCTCAGCTCGCTCTCTGAAGCTTTCCTAAATACCCAGAGAGTGTCAATCTCCACCACAGAATCGCGGGACAAATGCTGCCTGGTATAGCCCAGAGATGGCAGCATTCTCCCTGTAGCCAAAATTCATAGTTTGGCCAGGGTGGTGGCGCTCTAGCAAAGGGCATAGGGTCTAGACAAGCAACAGGAGAACTCCTCTGGGTTCCGGCAATGTACACTGCAGGTTTTACCCACTTCTGATGAGAACAGTTACTGCACATTTGGAAATGAAGTTTCCTCATGAAGGCGCTGCAGTGAAGTAAGGTTTCTCTCTCTTTGTCCCGGGAATGCTGACAGCTGATTTCACAGGATTTCCATTAACACCGTTTAAGTTGTTACATTTTTAAAAATGAAAAGTTTGGTCAGGTGGTGGCGCTACAGCAAAGGTCACAGGGTGACTGACATCATTATTAGTCCATCTCTATGCACCAGACACAATAAAAAGAAGTGTGATCTGATTCCAAACAAAACTGAGTTATTCCATTTGGAAATGTAACGTTTGACCTGGTGATGGTAGTACAGGAAAGGTCACAGGGCCACACAAAATTACAGGGTCCCTTCTGCACCAGGAGTGAACATCAGAAGCTTCATGAAAACGGTTTGATTATGATGCTAACACAAAGGATCTACCACAGCAGTGTCCAAGTCGAATCCGTAACATCCAGAAAACTCTGTTTCGGGGAAATAATGACCTCAGACCACACAGAAAAGCAGCTCTGACTCACATAGTCACCATGCTCAATCACAGCAACGCTGCCCACAGCCATGTACACCCACGAGTGCAAACACACCATTAAGCACATACCAGGAATACACTCACACAGAAACACACACACACACACACACACACACACACAGCAGGGTAATGCTAATGGTAGGAAAGCATGTTCTGCATGAGAGGAGAGAGAAGGACGTTTTAGAGTCAAAAGAGCAACAGTAGGATCATGAAAGCAACTTTTCCCCACAGGGACTAAATGCAATAACACAAATTAGTACCGGTGGATGCATTCACTACAGTGCACCGCCTAGACCACAAAAAAACCTCTCCAGATTGGTAAAGGGTACAGACTGCAGTTGCACCATCTCCCAGCATTAATCTGTTGAAGGACTTTGGTCACTCTGTCGATCAGAGCAGCGATGGGGGGGTCATTAGTGTGAGGCGGGGGTGAGGAACAGAGATATATGTGGTTAGGTTTGGTGGGGGACAGGACTGAACACAGCTCAGGAGTGAGTCTGCCTCAGCCCCAGAGCTTCAGCTGCTGTACCTCAGGTCTCAAATCACATCAGTCACATCACACACACACGCACGCACGCACGAACGAACGCACTCACACACACCCACCCACTGTCTCACACACATACACACACGCACGAACGAAAACACACACACCCACGAACAAAAACACTCACACACCCACCCAATCACTCTCTATCAAACACAAACACACGCACGAACGAACACACTCACACACCCACCCTCTCTCTCACACACACACACACACACACACACACACACACACACACACACACACACATACATTCACAAGAATTAGTTCCCACACCCTTTGAGGACTTAGGGGACATCGATCATATCACTGTACTCATGTGGAATTACACACTCCCACCAGCGTAACACAAAAAGCACAGGAACCTTCACTCTGGGAAACACTTCCATCAGCTCTCAAGCACAGCACCAGGGCACTGCTTTTACAGCATGTCAAAGCCCTGCATAAGACCTGCACACAGAGCGCAGGAGGACTGACTGATCGTTTCACTGCATTGATACCCTGAGCCCTCTGTAATATGATGATAAAATGGAGGGGGGGGGGCACGGCAATTAGCTTTCCCTCTGTACCCTACAGCAGAACCCCGGGCTTTCAGACAGAGTCCACACGGGAGACCCTCTTGTTCAGAGGAACGGGCCACAGCTCCAGAGCTCGCTGTGTTTATGCCTCAGGACTCCTTCTCAAGAGCATTCTCTCAGAATCTAGGTCACGCTCCTCCTCAAAACCCTCGCCGGAGATCACACACTTCTCTCCCCTCTGCCTGAAGATGAACACACCCAGCCAGGAACCAGCTGAGGGGGGGACTGCCATTCTGACTGTGACGCTAAACTACACTTCTGAGAGTGGGGATAATAGCACACAGCATGTATGATGACACTCAGCCATACTTTTGAGAGTGGGGATAATAGTACACAGTATGTATGAAAGGAGAAAGTGATCGGTGAACAGGATGCAGATGACACAAACTTGACTATATACATTCTATATCAGACTTCTCATATAACAGCAGCTCATGTCGACGTAAATACTATTTATCAATAACAACCACATTAGACACATACACAGCATATAAAACCATTAATGGCAGTTTCTGAGATAGGACCAAAGTCACAGACCCAACTCTTAACACAAAGTAACCTATATGCCAATACAGCATTTCAATCTCTTGATGTTATCACCCATTTGGTGCAGAACACTTGTTCACAGCCTTTAAATGGGTCCTTTCTTTAATATAGGTTCACGATCACTTGCTTGTCATTATGTCGTTTGTATAGTTAAAAATGCTGTCGATAAATCAGTCCGCTGGAAGAGAAGTTTTGCACCAGGTCAACAATCGAGCGACTGTCCTTTTGAGTGCAGTCTCATTCAGCACAGAATGAATAAGCACAGATTAAATCTGAAATCTCATTTAAAAAGTAGATAGTGAGTGACCTCCTGTCTCCAGCCCAGCTGCACTGACCCTTACTCCCACACAGCTAGCTTCATCTGAAAAGACTGCTCTCCACTTCTCCCTCCATTAGTGTCCTTGGTTAAAGCACCTTCAGTGTTTCGTTCAAACCTTGCCTTTGTTTTGTGTCCAGTCAAACAGCCACCAACTCTTCACTGCGTGACCTGCTGAACAATTGGACAGTTTAACACAACTCACTTCATTTGTGGCAACATTTCTCCCATCTCAGCATGAGTATCTTGAGGAGTACACACTGAACTACAAACTGAATTGTTCTTTCTCAAGGTTCCCCACTGGTTTCGTCTGGTTACTCCACACCTATTTCTTGGGGCCTTTCAGTACAGAGACCAGTCACGTTGAACAGAGCACAATTCTCCATGCATGTACATGATAGACCTCCATAATACCTATAGACACAAACAACAAACCAATGGAGTCTGATAAACTTGTTCTCATCTTTAAAAAAAATCTGAATTTGTCCATGCAGTCTTTAAAGCGCTTAGAACAACCTCCATTCCCACAGAGCATTTCTCTGAGAATCTTCGGTTAAAGGTTATAAACTCTGCATAGAAAAAAAAACGATAGGTTTAACCTCAAAAGAATGGTTTCTGGATTTTAGAACTACAGTTTTGATTCTGGAATCCACACCTTGGTAAAACCCAGGGGCAAAATCACCATTTCCACAACCACTTCTTGATTAAACAAGGTAAACGTCAACCCAAAGTGTTGATTTCTATGCCTCTGCCTGCCATAGCCTCATACACCCTAAAAGACTACCTTCAGTCCCTGCGTACAAGCAACCTTGTGACCTTGACCTTTGCCTCAATGACCTTCAAAACGTAATCAGTAAAGCAACTTTCCAGGGGGAGTTGCCATGTCTGATTTCCTCAAAAAGCCTTAACTCCTTCAGTAGACAAGTTCCACCTTGAACTCCACAAGCATGCAGCTGATCTCAGAACAGTTCCGGGTGATGGATAAAATGCCTGCAGACATGACCAAGGGGGAAATCGGCTGAGGCAACCAGGCGGAGAAAAGTGAGGTGGGGGAAGAGGAAAGAGACCTCATTACTGTGGTTGGGTGGGATTCATGACTCCCTGCACCACCATTCATCCTGCACACTACCCAGGACCCAGAGAAACACAGGCCTTTATGGTCCCAGAATTTACTGCTCCTTGAGAAAAAGTGATTCCCTTTCAGAGGACTTCATTAAACAGCGCGCAAACAGAGAGGGAACACGACAGGAAGGGGTCGCCTCATCGATCGGTCACGCCTTCGTTTCCTGCCACGTTATTGACAACGTAGCTTATTTATAAGATCAACCAGGAGGGCACCCACTTCAGGGCAAGGAAGATCATAGCGACCTCAGAGCGAATCAGATTCGCACCAAGACAGGGCTATCGGCACAGGTAACTCCAGCTACCAATATGCCCTTTGCAGTTGTACGGGCTAGGGTACTGGAGGATACAGAGGGCCAGTTTTCCACATTTCATGGCTCATTAGCGCCCTCAACTGGTTGGTCAGGCCCCTGCAGTCTGTGATAGAATGGTTTAAAATGTCTCCAGCCCGCTATGATCTTTGCACACTCGGCTGTGCTCTACCATGTGAAAACTGGAAGCTGGCAACACTAAGTATTTGGGAGAACTCCAGATATTCACTCTCCCCAGACAGTTCAGTGGCTTTCATGCGTAAATATGGCCACAGATGCTGATGACTCACTGCTCCCAATAAGAGTGGAAATCAGACATTTTCGGCCCAACATGGGGATTAATTACAGTAAAAATATCTGCTGGCATTTCTGATAGCAAGGAACAACGCAACGCAAAGCATTGATTGGTATGCCTCCACGCGCCATAGCGTCATACGTCCTAAAAGTTGATCTTTCGGCCCCACGTATAAGTGACCTTATGTGACCTTGACCTTTGATCGATGACCTCACAAACCTAATTAGTTCAGCGACAGTCTGTATGGAGCCGCCGTGTCTGATTTCATCCATCCAATCCTTCAGTAGATATAGCACAATCAACAATTTTGTGACAGGTAGTGTGGTGGACGTATGCATGTAGAGACAATCAAAAAACAGTATGCCTCCCTCCCACTACAGAAGCACAGGCATAATAATTAATTATTATTTCTAATAAATTAAGCCCAAGAACACCTGATATACAGACTGGTCAGCCAACACAATGACCAAGGACAATATGCAGTGCGAAAAGGGTCAAGCACAAGAAGGCGAGTTACATCCACATCACAAAACAGGAACACGTTCCAGATGCTCTAAATAGAGTCCCAGAACGGTCAAACAATTACTACGGTTGAAGATACAAACAATGATAAATCGTGTTGGGGTAATAAGCATGCACGCTCAGTTCTGAATGGCTAAGACCCGAGCAGCGACTCACCCGCATGGACGTCTCCCCGCCGTGGGGCTGCTGCAGCCGGAACACTTGCGCCACCATGTGGTCCGTGGTGGGATGCAGCAGGATCCTGCGCGAGGCCAGGCCCACCATTACGTAGCGGCCCATGGGCGACAAGCTGACAGAAATGGCGTTCGGACCTGCGGGACAGAGAGAGGCTAGGACAGAGCAACGGACCGTCAGCCACACGGCATCAACAGCGACGTCCGCCGCACCTCGACTTCGCGGCTGTGATGGGATAGCCGACAATGATGGTCCACTAAGGCTGGTGATTAGGATTAAATCAATATCGTAAGATTTTTAATCAGGTACCTTGATACTGATGTTGTCGCAATATAGTGCTATACAAAATATTAACACAATGAAATTTTTGATTTTAAAAATTGTTAGTAATGTGAGTATGATGACCAATTAGGTACAAGCAACTGCAAGAACATCTAATAAGTGCAGATCACTGCACCTTTTTACTGTAAAACGGCCGTTAAAACCAGGGCAGAACAGTTACGTCATATTATAACGATATCCAAAAGCCCAGACGATATCTTATCCAACATCACGATATCAATACAATATTGATACACGGACCAGGCCCATGGTCCTCAAATCTTCATGTTCTGAAGAGTAGGCCATTGTCACTAAATAATTAAGACCTCACTAACGGGAAATCAGAACTTTCCGCATCATTTTATTCTTCATTTACCCCCATTAACAGTCAGTTAATAGTCCTTCATGACATTATAATTTTACATAAATGCTGCTCTGATTTTTAGACGAACAGCAAGCCAATGGGAACTGGGCCGAAGCCAAGAGCAAAGCCAGTCGTACGGCAACCACAGAAACAATCTCTCCGAAGTCAAATAATTAAATCCCACGCGTTACCGCACACTTAACACTTGTCCGAGCCAGAGAGGACGAAACACACGCCGAATCCAGCAAGATTATCGTGTCGACAGCAACGACCAACAATACTAAGACATCGGCTCACTTTCACAGCTCAGTCGCCTTTTATCAGGGTGAAGAAAAAATTCAATGGCGTATGCCTGAATGCTTAATTAAATATTCTGATTATCTCTGCCGCACACAATGCATCCGAACAGAGGGATTTCATTCTCAAGCCATCCACCTTCTAACATCCTCCTCGGGAATGCAAGAGAAATTCATTTAACACTTTTCAAATTAATAACCACCCAATTTGTCATCTATTGTCTCTAAAAATAGCTTTTTTTTGTCCTAAAATGACTGGTCTTTTGTTTTATAAACTCACACAGCCGAATTGGCATTTTTGGGTGCAGATAAGGCATAGAGCCATGTTTGATAACGCTAATGGCTAGCGACGCGCCAGGGAACTCCGGTAATTCTTTTAATTTTGCGTATACTGCAGTTCCATGTGTTAGCATCAGCATCGCCCGCATCTCCTCAGGAATGGAACACTGACTGTACGCAAGGATTTAAAGGTGCTGTAATCGAAGGGCAGAAATAAATTCAGCACTTCACTTCAGCCACTGTATCAGTATCAGAGTACAGATTCTGCCGTGGGCAGGAGGAGAGAACACAGCAGGGATGGAGATAAAAAAGCCAGTTTTATTTAACTTCAGTTTGGCTTCAAATCTAAAAGAGAAGTTTATTCTTCTATACAGAGATCAGGGAATCTGTCGATCAGAATTTAACCCAGAAAATAACCTCTCACTTTCAATGTTTATACTTCATCACCACCTCACTTCAATTATACTTCACAGTATACTGGGCCTCTTGAGTATTCGGACTGTTAACCCTTAGAGCGCGGAGATGAATTTAAAAAAATAAATAAATGTAATTATCTTGCGCTGTTGAAACCCTATCTTGTGGCCACTTGTTTAAAAGAGCTCTTTTAAACAAGTCGCCACATGAAAGGTTTACAACAGCTTTGATTTTGATTTCTTACATCATTGAGCATCAATAGCTGCATTTAGCGCTCTAGGGTTAATGATGAGGGGTTCAGGGAAAGGGTTCAGTCCCAGCCTCGTAACTCGACGGCTTGTTATGTTTTGGACAGAATGAAGCAGTCAGATGCAGGTCAATGCTTCAGAGGTACAGTCCACAGACAGCGATAGATGTGAAATTAAGGGTCAGGGAGAGTCTGGAACGCGCTCTAATGAGGAGAGCGAGGCTTCTTCTGTCCCGAAGGCCTCTGTGACCGCCGAATATCACAGCGCACGCAGAAAACTCCTTTTTATGGCTCCGGCACCGGGCTTTAAATTTTAGTAGAGGCGAAGCAGACCCCGAGCCGTAACGCAAGGCTAACGCAGCCAGGAGCAGAGTAACCACATTACTGCAGCGTCTGCATTTCACAGGCATACTCAGGAGCCATTACCAAGCAAAGAGAACACAGCCTCACTGCATTTTATCCAAGAGATTCAGAGTTAGCAGTTTATCAGCTTGACTTGTTCTGTTATGTCTTCTATGTTTTCAAATATTCAACAACAGAGGAGTAATCCTGACCAAGCTGGAAACCAAATAACTCTTTAGAGCCACCATTTTATCCAGCACTACTGATTTGCAGACATTGTACTGAAGTGCCCATACAGACCAGCGGGGTGTTTTTAGGGCGACTCACCGAATCTCTTGGTGTAGAGCATCTCGCCCAGGTTGTGCGGGGCCAGCGAGTATACGGCAAGGATGCCCTCGTCGGGAAAGCCCCGCTGGCTGCTGGGAATGAACACTGCCAGGAGCTGCCCGTCGGCGGAGATGTCACAGCTGGCATCATTGTAGATCTTGCAGTTCTGCACCAGCACGTTGACGGACGCTGCGCGGGAAAGAAATGAAGAGGAAAATTTAAAAAAAAGGATGGCAGCCATTACTGAAGCGTCACTACATAATCCCAGCGCCATGATTTCAGAGTCCACCAAAATCCTGACCACTCAGTCAACATAACACAATTTATGTACATAAATCACACACCCTTTTGCAAGTTAATCGACATCAGCTGCAATTTTTTTCATCTTTTCTTCCAATTCATGTTCTCGAGCAAAAAAAAACTGACTTTCAGTCTTTATTTTTGCTTTTTTTTTTCTCAACAGGACAGAATGCAATCATACTGAATAAGAAATTCCTTAATATTTCTGGGGTGGTCAACACAATTAATTGCACATGCACACTTACTACATCAATCAGTATCGCACTGCGTGTTTTTCGGTTATTTGAAGTCTGCTTCCCTGGCTAATTAGTTGCAAATCAGATATCGCACACGATGGACGTGACACTGAGAAAAAGCACAAAGATCATGGCTTTGCACGAACACACCGGCTAATTAAACAAGAGCTCAGCAAGTACAGATGGTGTTATTCTTTCAGTCTTAGAAACCAATGAGGTCATTATGTATTAATATATGTAAATTAATAGAATTCATGATAAAAGCCCCGTGAAAATTATAAAAGAAATCTATTATTTACCTTTTCTGCAGCTTATTGCAATTAATTTGCACAGGGTGTAGCAGCTGTGACTCCCAACAGGTCACAACACTTACTTTCACAATAACAAGTTTAACTCAGCACTAAACTCATTGCCATTGTCAACCCCCCCCCCCCACCCCACCCTTGTAAATGCATTTACAGATGATGTCCATTATGCAATTGTTCATAATTATATAATTTTTGGTTGGGGAAAAAAGTCCATTTTGTACACAAAGCCCTTGATATCTTTCCATAATGATTTTGAGGGCAACGCTATAATTAGGTTAATTACAATTATGCAAAAGCCGTGATGGAATATGTCACCGAAAACATTTCCACAGTACAAAACAGCGCTAATGAAATTGATTACGGAAAATAACTGTCGCCCGTATGAACCGAGATGGTATCGACTAAAAGCCCTGTGCCTCACCGCAAAACTTCACGAGAGTTTTCAAATGTCAACCCCTCCCACACAAAGCAATCCTCACTGGAGGTGCCACACTTCTGCTAAAATCAAACTCCCCATTTACAAACTGCATTACAGAGCACAGACATCTGCTCAGAAGCATGCACCGCAGAGGGTAATGGGACAGCAAATTTAACAACTTTGAACATCAACCGCAAAAGCGACTATCGTTTTACTACAGCATTAAAAAAACTCCGCAGGAAAAAAAAAAAAAAAACTCGAACAGCAGTGAGAAAAAAAAAACTCCCCAGTACTCAGTGGGAAGAAATCTCAGGAGGAACACCACTATAATGGGGGAGCCCATCCTCCTCTGGCTGGGTAAGTTAATGTTTAAAGGTCTTGGTCTATTGCAGTCCAATAGAAGCCAATTACACAAGTGAATATGATTGTACAGGTGAGTACGACTCAAGCATTGAACGCAATGATAAAATAAAGGCTGAAGAGGTGACGATGGCATTGGTAGTTAGGGGAGCGTGGTGGTGTATCCACAACTCCAGGGAGTGACCAGGCATAGTCACATGAGCAGGTATTTCTACAGGCAAAAATAGTACAAACAAAACAAGTATCCTGAATTTTAATCAGCTGATTTGGACAAGATAGACCAAGCGACTCAGGGCCATTATGTAATATGAGATGGTGCGAGACACCACTTATAATCCTGACATTCAGACTGTGAACAATGACACTCACTAAAATTAAAACTCAAAGCTGTTTTGAACAAAAAGGCTCGCTACTCACCGCTAAATACAACAATTTGCATTTTTAATCTAAAGGTAATTGAATAAAATTCGAGGAGCGAGCAGGCTAGCACAGAGCACTTTTACTCCGGAACACAAGCCAGCACACCACTCCCAGATCAGCATGACATTTCGAGCCGTTCTTAATTAAAAAGAACTTTGCATTAAAATGACTTGCGCATCCAGAACAAATTAATTATTGAGCGAGTCAAATTATTTTATAAACTAATCTTGCGCTCCAGGACAGGTGGATTAACAGAGCAAGACCACTCTTCTAGCACCAGTTTCCTCAACTTTCATGAGGGGTCTTCACAAAACAGACCAGGCTGCATGAATTGTGCTTTAAAAAATGAAAGTTCAGTGCCGTCCACAGACTGGAAAAGCCCTGTAGGACAGAGCAATGCCACAGCATCACTTCAGCAGCAATGAGAGAGAAGACCTAAAGCACTGAAGCTGGAAAACTACATTCAGGGATGGCTCCACTTTCGTGTCATTACCCAAGTCAAAGGACTGGGCTGAACACCATTTTTGTACAGAGGGTGTGTAGACTTGACGTACGGCGACAGAAGACCAACGTAAACACTTTGAATGCAGACTGATGCATACAGTGAGTGTAGACTGATAAACACAATGGGCCTCATGCAAGAAGCGACATAAGAACACATTTCCTCTTATTTTTGTTCGTATCCCCCATTTTTTCTTATTTAGTTCTTACCCATTGATTTCTGGGATCCCCCAATGTTTTCTTATTTTTGCTCTTCTTTTAGGCAAGAGAAAATTTTATGAGTGGTCGAGAGCACTCTTACCGAGATAAGAGAAAACTGAAAACTGTTACCTCTGTCCACAAATTGGTTGTCCAATGCACGGAAACACACGTTTTAAAATCTAAACATTAAAAATGCATCATATAATCAAATTTTGATTTTTTATGTTTTTGAGAAATTATAATGATTTTATTATTTAATTCTTGGGCTAAAGAGTTTGGCCAGTTGATCCTTATTAGGACTAAGCCATGAAAACCCTTAGATACTTGCGGGCGCTCTGCTTCTGAATGGCTTACCTATTGCGGTTGGCGCTTTGGCCATCCAGGCCTTGCGCAGAGAGCAGGTTTATAGAGATTGCGCGGATCCGTTTGCTGAGACAGATGAATGGCTACTTGTACCAAATGTGAAAGCAACCGTACTTGAGCATGGAAGATTACTGTTATGTGTTACGGCTCTCTTGTTCTAACCACAGCGGCGAAAAGATATTCCCATTCAAACAAAGAAATTCAACGCTTGCTCGAAACGTAGGCGGACAGAAACATACAATCACAAGTGGACACTACATGCAAAAATTCGGAGATTTATGGAATAATTTGTGAGTAGTTACATTCGCGTGGTTATCACAGAGCATTAGGTCAGTGCCGTGAGAAACTAAAGAAAATGCGGCTGCGATATTTCAAAGCGCGGGACGGGGTGCCAAAGTCTGGCAGCTCAAGTTATGAGATAGATAAATTTTCGTGATATGAGGCAGTGGACAGCATAATTGGCCAAAAACGGAAGGGCGGAAGAATTCCTTATGCAACATCCACCAATATTGAATGTAATCAGTACATTTTCGGCCTACCTTGATGTTTGGGTACCCAGAGAAAGACTAGGATGTGTAAAAACATCATGCATTCAGTCAAGAAAATTTCAAGTTAAATTTTTTGTGCTGCTATACGTGGTAATCCATGTTACAGATGACACACCGGGTTGCTAGGGCACGCGCAGCATATGCATTTGCGATATTAATATTCTAAAACCCCTTCTCAAAGATAAAACCCCCCGAAATATATTGGCGCCTCCATTTAAATCGTTCCCCCTTTAAAACCACCTAGGCGCATACTGCAACGCACTGTATCTTAATTTTGACATGTATGCAAGTGTACTCCTACGATATTACTAGTGTGAAAGATGACCAGCAGGGAGAGAGGGGAGGGGGGACAATCCTACTGTGTCACGGTACGGAGAAATCGTACCTAGTGTGAAAGCGCCCTAGACTGTCACGAGCAGTCAGCTCTTTGCACACGGCACGTCACCTGCCCTTATATGGTGTTTAGTGGGTGTCATATATGCTAATTTAAAACAACCGGCCATGCGCTTCCAATTTACGATCAAGTGGGATTGAACATTCAGCACACATGGGTAAGAGCAGATTTGGACGGTAAGAGCGTTTGGTGCATCCAGAGTTTTTTTTCTTATTTTTTTTCTCTTAGCAAAAAAATAAGAGAAAATATAAGAGAAATTTAAGAGAATGTTACTGCATGAGGCCCATTGAGTGTAGACTGATGTATACCATGAATGTAGACCGATTTATACCGTGAGAGTAGACTGATGTATACAATGCGACATGTACTAAGAGTGTCTGATTGTCAAAATGAGTGTAGACTCATGTCTACAGCGAGCGTAGACGTAAGACGGCCGTCTTCAGACCACTGGCAACAGTGAGCGCCAGGAAATTTCTGGTATAAGAGCGGCATTCTAAATTAGTAATTATTTATTTTGAACTTGCTGCCGAATCCCCTCTCGGCCCTGGAAGCATTAGATGTTTGTGGTATTAAGTGCTTCCGACAGCCAATTAATTTGGCAGCTCAAGGAGAGGGACCTTTCAACCCGAGACGCAGAGGGGGTAAAGCACGGATGGAAATAGCAAGAAGCAGC
Source organism: Gymnothorax javanicus (assembly GCA_029692085.1). NCBI lineage: Eukaryota > Metazoa > Chordata > Actinopteri > Anguilliformes > Muraenidae > Gymnothorax > Gymnothorax javanicus. The sequence goes on along the minus strand of CM056209.1, from coordinate 29,158,137 downwards.
TCGCCACGAGGGACCCAACCCCCCGATGATCACACGTGCAGAAGCTATGAGAACAACAGAAGCAGACTGGCTGTAATATACATTCCTCCGTCTTGCCGCATACATTCCCAGGGGAGGAATCCGCGCGGTTCTGACACGTGTAATGCGCTCGTACGCCGGACTTGAGGGTCGTATCATTAATGTAGGAACATGAGAAGCACAGGGCTCCTTTCATGTGTGAGGAAATCCCATCGTACTGCCTTAATGTGTTGAGCACACAGGGCCCGTACAGCACACAGGGCTAATGACGCTTCCCGTGCCTCGCTTCAGGAGGGGAATGATGGGAACGAGGGCAGAAACTGAAATCTGAAGCGCCAATTAAACTGGAGACGCTGATGAAGCACCAGAACAGCACAGCCGTCACTGGGCCTGAGAACTAACAAGAAAAAAGCGAGCAAAGCTCACGTACCCCCGCTCCCCATTTGTCGCTCAATGAATGTCAATAACAAATAACGCTTCTATGGAAATGTAATATGCAGTCATATTCAAATCAAGTACCAAAAAGGTCCATTTAGTGTACAAACTTGTCTCCATTGATGCCTCCCCTGTCGATTTTTCGTACTAAGTTGAATTAAGATTCAAGGGCAATAACTCCGTAAAAAAATACAGTTTAAGAAACTCGGTTTCAAACTCGTTCGAGAGTATCGCAGGAGTACCCACAAGCAAAATGTCATTGATCTAGGTGTAGTAATTTCCGAGTAAACTTGTTCCCATTGACGCGTCCCAGCCAATTTTTCATCTAGGTGTAAGTGACTAAGTCGAATCAAAAAAAAAAGATTCAAGGGCAATAACTCCATCTAGTAAAAAAAATTTGTCCCCATTGATGCAAGTTTTTGCGAACTGGGTTTCCGTAACTAAAGTTCAAGAACTGGGTTTGAACTCGTCAGAGTACCTAGTACCTACAAACAAAATTTCATTCATCTAGGTGTAATAGTTTCGAGAAAACTTGTCCCCATTGTCCACTATAGAATAAAAAGATTCAGGGCAAAAAAAATAAAGTTTCCATGGAAACGTCAGAAAATTGACATCCCAGAAAGCTGAAAATGACTGGATGCAAACAAAATTTGTGATTCATCACGATTGTACAAAGTTTGGTCGAAAATATTTCCAACGGTTTTTTGAGATATGACCCAAGGGCAATAACGGAAAAAATAAAGACGGAACTGGGTTTGAAGGAAGGATTACCTACAAACAAAATTTCATTCATCTAGGTGTAATAGTTTCCGGAAAATTTGTCCGCAATGCATCGGCGGATTTTTGCCTAAGCCCAAAGATTCAAGCAATAACTTCAGTAAAAAATAAAGTTTCCGAGTACAATAATACATTCTGAAAAAATTTCGTACACATACATTAAGCACCATAATTCATTGGACAGCATTGGACACTATTTTAGTTCTATACTCAAGCTCTTTGAAAGGATATGATCACAATGAGGTAGAAGAGCAGACCGTCAGCTTTAGTTTTAAGGCATTTTTATCCACATCAGATAATCCGTTTGTAGATGACAGCATCTTTTTTGTTTTATAGACCTCCCCACATTTTTGGGCACATGAAAAAAAAATATTGGACATTTCATCAAACGCTAGATAAAGTCATCTTTTTTTTAATAGTTGGTTACTTATCCTTTGCATGCAATGACTGCTTGAAGTCTGTGACACATTGACATCACCGCAAGCGCTGAGTGTCACTGGTGATGCTCTACCAGGCCTGTACTGCAGCCATCTTCAGCTCCTGTCAGTTTTGGGGACTACTTGCCTTCAGTCTCCTCTTCAGCTTGTAAAATACACATTCAGCTGGATTCATATCTGGTGACTGACTCAGCCAACAAAGCAAAATTAAAAATGTGTCTCCGTCCAATGAATTATGGAGCTCACTGTACATGTGCATGTTCTTATATAACATCATAGCTGAGGACGCAGTTTCTACAAGCTCGCAGGAAGCCTGTAGATATGGCAGAAGACTGAATTGGCCGATATTTACAGGCACGGCGATTGTAATCAGACTAAGGTTTGCAACAGTGACTGCAGGCAAAAACAGGAGCGGAGAGGGACGAGAGCCTTAAGCCATTATAACCAAGTGGGCGAGAACCAGAAAATGGCTGCCAATAGTCCATCAGTACTGCAGAACCATCTCTCATTTCCAGTGCAGACAGCAATGTTATTCAACTCAATCATACTGCATACTGCATACTAAACCCCAAACCCAACCCTCCCCCCACACCCCCAAACAGCTGCTGCTGCATCCTGTGAAGAGTTACCTAATCAATAATATATCAGCAATATGGCCGAGGCTCTCCCTTGGATACTGCCACTTTCCCATGTGCTGGAGGCACCACAGAGCTCTGCTGGGGTAAGCTGTCCTGTTTTAGCAGTGCTTTCATCAACCAGTCCTTCAAAAATCATCATGTGTCAAGCTCCACGGGATTAGCTTTAGGTGCTAACTGGACAAGCTCTAGAATGGGAAAAAATAAATGCGCTTAATCTAAAACCACACGTGTTCACACACTGCTAATCTCATGGAGACACGGACTGCAAATCTTATGGAGAAGTACAATAAAATGTCGCGGGAATCAGCCTTATTTTTTTGAAGCTTTGATGTCAAAAGGTAAAGGGTCACATAAGGTCAGTTGTATGTGGGGGCTGAAGATCGACTTGTCAACCGTATGAAGCCATGACAGGAGGAGGCAAAGTAATCAGCGCTTTTTGTTGAGATGTACCTTGAGAAATATTATTGTCGCCCCCGGCCAAAGTCTGGAAGCCACTATGGATTCATGGTCGTTGCCTCCACTGCTGCATCTGTAGAGATTTTCGTGTGAACGCCCACAGGCTGCAAATTTCAACCGATTAATTTGATATTTAGTCTGGGCAGAGGTTATGGTCAGGTCACGACACATTGATTTTGATTGCCGTGGAAATAGAATTGGCCGAATAAAGCACAGTTTCATGCTGAAAACTGTGCCATTTTCAACAAAACGTGAAAAAAGAACAAGCGGGTACTCAGGGGCTACACCCGTGCGGTCACCGGCGACTGGACTGCCAGGTTATATCTTAGGTAACAGCCATCAATTCTAAGACGCAAGACAAAAACATTAGCGAATAAGGGTAAGAACACTGCTATTGATACGGATTTAAAGGGTTTCGTGTTCTACATCATATTTAATTTTTAGTTCACCGGCCCATTGGCCATGAGCTATTGTGATGAGGCAGTGTCTGGCATCATAATCGCGATCGCGATCGTAATCCATAAGCAAAATCTTTAAAAATCTTCTTTCTCCGAAAATTACTAGCCTCACTTGCTTCAAATTTGGTATAGAGCTTCCTTGGGAGAATGCTTACCAAGAATGTTCACAAATTTGAAAATTATTATTTTTTAAATTATTAACCAATTTTTTTCTAATTAAATTTTCCTCATTTACTTATAATAAGAAAATCCTTCACAATAATCTCCAAAGAAACCGGTGGCCAGATTCACTTCATATATTTTAGTGCGCTGTATTCATACACTATTGAATCTCTGAAAAGCTTTTCTCAGAAATGCTGAACAATTGTCTCAGTTATTGGGCCGCTGAGCTACAGGGCCACTGGTCCCATTTTTAAAACAATGCTACTGAATTGGAGGAATTTTGGAATCATGACATCTAACCCAACCAAAGGGAACAGAAAACAGTAGTCGATTCAAGTTCTTCCTGCCATAAATGTTGTAAAGGTGTAAATGTTAAATACATCAAGAGCTGCAGCCAATGTCGAGCAAATGATGATCCTCCAACAGGATCACCAAATAGAAACTAAAACGAAAAGGAAATATAATTTCACAGTAACAACATCACAGAAAGGAGGATGATAGCATCAGAGCTGACAGTAACGGTCCGATTCATTCATGCCTACAAGACATGACCTTGGAGAAAAGTAAGTTGCCAGGGACAACACTGATAATCAAAATGGAGGCCTTAGCCATGACAGAGGCATGTCAAATCCACAGTACATGGAGGCTCAGGGAATACAGTGCGTTAGGAAATATCAATGAGCGATCTACACATTCAGCTTGAGGTGAAGGAGGGAAAGCGGAGACAGACCGAGCAGAGGCCCTCCAGCAAGGCTTTGAACTGCCGCTGCAGTCTTCATACTGAATAATCACTCTTAAAGCAGAGGAGATTCATGCGTGCTTCAGACAATCTCCCCTCTTCCTGTGATCACTCATTCCAAGCAAACACACTTTTATCCATTTTTATCCAGTGCATGAACAGTGCTCCTGTGATCTGGAAAAACCTAGTCTGTATGTCACTTTTGGGAGAAGCTGAGATTGATCCTCATTTGCAGTAATTAAGAGTGGTGAGAATCTTAAAACACTAACTATTAGAGTTATTTGAACTGTCAAAATCCAAGTTTTTATTATTTTTTTTGCTTGGGAAAAGTCCAGAATCGAAAGGTATTTGTTCAGTTGGAAGAAATCTTACCACTGATAAATTCACTAGGTTTTTCCAGATCACAGGAGAGTGGTCCGCAGATTAGAACTCATCTCATCAGACTCCTGCTCCACATTCAGCTTTCTTGTGAGATCAAAATGTGCGGTAACACCTTGCTGTATCATTAGTCACTGATTAATTGATTTTCTTACTTCTTGCGTAACAAGATTAAGAGTACGACACCATTCGCACTCTTCAAAGCAAGTTTCGGAATGGATCACCATTCCCTCACACTAACGAACAATTCAGTCTCCGCTTCGGCTCAGATGCATGTGTTTGGACTGTGGGAGGAAAACGGAGTACCCAGGGGAAACCCACGCAAACTTGCAAGAACACGCTGCACACAGAAAGGCCCCAGGCCGGAATCAAACCCACGACCTTCTTGCTGCGAGGCAACAGCGCCACCTATTGAACTGCAGTGGTGCCTTCCTCAGGGACTGAAGTATCACACACTGGCGCTCTAATGCACTGCTGTAATGACCATCAACAGGAAGAAAGGAAACCTGAGTCATGAGGACAATTTGCTTTAAACCTGACGGAGAATCTTAAGCTTTTCAGACATGGTCCGCACGTCAGCATAACACTTCAAGGAAAGACTTCAAGAAAGCGCACTTCAGTCGGACATAGCGGGAGAACTGGGCGACCACAACAAAGCCGAAGAGCTCCAATGACACAAAGCCTCATTTAACTCTAATAGTTTACAGTAAGGACACAACAGTTCAGCAAGGGGCACCGAAGTGCTCCCGCACCGGGAATATTACGGAAAGCACCCGAGTAAACTCTCAGAGCTGGGGAGATTAATTATTCAGGAGAAAATTACTTGCATTCTTCGCCCAGCATCAAAAGGGTTTTGCAATTTCCCCCGGATAAAGAGGACAGCTGCATAATGCCGGAATGGCCAAAGTCACGTACTCTGTGTGCAACGCAACAAAGCCAAATAGCTTTGGAGAAATAAGATTAATTGCCTTTCACAAGCAATGTAATTGTGATTTTCTTTCCAGGCTGTTTTGTTGGGGTATGAAGCAGAAATTCTGATACAAAACTGTGTTATAAGGACTCGGCATTGTGTCAATATCACCCGGCAGAAGTACCGTCCCCACAGGTACTTACATGAGTCATGGCAATTAAACAATTTGCCATGTTTTTCCAAATAATATTTCTGTGTATTAATGAGATAAACAAATACATTGACAAACTAATTGTGCTGTTGCGTAATCTCCACCATCATCCTGAAACACACAACAAGCACACTTTCCGGTACGGCTTACAGGACTGTTACGATCATAAAATTAACCTCAGGCTTTGGACGGGGGGGAAAAAGTAGGTCAGCTAATAATTTTCCACAATAACTCCTCTGAGATGCGAAAGGCGAGATGTTGCCAAACGCACTGCTGCAGGCTATGGGCTCTGAACCCCAGAGACGTGAGCAGTGAGAGCCGAACCACCGAGCGCATTATCACTATACCTGGGGTGTGTTTCCCAAAAATGTAGTGGCAAACTATGTTAGCAACTTACATTTGTCCATTCACAGCCAATGGGTCTAACTATGTAAGTTGGCATCTGTGATTTCAGGAAATGCACCCCTGTCCCCTGTACAGGAGTATTACAGGACCTAAGTGCCCCCCCACATACAGGACTAAGGTTTGAGACGTCAGAGATACTATAAGCCCAATCACACGCAAAACGAGCTGCTGGATTCATAGAAGTGCTGGGCCACTTACCCAATCAGGCAATTGAGCGTCCAGGAGGCCAAATACCTACTTTGTTTTGTTCAAATCTCACTATGGTAGCACTTCACTGGCACAATGCCGTGCACATTGCAAAATTACAGCTCAACAGCTCAGATAGAACAGATCAGCTGTAATATCTGCAGGTAATGTGGAGCTTGTAGCTGCTGCTTAAACCAGCCCAGAGACTATAGCTCTTTGAATGAGTGAAATGGCTCAGTTCATTAATGAAGTTACCGAGCAGAAAACAAAATGGCACAAACCCTAAAAACTAGAACTATTTTTTTCTTCGAATTTCTAATCTTTTGTTTCATTCCTTTATAAAGACGAGACAGATGTTGTTACTGAGGCCGTTTTTTTCTCTTTTCATACCCTGAAGGGGGCAGCATAAATTTAGATCGAGCAACTACATTACCTGCTTACTCGGCTGGGATCACAAATCTATTGACATTGATCCTGGGGAAATGTAGACAAAGCAGGGCAAATATTTGCTGAATATTTACAGTATTAAGGTATGAATATCACAAGAAATCGAAGATTCTTCACAGCCATGTAAAAACCAAAAAACTGAGCCAAGAGAACTAGTGGTCATGGAAAAGTTGATGGAAAATTTAGCAGGATGACTTTTTTTTTTTTTTTTTTAACGGAGTGGGTTGTGCTACAATTTAACCCAAATTTCAGCATGACCCCCTTTTTCATTAGTGAGATTGCAGCAGATTAGCACTGGGCAATGTGGACTAAAATTTACATGACAGTTTTTCAGTTTCACTGAAATACAATATTCCAGCAAACTCTGTCAACACTTGAAAAACAAGCACTGACCACAGAGGCCAGGGACAAATACTGAATTTTTCTTTCCATACCAATGCAACACGGTCCATCTTCAGCCCCAAACCAGGGTTTATGCCCCATACACAAACAGCAGTTCCCTTCAGGACCCCAGCAAGGTAATGTTAGACCTGCATGCTGCTTTAGAAACACATTAACCCTTTAAGACCGGATGAAACATCTGCGTGCTTCACCCAAAAGACCTGATGTGATGTGAGCACGTTTTAGACGATGGCATCATTTCCAAGAAACTTGACCAATGAAGTGCATCATGGCTGGCTAGAGTTTAAGTAGGGAGGGAAAAATGCACTATGGGATTTGTATTTTTCATCTTTTATTTATTTTTAGTCTGTCTGGACTGCAAAAAGTCTTTTCAAAGCTGCCCTTCAGACAGTGACAATAGCTGACAGCCAGAGAAAGGGGAGCGACATTGACTTTTTTTTCAATCTTTCTTTTGAGCACTGCACCCTGTAAACAAATTAATATTTATTGATTTTTTTTTTTAAACATGTTTAAAAATATTAGGGCAAACAGAAATAAATTTCAATGAAAGTCACAAGTGTAGGCTCTCAAGTGGTTTTCATTTCATGTTTTCATCTGCTACTGAGGCTCAGAAATAAAGGTTTTAGTGAATGTTGACGATCCTACAGAGTTTTTCAGAAAACCCCTGGGTGTTAGCCGATTGTTCGCAAACGATGCATTCGGTTTTCTGATGCTTTTTTAGAGGGCGGTCTTAATGGGTAATGATCAACGGGGACATAACATAAGAGAAAGAAGTAGCTGGATTCTGTGTACAGGCCCATAATTTGGGGAAAAAATTCAGGACAAAAGACATCAAGAGTTACGTGGAGTAACGAGCAACCCCAGGTGCCAATTTTTTTAAATGAAAGTCACACCAACACTTGACTTAAAGCAGGCTCAGGCATAATTCACTTCAATTATTCTGTGACTAGCTTTTATTTTCACGGTTCGGTGTTTTTGCCAGATCATCAGAAGCCGCAGTGTGGCAGTGAGCCGGAAATGCCGGAGACACCGAGCCTAGCATCACGGAGGCACCATAATCGCCAAAAGACTCAGATTCGGCGCCGTGGTTAAACTACACCGCACAATTTAATCTAATAACAGCCATTTGTGTTCATCACAGGCCTAATGTAAGACCATGATTATAGACCTTTGATTGAAAACCCCCCTGAGATTTCCTTCATAAACACATCCTGTTCTTTTCCTCAAAACATGAATTTATGCTATTCCTTTCTTTTGTACTGTTGACTGAGGGGTTGGGAGGAATGGAAGAGCTTTGAAAGCTATAAGGGAAAAAAATAACAGAGGAAGCCCATTTCGTTAGGAAACAAAGGTAGTGCCAGAGAGCACCGTAATTACAGAGAGGAAAAGTGGGTTCGGTGTGCACAGCTCAATGACAAACAATGATACGGGAGGGAGAGCCCTGTTTCTAGGTCAGGCTTGCGAGGAAAATCAGCCCGGATGGATGGTTTTCCATCTCCACTGGGACAGCAAGGCGAGCGCTAGCATTATACAGCCGGAGGATACGGTGTTACTAACTGTACGAGCGCTAGGATGAGATCAGTCCCAATATCTTAAAGATACATGCAGATCACCTGCTCTAACCTGAGAGGATCTGATAAGGGCAGGCACAGACCGACATAATGTTAACTTCTGAATGGGCACAGACAGAAACAATGTTAACTTCTGAATGGGCACAGACCAACATAATGTTAACTTCTGAATGGGCACAGACAGAAACAATGTTAACTTCTGAATGGGCACAGACCGACATAATGTTAACTTCTAAATGGGCACAGACGGACACAATCTTAACTTCTGAATGGGCACAGACCGACACAATGTTAACTTATAAATGGGCTCAAACCAACACAATGTTAACTTCTGAATGGGCATAAACCTTAACACAATGTTAACTTTTGATTGGACACGGACCTTCAAGCAATGTTGACTTTTGATTAAATGGACACAGACCTCAACACAACGTGGAATTTTGAATGCTGAAAAACTGAGGAAACTCCAAAGTTGATGACACAGAAATAATCTAGGGCAGAGATTTGCATCCTGCAACATCAACGAGGTATTCTTCTTGGCTTCCTGAGCGCAGTGATTTCACAGGAGGAGGAACTGGGTCACTTTGAATGGAAGGTTCACCTGGGACTCGCTCCAGAGTTCAAACAGAACAAATTATTCCAGACACCCCCGTCAGATTAAAGGTAAGCCCTGATATTAATAACACACAACACAAAACAAAAAAAGGCTTGTCGAGCGAGAACATCTGGAGTTCCTCTCCTCATGGGGTGCTGACAGCCTGGTACATCACTCATCCCTTTCACACACTGAGTTACACTGCCCTGGATGATTGGCAGATTGAGGCGATGGTCTGAGGATTGAGGGGCGTGTGGAGGAAGGTTCCCTTGTTTACAGCAGACACATATGGGCCTTAATAACCTCCCTCTGTCCACCCTTAATAAATCAGCAGTGTGTAACCCTTCTGTGATTATTAAGCTGATACATCGCCATGAAAGGCCGGGCGAACAGGGAGGTCAAAGCACAGACCTACCATTACTGATCTCGGGGAGATCGAACTTGGTGAAGTCCCACCACTGGAGCCGGTAGGTAGTGTTGGCGATGTTGCTTGCCACTGCAGACTGGCCGTCCCCGATTACAGCGCCTGGAAGGTGAAAGGTCAAAAGGACACAAAATTAGGCCGCGTACAGTCAACAGAGAGGCTTTCTATCAAAGTTCTACAAGCTAACGGCCATCAACTCCACCAGAGCAATATCAATTGTTTACGAGCGATTGTCTGATATGCAAACTACAAAATGCAGGCCTCCATAAACGTTCAGAATGTGAAGCGGGATTCAATCTAGTTTTATTTCCATTTTTTACAGGACCAAGTTCAAACTTCAACACCAGTGCCAGTGTCTCAAGGCACCGATGACAACCTCGTTTGGAATCACTTGAAAGCACAATATCTGCTCCTGCGAGAAGTGCGGGACAATGGAAAATAATTAAATGTTTCTGCTTCCATGGCAACAGCCACTGTAGTGGGGAAACAAAGGCAAATCATCAGGGTCACCATGACATTTTCCATCAAGCAATATGAAATCCATTATATTCTATTGTTCATCACCAAAGCAAAAGTCAAAGATCAACCACTAATTGTGTGCTGAGGCTGGTGTGTAAGCAGAAATGGATGGGCTTTCATTCCATCATTTCCACATTCTCCCAGCAGTATTAGTCTAATAATACCAACCAGTCACTTAACTGTGCTCCCAAATCAGAAAACATAGGAGAATGGTGAAGACGCAACCTTTTTCAAACACGTGAGGAAGATTTGCATTTCATGAGCATGTCTCTAAAATTTAAAAACCTCGCCGAGCTCTCAGTCTGCAGTAGTCCTCTTAAAAGCGTGTTGTCCATGCAGAGGACATGGATTCCTTATTTAAGTCTGTAGTAATCAACCCTGGGAAGGAGGTTAAGCACAGCAAGGCGGCTCTGCCAATCAGTAGCAGAAAATTTCTAATGATTATAAACAAGGAAAACAGGCAAGTGGCTCGAGTTCTGACTTTGCAAGAAAAACAAAAAGAGCGAAAGAGAAAACAAGTGCAGAATAATCAAACCAAAGATCTTAAAACCACGAAACAAGGATGACAAGTGGCCATTATTTCATTTTACGCACAAAAAGCAGTGTTTACAGATGGAGGGAAAAAAATATGTTTAACATGCATAAGGAAGTAAGGCTTACATGACATCAATTTTATCAAAAAATTACAGCCACTGTGCTGGGCTTTAAGGATTATGGGCTTTATTTATTTATTCGTTATCTCCCGAACCATGGAAATAGGCTAAATCTCTTTCAAGGCTGCATTTTTCCTTCAAACAAGAAAGTCCACAGCCGAACAAAGTGGCTCATTTTGCAAACTCATTCAGGCTGTCGGGAGAGAGTACAATTCAATGTTGGGTGGCTCATTCAGGTAAGGGGCTACGCTGTGGAGTTAGAATGAGCCCAGAGGCTTCTAGATCAATACTCCAACCAGGCCCATTCAAACTGTACACTGCAGCCCCCACGGGCCGACAAATAAAACCAGAGCACAAACATATCCCCCCCGACGCAAAGCCTTCTCCCAAACACAACCGATGGGGCCCAGCCAGGGGTCTGATTGACAAGTTAAGTTGAGATGAGCCCCTCTTCGGGGCTTTTTTTTTTTTTTTTTTTACAGCAAGTGTTAGGAGGGATCACTACAAAAGAGCCAGCAATAGTTCACATTTTTACACATTTTTGGGCCTATTTAGGCCTTCATAGCCCCAATAAACAGCTCAAATCACCCACTTTATCAAACTTGTTCTGCTTGAGGTTTCCATCAAGTCATGAGCCAAAAATGAAAGAAATACATGAATTATTTCTCGCTCTCCCACAATGACGCCCACATATACGCAGTGGACGCAAAGGCAGCGACTGCAGCAGAATGGAAGGTTTGGTCAGTTCGGAGTCGAAGGTTTCAGCGATTGCCAGCGACCCCTACAGGCTGATTACATGCCTGTGGAACTACATGACACGTCAACAACCCAATTTAAAGGTCCTCCTCCGACTCCACTCAGTGCAGTATAACTGCAGTCAGCAGGAAGGACAGAAGCCACACGGTGACATCACACACTTGGGTAGAGGACTGTGGACGTCAACATTCATGCCAAAATGGCAGAGGGGTTCACCTGTGCACTGCTGCTGTGATCACAGAAAATGAGGACTTGGTTTAAAATTGAGTGCAGAAATAAAACATCATCCACCCCACGATGGGTGCCAAATTTAAAGGAGCAGTATGTAAGAAATGTATGTTGATTAATCATGAAATGACCCTGATATATCACCAGACATTAAGGAATGATGTTAATTTCAAATACTTATATCACTGACAACAGTGGTCCAGACAGAATATTCTCATTACAAAAGCGAAGTTGCAACCCACAACTAATGTTTATGTTGTCATTTTGTGTTTTGGCCTGTTATACCCTCCACCTATCTCCCAATCACGGCCAGCAGCATTTCGGCATCCAGGTTGCCAGTTACCACTGAGCTGCAGCTACCAGCGTTTCGGAGCACAAATGTCTGACGTTACCAAACCTAAAAGGCCTCGTTATGATCCGAAATACGTCGTGAAAAAGTCAGAAACAAAACAAGGATCTGTATAGGACATGCCTTTGAAAGATGGAGACGGCTGAAAGCGGAGACGAATTTGAAGACCGATGCCGAAGTTGCCAATTTTCTCCTGGACAGGTAAGATTCAGCTAAGTTTGGCTAACTTAATTCTATTTAATGTAGGTTCGGACATTTCAAATATTCTCTACAGTCAAATAACGTTATGTATGTTCGTTCATGGTACGTTAGTGCGTACGTAAGTGGGTCATCGAATTGACTAGGTAACAAATTGTTTGAGAAATAAAAACCGTGACTCGTCATTGCCAACATTAGCAATGCATTATTAGAGTCCGTTTCTCTGGCATTATGCTGAGACGCTGTGGAAACCGTTCCAACATTAGCACAGCCATTATGGCAATATGAAATGTAATTGAGACAGTACATCCGGTCAAATGAGTCCTGATTCATTCTTTACGCATATTATAGTATGGACTTTAGTAGGCTATCCACACAGAAAAGTGACAAGCAAGTTGACCAATATGACCATTGCTAAAGTTAGTTAGTCATTAGTCTCGATCTTTTTTGAACTGAACTGAACACAACCCTGTGAGAGCAAATCATTGGTGATATTGAAATGTAGCAATGGTAGCTCCTTGTAGTAGACGTTCTTGCTGGATCCGGCAACCTAGCTGGCAACCTCTCGTCGGGGGAGAGGGGGAGGGGATACTGTGCTCTGCAGTATTTTGAATGTGACTGCACTACCAGTTTTGGCCACAAACTTACATACGGCTCCTTTAAAACAAAAAAAAGGATATTACTTCCTCTTCGCTCCTTGTGATGTGTTTAAAGCCAGCACTTGAGTCATGTAAGGGAACCTCAGCTCAGTGATGAACTGATAACTCCAGAGCAGTTCGTGAGAACACCTTGTGCATCTGCTCAGTATGCCTGCAGTTACAGCCCTGTCACAGCAGCATGTTATTGCTTCTGACTGGTGTACTGACGCCGGGGCGATGGGTGACGTGTGTACTTCCTGAGACCTGCCGGAGAGGGAGTGCGTGTCGTAAACACTCAGGAACTCTGGCAGGGGCGAGGCGTGACGGAGCAGGGAGTCGTGCAGCAGGGACCCAGGAGAGGTGAGGAGGTACCCCGTCACGCCCAGCCCTCCTGTCAGGCCCAGTGCAGGATCTCCACACCCTGCCAGGCACCGTGACAGAGGGGAGACCAAAAGACGCCCCCCCCCATTCCACACCTCTCGTCTGCTGCCCACACACCTCCCCCGCACCCCCCCTGTAACCGGGCAGGGCTGCCCCAGGCCTCGTCCATCCAGCCATTCACACAACCATCTAGCAAGTGCCACTGAAGACCTGGTCTGTGAACAGAATGCAAATGTGACCTTCAAGTCTATTAGTACCGTCTGATAACGTCATACTTCCGCTCAGAACCAAATGTATAGCGACAGTCCCATAACGCAGCAGAGCGAGGTGAGTCAATGGAGATTTTTCAGGAAATTGAAGAAATGAACCCAATTTCCTGCTTTGCTGATCCTTATATACAGAAGTGAGAATCTTTGTTTCGCCCCGTAGCGGCCCTCAGGCTATAAACAAGAGGCAGGCAACTGCAGTCCTGAAGGGCCAATGAAGACAGGCTCTGGTTTCCACCAATTAACCAGCCTAAATGACCCAAGAGGCAGGATATACCAACACTGGCCCACTCAGAGACTACGGAATCTCTCCTACAGGGGCACAAGTGCAGCTCGCTCTCATTCATGCAGTTACAGGGACATGTAGCCAAAACGCCCGATGGTATTAAACACTCAGGCTCAGTGCGTTACAAAGGCCCAATTGGGCAAAGAAAACAGAAATAAATGCAGCCCCCATCGCACACCTTCACCATTAACACGCACGCGGATGCGGCAATTTCCCTGGCTGCAATTTCCATCTGAACGATGCTCTTCCATATCACTCCACATCTACCTCCGTGCAAGACTTGGGCTGCCTTCTGCAGGCCTCTGAAGGGACAATGCAGGAGTCCAGTGAGAGATCTGGAGCAGACTCCATGGATGCTGCAGTAATCTAAGAGGAAACCAGTAAGGGGAGGAAAAAAAGGGAAAACCAAGGAAACGACCTCTCCTTCGACACCCCTCCCCCACCATCATCGGTGACGGTCACCAAACATTACACCATTAGACTAGGGAGACAGGCTCCTTAAGTAAACGATTAAAGCGATAAGTCATATGACAATATTTCTCTCCCCTCCCCCCACCCCCGTGGAACGAGATGGTATATTCCACACGGAGAGAGGTTTGAGCGTTTCTGCACCTGATTACCCGACTATGGGCAGTTCCTCACGTCTCCTCACTGACGGCCATTTGTGTCCCCCAACACAGCCAACCAGCAAAAGCAGCCGCAAATGCGACGCTGAAATTTAGCTCGTTAGTTTAGCATAACTGCATTACTTTGGCTTTTATTCATAAAACTGCTCGTTATCGCCGGTCCCAGTGAAACATGGCAGAGAGAGGCAGCCAATTTAATCCCACACCGGGTCCTCTTACAGCCCGTTTCAGTAACAGTGACACTGGTCTTTCCTTTAAGTATCTGAAAAATTACCTTACACTCAGGAGAAATTAAAGTACAAAAGTAGCGATAATTCTCCTCCCCAAATAGGATCTTCAAACTCAATACGAATGCCATTCAGCCCAGGAGATTCAGTCAGCTGGAGAGACCATATTGCAAGATGAAATTAATCCTGCTTGATCAACCCCTCACGAGAATCTATATTATTTCTGCGCATCTTTAGAGCATTCGTTTCATGGGAATGATGTATTGCAGTTGACGGAGGAACCAGACACAAACAAATGAACAAAACTATGCCTTTAAAATCCCTTATCTTTTTGGGCTAATTGCCGGGAAGATTTCCTCTGATACTAAAAAACCCTCCATTTTCCAACTTTTCCACCAAACTTAGACTCAGATTTTTGCTAAGATACTTTACAGAGCCGTTAAAAAGCAGAACTATCATGGTAGGTCTATTCTTAGCTTTGCTTGTATTTTTGCTTGTTAACCTGCAGATTCTTCACTAAGCTAAGTGCAGATATTTGCCAGAAACTTTAAGACTTCAGTGAATCCATCATTCACGCAACCGTTTGCAAGCACCACTGAAGACCTGATCAGTGTACAGAATGTAAATGTGACCTAATGATTTTTCAAGTCTATTAGTACTGTCTGATAACCTCAAAAAGCGCTAAACAAATAAAACTGAATTGAAGCGAATTGAATTAATCTGTTAGTAACCAATCAGACAGACAACTGTTTTCTGCTGTCAATCAGCGGTTTGTTTTGACAAATTGCTGTCAATTTCTCTTTCACATAAAATAAATGACAAGAAAATGAAAATAATTTGAATGTTCATAAAGGATATTTGTGTTTACAAACAATATGGTCTGATTATTCCGATATGAAGCACTCGCACCGCATCAAAGACGTGCAAAGTGATGTAAATAATTAGAAAATCATCAGTGGCCCGAATTACAGGGAGCAAAATTACACAGCCACAACACGTACTCACAGGATAGATCCCAATTCTGAGGGAAAGTAGACAATTACAGAAGCAAAAGCCTTGGATTAGCACAAAATACAAAATATGACTCTTAAAAAATTTATTTAAATTTCACAGCATATTCTTCCACTAACAATAGACGCTACACAACTTGTGGTCAGCCACTGGTTTCCAAAATTCCAGTCGAGTGGATCAATCAAACTGTGATATGCAGTATAAGCACTGATGACTGAAATGAGGACAGAGCAGTAGGTAAGGCACCCTGAATGCAGAGAGTGGAGACATCACAGCCCTTAGCAGCACACCTTATCCATCCTGACAGAGTCTCCACTCTGATCTCAGAACCAGGTCGGCTCCAGGAAGCAGAGTTGTCTTTGCAATCATAGCTTGACAGCAGAGGAAATCATTCGCCCTGACAGAGAAGTTCCCGGGGAAAGTGGAAAATGGGGTGAAATAACACAATGAGAGAGAATTTTCATGGGTATCACTACACGTTATACACACCACCTGCAGGGGTGCACAGCTTACTTCCTGCTCAGAGCAACACAGGCAGGCTGAAATGGATCGCCATGGAGCTGTGCTGAAATACCCACAGAATAAGCTGCAGAGATGAACCAGTTCACTCCCGGCCAATTCACAAGGGCCAGATGGAGAACTTGTCAATGTCCCATGCTGTGGACATCAAACTCGACAACAGGGCTTACTGCACATTCAAATAGGCCAGAAAAAAATGAAACAAAAACGTTGCCCTCATGCAAGCGAGACTGTTCCCAGCAGTAACCCAGTTCAGACAATAAAGGGAGCGGAGTTTCTAAGATGTCATGCAAAATGACATTCAAAGTGTCAAATGAAAGAACCAGCACTGAATCCAAAGTATGGCAGTTTACCTAAAATGGCCCAGGGAGCTTTAAGAAAGGTGTTGCACAGGGCAACACGACTCCAATTTGTTTTGTGAGATGGAGGTCCGGTTTGAGGCACATGGGACATCTGAGGGGTCCAGTTAAATTCAATCAGCTCCCACATGCGCGCATGATATCTGCCAATAAAGAGTGGAGCCATGACCTAGAGCTCTATTACAAACACCATCCAGCATGGAGGTGTGGACTCCACTATGTGTAGACACTAGACATGCCCCACCACTATGGAAGATATGAGCTCGTCCTCAGCAGATCCCTCCATTAAAAACAACCTGGGCAAATCTGAGCAACCATTAAACCCAATGCTGATGGCGTATATGGGGCTGAAACTGTCCCGCAAGAATTGGCAAACAAATTTCAAGTTGCAAATACATTCTCGTTTTACGAGACACAAGTCAGGTAAAGTTTTACAAGTTGTACTCCCAGCATTAGTGGATTTTCTGTGAAACCGCATGATAGAACAGTTTCAAAAGGATCTGCACAAATGGGTGGAGAGATTCAAATATATTTCCATCCAAAAATGCCAAGTTGATGAGCAAATGGGTGATTCCATATGTGTCATACAGCATATTCGTTTCCTAGCTTTGTGATTAAACACAATTGCAATGAAGATTTTTTCTATAGTAATGACAGGGTACTAGTGGGATGGACAATGAAAATATAACAACCAATAAAGATTTATCACTTTGTGGTAAATAAGAGAGAAAATTGTTTTGTGTCGTACGGGACACAGAAAAACTGACTTTTTGGAAAACTGAGTATAGACCAAAAACTGAGTTGTGTGGATGAAAATTACTGAAATGCTGCATAACAAACATTGTAGACACACAAGAACACTTTAATGCAGTTGTAACAATGAAATGATCTTTAGTGAAACTGTGCATACCATACACTTTTCTGAGAATAATCAGCTGTACGACACATGCAAAAGTGTCGTACGGGACACCTCTTAAACTAGTTGAAAATACATAAGGATAGATCAATAAAATCACAATACTTCTCCTTTTATTGGGACATTATCCATTAGAAGCACAGCTAGCTAAATTGTCTGATAGTACACCTGCCTCACTGGTCTGGAGAGAAGAAATGAGAAAAGTAACAATGGTGCACAAAGTAGGAGGCAGGATTTAAAAGGGACAAAACACAGACCTGGTTCTTCCAAACAAACAGAGATAAAACATCTCGTGAAGAAGGTTCTCAAACAGAATAACAGTCCAATATTCAAAACTGTACAAAGATCTACTACCAAAAGCTGACTGAACATCATGGTGGAATGACCAAGTAAACACCATTAAACAATTTTACAGGCTATGGAGAGTTTGACAATGGCGATAAAAATATTTAATGTGGAAGTCCACCAGAAAACACAATTCAACATAATGCAGCCGAATTAAAATACCATGCAAAGACCCTCTGAGAGATTAAACGCACTCTAAAAGGTGGTCCAAATCCATGGTTATAGCATCTGAAAGTGCAAAGACCACCTCCCCGTAGACCCATTAGCTAGGAGCTACACCTGAACTTCTGACCCAAATAAAGAGTAAGATGCCGCACAGGAGAGGGCCCCGAGTCACAGAGAGGTCGCGTCATTAAAGACTGATGGGTGTATAAACAACTCTACAGACCTCTATAAGTCCAGGAGCATTACCGCCGTGCCGTGATGATCCGTAAAAGCCACAGGGCAGCAAAGGGCAATCGGCTGGCGTCCCCCCCGACAGGACCTTCGTCGGACTCAACAGGCCTCGGAGAGGCTCATGTAGGAAACACAAGGAGCCAATGCAGAGCACAATCAGCTCTTCTTCTATAAAAAGGCGCACCTATTCGTTCACAAAAACACTGCCCTGAATATGAACATTGTTCCAGCAGTCCCTAGCGCTTGAATTTAAGCACAGTTTTACGATACCTTCCTGGATCACTTTAGGCCACTAATACAATGGCCAACACCACCTCTGCTCACGCAGACGCATCCTCAAACTTTCGACAGCGAGATGGCAGAAAGCCAAGGGCAATGGAAGAAGAAGAAAAGCACGCTTCTCCAGATTGAAGTTTTTATTATTTTATTTTTCCTAAAGTACATGCCCTCTGAAGGACATTAACAGTCCCCTCCCTGCTGCCTTTCATGCGATGCGCCAGCGACTGTGAATGAGGCGTTCACCTCTAAAGGCCGAGGTGTTCTTTGACCTAAAAAAACAAATTACTTTCATTTTTTCCTCCCAGCCCGGCACAGGGGACCCAGCAGAGCCGCACAGACCTAAGTACTTTAAATCCTAATGAAACAATATTTGCCCAGAGGAGCACCTCCGTACAGAGCACTAAACCCCAACCAGGTTAGATGGCTTTTCTTCATGCCTTCAAGCTCAAGGGTAAATCCAAACGAAAGCAAAGCTCTTTATTCACCTGACAGCTTTTAAAAAAAGCCCCAAACGTACATCATAGTTAAAATATCGAGATATAAAGCCCGAATTGAGGCCAGAAAAGTAAAGTGGTTTCAGTGGCATGATGTTGCAGCACTAAAATAAATGTTATTGTTGCCCACTGAAAAAACAATGCAATTTGATAAAATTAACTTGAAAATGAAAAGTACACAACATGGCAACATATTCTGTAATCATGGAGCATTTGGAACTTTCAAACGCCAGACGAGTCTGGATAAAAACTGCCCTTACTGACCTTCTCCGCTCACAGACCTGCAATTTCATAGTTGGCAGCTGAGGAAACGCTTTCCACAAGGTAAGTGAGAATAAAAGCAAATAAGGGTCAGTAACATTTTGAGCTTGTGAAAAGTATTGTACACACAGATATAATCTGCACATGACTAAAAACGTTTCGTAGCAAAAGAAATAATTGAGCATGTGTGACAACAGTCCAAATGCCATTCACCATGTTGGGAAAAAAATCAAGAAGCCTACTCGTACCCAGCAACAGTCTGGTGGCTGGTGGCTCTGTTCGCTGGCCAATCAGAACAGAGCTCATTACACACAGGGGACGCCCACCCAAAACAGCCTGTTTTCAGACGTTTTTGAACGACAGGGATCCAACTGCCTATGAATCATGGACTTTTATGATTGTTTGTTAGAAAGTGAATAAAGCTCCCTTTTGGATATCCAAGAACATCATAACTTGGGGGGAAAACAGCATTGTAGGTCTCCTTTAAAGACTGAATTAAAATATTTTTAAGTGTTTAGTGTATTAAAAAAAAAAATGAAAGCTTGAATCCGTTCTGTATGTAGAGCTTTGTTTTTTTTTTAATAATGTCTGGATAAATGCAGGCTATGCCCCATGTTTACACTCATATCATTATGTTCTTTAGGTTTCAAATAGTGCATAGTATGAAAGCACAAAGATGAGCAAAAATGCAGGCAGCATGAAGGGCACCAACCGTCAGTGGAGAAGGGAAGGCTTATGAGTGCAGTCCACAGGCAGACCCTACGTATTACACATTGATTGGAAACCAAAAACTACCTACAGCATTATTCTGAGGCCTTTTAATTCAGAAGTGGGCATGACCTCTGCTTACTCCACTGAAACAGAGAGAGGTGTGTGTGTGTGTGTGTGTCTGCGTGCGTGCGTGCGTGCGTCGTGAGGTATATACACATATATATTTACAGAGAGAGAGAGACATAATTAATATTGGCGATACTACCAATGTTGGTGAGGTCAATGGCAATTCAATTGTTAAAATTATCAATAATTCAGAGTTGCTCAGTGCCCCTTGTGGTTGAAAAATGCAATAGCAGGCCTGACCCTTCAGAAACATGCCTGTGATCTCCAAATTAACACTTCCACAGTTTCGTGGGAAGAAAGTGCATCTTTCTTCGCTTTAATGAGCTTCGAGAAGCAAAGCCTTCACACGATATTGACCTTTGGACTACCAATCTTCAAGGAAAGAGAACTTGGCCCTTCGTTCAGTCTGTAAGAAATGCCTTTGAAGCTAATTTCATTTTCAGAGCCTCAAGAGATTACCAAGGACGCATGAAAGAGCTCAGCAGGGAGCCGACACATTACATTCACTGAGGGCAGGTGGAGAGAGAAAAGACATGACATTTTAGCATGACATAAATAAACATACATTCAGATTCGCCGCATAAAGCTAACAAAATAAGCAACAAAGCAACTTGCAGGAAAGAGCCCAGAAAAAAAAAAAGCTCATGCTAATCTGTTCCTGAGGCATGAAATCGCATCAAAAAGAGTGTCAAAATAGCATCAAAAAAAACATCTTCTCATCCGGGGGCGTCCCAAGTCCCAGAATGCTACATGACCCATTTGCAGTCTCCCATGTCCTTAAAATGGAGCTCATCGTAAGTCACCAGTTCCGGGCAGTACATTACAAATGCATTTCTGAAGAGTCTGTGGCCCGGTACAGTAATTAACAGGCTCTTGTCAGGAATGGGCACATGCCTGCTCAAGGAGAGCTTTTTTTAGAAAGCATGACTCAAGTTTCACAAATAAACTTCAGCAAAATCACAGCAGCAACAAGTTTTCCCCTGATTGCAGGACTGATAAATTTTCCAGGAAAACAATAGACCAGGGAACAGTTTGGAATAGTACAATTAAGCACAAATGAATGAATAACCGCCAGCACTGAGGCGCGAATCAGCATGGAGTATTAAAGCAGATTCCCGGGGATCAATAAAGCACAGCTCTCACAGGCAAAGCCTAGAACACAAACAGAGGCGACCTTTAAAGCGCGCAATGAAACAAACTCACATTACGACCTCTGGATCTCCCATTATGCACTGCCTTTCACCACAACGAAACACAGCCATGTCACCTCACACCACAGGGACCTTATTAATGAACACACACAGCCACCGCCAGCGTAAACCTCACACAAACCTCGCCGTCTCAGGTGCCTGACAGCGTGGTGGTACAGGCACAACCATGGTCATCAGAAGAGCCAATTAGCTCCCTGAATATCCCTCTCTTGTTAAAAGCAGTCACTTAAAGGCCACCTCGGCTTCCCGAAAGAATTACAAGTTTTCTGCGATTCATTCGTGCAAGGATCAATTAGCCAAATATTTGACAATGTTGGCATGTCAAGCACTAATCTAGTTCATGGGCCTCATGCTCATATAAGCCCAAAGGCTTGAGTCTGAATTCAATTAAATTTTTGACTAACTTTTGACTGATGATTGAATCCAACTGATTCCTGTTCATTTATTCTCCACAGATAGAGTTTAAGGGGTTTAGTAATACATGAAAAATAGAAAAAAATTTAGTCCATAGGACACGCATGCCCCCGCGACTGTTACTTCAAATACTTAAAGGAGCAATATGTAAGAAATGCATGTTGATCAATCATGAAATGGCCCTGATATATCACCAGACATTAAGGAATGATGTTAATTTCAAATACTTATATCACTGACAACAGTAGTCCAGCCAGAATATTCTCATTACAAAAGCGAAGTTGCAGCCCACAACTAATGTTGATGTTGTCATTTTGTGTTTTGGCCTGTTGCGCCGCCCTCCACCTATCTCCCAATCACAAAGTCAGTAGCATTTCGGCATCCAGGTTGCCAGTTACCACTGAGCTGCAGCTACCAGCGTTTCGGAGCACAAATGCCTGACGTTACCGAACCTAAAAGGCCTCGTTATGATTCCGAAATACGTCGTGACAAAGTCAGAAACAAAACAAGGATCTGTATAGGACATGCCTTTGAAAGATGGAGACGGCTGAAAGCGGAGACGAATTTGAAGACCGACGCCGAAGTTGCCAATTTTCCTTGACGTTCTTATTTTCTGACAGAAAAGGTTTTTATCCTACCTTGACATATTTCGACGGAATACTCCCGTCTTCTTCAGAAGAGTCACTGATGTTACGAGTGACGTGTCTTATCAGGAAGCGGGAAGCGCGCCCACAGGACTATGAACCGGGACGAGGGGGCATACATGCTTTCCCACACCTGGAGTGCCATCTTGGAGGAGCGGCCGGATAGCAGGAGGCGTGGCCGCCCTGTCAAATCTGACAGGGCGGCCACGCCTCGCTAACATCAGCTGATAAGACACGTCACTCGTAACATCAGTGACTCTTCTGAAGAAGACGGGAGTATTCCGTCGAAACATGTCAAGGTAGGATAAAAACCTTTTCTGTCAGAAAATAAGAACGTCAAGGCTAATTAGTTACTACAGACAGTATGAACCTTTTTTTTTTTTTTTTATTACGCGAAAAAACTTTGGACAATCTTGTGTCAGAGAGTTCCGCTACCTCGAACACCTGTTTTTTTTAAAGCGGGCGGCGCCAGAAGAACCATCTCCGCTTCAATCTGCGCTGCGAGATGAAAATGTTACACCTGCCAGCCTTAATATAAAGAATCCCATTCGAACTAAGAATGCAGATCGAATGATGAAAAAAAATCTTGGATGATTTTGGTCAAGGAAAGAATACGAGTAACAGCAAACAACAAAGAATTTGGAATCTGAATTAAAACACAAAATGGAGGAGTTTAAACACGGTACTCCTTAGTAAGGAAATAGAACAAATGGTAGACAAAAACTTACATAAACAATACGAAAAACGAGTTCTCAAAAACGAAAAGAAAGGCACATAAGGAAACTCAACAAATTAATCGCAAATAAGCATACAGAAAGAAACCAACACCCTATTAATGAAAAATGGATATGCAATATGTCTAAACACCGACTAACGGATGCAGAACGTAGTGTGTTATCCCGAGGGCTAAATTTTGCGGTAACACCTAAACACATCCCCCTCGAAGAGTTTATCCTCATAACAGAATTGGCATGCGAAAAAATACCAGACCCCGGTCAAAAAGCAGCTCTACGGACTGACATAGCAGGTATCCTCAAATCAACTAAACTCCCACCGAGTAACATTACAAAATCAGAAGCACAAGCCATTAACACTCTGTCTAAAAACAAAGATATCACTATTCTCCCAGCAGACAAAGGTAGAACCACGGTCATTCTGGACACAGAAAATTACGAAAAACAAATGATGAAAATGCTGGAAGATACAGACACATACGAAGTGTTAAAAAAGGATCCAACGGAGGAGAAGAAAAATAGACTCAGGACCATCATGAAACGACGATTACTAAGCGAAAACAAAATAGACAAACAAACGTACAATCATTTCATACCCACAGCAAGTGTAACCCCCGAATATACGGCACACCAAAGATCCACAAGCAGGGAGCTCCGTTGCGACCCATAGTAGACAGCATAGGATCAGTAACATACAACCTGTCCAAATCTCTCGCGAAATCTTACAACCCCTTCTGGGACAAACAAACAAGCACTGCAAGAACTCAAAACAGTTAGCCCAAGAACTCAAGAACACCAAAGTAGAGGCAGATGAAATTTTCATATCGCACGGCGTGGTTTCTTTATTTACTCGACGCCTGTAGACGCCACTTTAAACATATAGTGGAAAACAGATTGGAAGCTGACAGATCACTGAAAAAAGCGCACAAATCTCTCAGTTCACAACATATCAGAGCTGCTAAGGTTAAATTAAGCCACATCCACTTATTTCAAATTCCGCAATATAATATTTAGGCAAAAAGAAGGATTCCCCATGGGTGACCCACTGTCTGCCATCATGTGTGGTTTTTTCATGGAGGACCTAGAAACGAGGGCCATAGCATCGGCACCCGAAAGTAATCGTCCCACGCTCTGGAAAAAGATCGTGGGCGACATCTTAGAAAAAAATAAAATCAGGACATACGCAACAACTTACAGATCATTTAAACAGTATGGACCGCACTGGGAAAATACAATTCACGCATGAAGAAGAGACAGATAAAACCATAGCGTTTCTGGACATAAATATACATCACACTAATGAAGGAGACATTAAAATTAAAATATACAGAAAGCCCACCCACACTGATCAATACCTGCTTTGGTCATCTGAACACCCCATAAATCACAAACTTTCCGTGGTAAGAACCCTGTTTGATCGTGCATCCATCATCACAGAAGACACAGACAAGAAAAAGGAAGAAGAACATATAACTAACGCACTAAAGAAAATGCCAGTACCCACTATGGGCCATAAACACAGGAAAACTACAGGTACAGCAGAAGCGAAATACCGGCACATTCAGAAAAAAACGAAAAAATGAAACCGAAACAAAAGGAGTCGCACGTTACCATACATAAGGTGTCACAGAGCGGATTCAACGGGCCATGAGAAAATTCCACATCAACACCCGGTAAAACCATACATAAAATTACGACAACTACTGGTACACCGAAAGACCAAATTGACAACTGTAACAAATGTGGCGTCATATATGAAATCCCTTGCCGGTCTAGCCATAAAACATACATTGGGGAAACAGGTAGACCTTTTCACACACGCAAAAAAAGAACACCAAAAAGAATGCGAAAAGAGACAACAGTAAGACAGACACGCTCAGTTAAAGAACAAGCACTACAGGTAAACCTTAAATCAGCAATCACAGACCACTGCAAGAGGGAAAATCATATTATGGACTGGGACAAGGCCAAAATTATCCGCACTCAGAACAACCGACATGAACGCTGGATCATGGCGGCAATTGAAATCAGGAAGCGCGCCCACAGGACTATGAACCGGGACGAGGGGGCATACATGCTTTCCCACACCTGGAGTGCCATCTTGGAGGAGCGGCGGATAGCAGGGGCGTGGCCGCCCTGTCAAATCTGACAGGGCGGCCACGCCTCCAACATCGGCTGATAAGACACGTCACTCGTAACATCAGTGACTCTTCTGAAGAAGACGGGAGTATTCCGTCGAAACATGTCAAGGTAGGATAAAAACCTTTTCTGTCAGAAAATAAGAACGTCAAGGCTAATTAGTTACTACAGACAGTATGAACCTTTTTGGACTATTGCCAATTTTCTCCTGGGTAGGTAAGATTCAGCTAAGTTTGGCTAACTTAATTCTATTTAATGTAGGCACGGACATTTCAAATATTCTCTACAGTCGAATAACGTTATGTATGTTCGTTCATGGTACGTTAGTGCGTATGCAGGTGGGTCATCGAATTGACTAGGTAACAAATTGTTTGAGAAATAAAAACCGCGACTCGTCATTGCTGACATTAGCAATGCATTATTGGAGTCCGTTTCTCCAGCATTATGCTGAGACGCTGTGGAAACCGTTCCAACATTAGCACAGTAATTATGGCAATATGAAATGTAATTGAGACAGTACATCCGTCAAATGAGTCCTCATTCATTCTTTATGCATATTATAGTGTGGACTTTACTGGGCTATCCACACAGAAGAGTGACGAGCAAGTTGACCAATATGACCATTGCTAAAGTTAGTCATTAGTCTCGATCTTTTCTGAACTGAACACAACCCTGTGAGAGCAAATCATTAGTGATATTGAAACGTAGCCATAGTAGCTCCGTGTAGTAGCCGTTCTTGCTGGATCCGGCAACCTAGGTGGCAACCTCTCGTCTGAGGGAGAGGAGGAGGGGATACTGCGCTCTGCACTATTTTGAATGTGATTGCACAACCAGTTATGGCCACAAACTTACATATTGCTCCTTTAATTGGTGCACCAAGTTGAATAAAAAGTGTGAGGTGCACACTTTTACGATCCCTATTAGACATGTGCAGTGCAGTGAATGTCGCTAAATGCTTTTTGAGAAGTGGGCATACAACATCCCGCATTAGGCGGGGCAGACATGCAAAAGGATAGACGGACAGACACCAAGGGTGACCTCCAGCCAAATGAATTGCCTCAACATTAAAACACAATTCAAACTCAATTAGGAATGAAAGGACTATTTTCATTCATTCATAATTCAAAATTAAGAGGGAATGTTGACCAAATCCAGGTCTGATTTTATTTGGTAATGGACCATCCACATACCTATCCATTAACTAACTGGCTTAATTCTGGTCAGGGTTGGGGGAGGGGAGCTGGAGTCTATCCCAGAATGCAATGGGGCTAGCAACAGTAATGCCTTCAGGACAGTGCAATACTACCTCAGGCTCTTCAGAGCCAAGCACACAGAGTCCACACAACATCTTGAGTCATTTACTTTGCTCTGCGGCACCATTTAGGTCTCTGTAAACCTCCTCAAATTATAATGCGTTACTCCTGATCCCTACAGCTCCCACAGCCCGCCGCCAGTTCCTAAATGTCTGCCTTGTGGAGCCTCGGCTTTGCCAAGGATGAGCAAGAGAATGAGCATTTGATAGATGCTCCACTTGATGCGCAGCTGGGGAAGTATCAGTGCGCCAGCAGAAATCGTGACTTACGGAGCACAGTTCATGAAACGTCTTCAGCAGATACTGGCCGGCAGCTACCAGTGCGAGAGAGGAGTGAGTCAGAGAGACAGCACTACAACAGAGAGTTACACGGAGCAGAAAAAAAGGAACAGAGAGTCTGAGGCGTGAAACTACGCAGCCCACAGGAACACTGCCCGCTAATGGAATCTCTGACAGGAAACAGCCAGTAAAGCAAGTGGGAGAATTTAGCAGTTATTTTCCTGAACTCCAACAGGCGAAGGATTCGACGCAAAGCTATTCCCACCGCTCGAATCACTGTCACAGTTACAGAGTCACTAAATTACCTTAAATATACGCGGGGAGGCGTCTGTTACTTTTAACTCATACTTTCTGCCTTCCGAAAGCCGCAAGAAGAAAGGGAAAAAGCGACATTAGAAGTGCACAGCGGTGTTAAACGTAGTGATGGAGGTGGCAGTCGCCGTCAGCAGGGGAGAGTGAATTAAGCGACAGAGCAGAAGGGAGGGGACTGCGTACAACAGGAAGAGAAGGGCTTTGTTCTGTAACTTTCACTCGTTCAGAAAGATAAAAACCCTTTTCTCTGAGCCTCCAACTGGAGCAGTGGTGCAGTCAGGTTCCAGTCTGATGGGCTGGCGTTTGATTGGGAGGTGATGTGGCACTGGGAGAGCCCGTGGAGCGATTGGAACCAGAGCCTCCAGTTACGGCAGAACAAAGCAAAACTTCATCAAAAACCGACGACTCCTTTTAACCTGGCCGCCAGTCTCCACACAAAGGAAGAGTCGAGCCGCTACCACAGAATAAGAACTGAAGCTTTACTCATGCATAAACATGAGCGGTTATTACAAATCTTTTGTTTTCCCACACCCAACAGGAACTTATTAAACAGCTTAAATATGGCCTATTCGCTACATTTCCTCTGTTTGAATAAAAAGCCAATTTTGATAAGCAGTAATTGCGCAAATGACAAAAACGTATTTGGAGAAAGCTGTCAGCGCTCAGCCAAATTGTTTAAGAGAACAAAAGAAGACGAACAAAACCGATGACAGCAGTGACAATGAGGCAGACGTTATCTCCGGTGTAGACAGGGCTACAAGACTGACCCTGTACCTCTCTCCATCTCCCCTGTACCCCCCTGTCTCCCTTATACTCCTGCCGAGATACAATTCACACAATTCCAGGTGTCCTTCGCATGACCCCGGGTAGCCCCAGTACATTCAAAACTGACTCCCTCTACATTCAAGTCCTATTGTAACTCCAACCTCATTAGGTGAAGTTGATATACATATGCAGCTGGGATCAACGTGTGTTCTTTATGAAGCAAATTGCTTCCCCGTGTCCTGAATTGTTAAACTACGACTCTATTTGGACACGTGTTAAACGTTTTACCTATAAATATGGAGCAGGTTATGTCACTGCAACTCGATACATTTCATGGACAACACCGATTAGGGGCCATTCACCGCAAACCCGCTTAATCGGTGTGGGGTGCCCTTTGTGTCAATATTTGCAATGAGCAGAGGCGCTTTCACCGCTGCTTTGAAGCGCGGGGTGCCTCGCGTTTATGCGCCACAAGCATCTTGCTGTTTTTCGTTGCACTTCTGGTGGAAAACATTCCTACTTTGAGTCACGTCATTATCAGTTTTTTCCCCAGTCGTCCGATAGCTTGAAAGTCTGGGAGAAGTTTTATTTTATGTCAGACGCCATTGTCAACAAAGATGGCGGAGAAATCGGTTGTCACTGTGAGCACCATATTGGCACTTCAACGAACGATTTCGCAAGAGCTGTGCAATTGTTGCACCAATTTTATTTCTCGCTTTTCATCGGAGCAAAAAAAAAAAAAAAAATCTCAAAATCTTGGCAGAGTGAGTGACAGGAACATTACTTAGCGATTGCAGGAAAGACGCATCCAGTGCTTTTTACAATGTAGGCTTCCAAAAAAAAAAAAAAAAAAAAAAAAAAAAGGACAGACGCGTCTGGCGTTTCCATGCCAATAAAGCGCGTTTGGTGTGATCGGCCCTGGAGTCTCCAGTGCTCTGAAAGAGGAGAGGAACGGAGATGGGCGAGAGCTACATCAGCAGCCGTCACTCGGAAAACTCGTCCGCAATTCTAGGTTTGAACAGGGATAGTGACTTTCATAGTCAAATCAGGTGCACGTTCCGGAATTTTCCCCTCATTTTGCCTTTACTGACACTTACAAAGAACCAACCTACGTTCATATCTGTACAACAACCAGCCACAAATCCAGTAGCTCATTCCAATCAAGAAATAATGTCTTCTAACAGACCAAACATTCTTACAATCATAAAAAAGTCACAAAAAATGAAAGCCATCTTTCTGCCGTCAGCGTCAGTGGTCCTTCTGGTAGTGTCCATTTTAACACGTATTTAACAGCGCTCTGATCAGTGCAGGGCTGACATCCTCTTTCAATGGGTCAGAAAAGAATGAGTGTGGGATGGAGAGCGAGAAAGAGAGGGAGAGAGACTGACAGAGCTCTTCTGGGGCCGGGTGATATTCTGCACTTCTGTGGTGTCATTCACTGTTTTTTTCTTCCTCTTCACGGGCCTCGGCTGCTGGCGGTTCTGCATGGCTGCGTCCCGCTGCATTTTTTATGTGCCGGCCAGCTGATCCCTGGGAGTCCATCACGCTGGCGGAGATGAAAGAGGCGAGCACGGAGGTGACCCACCTGGCCTTTACTCACAGAGGTCCAGTCAATGCAGGCCAGCGGAGGTCTCAAAGCCAGTGAGAAAAACACTCTGCAGCCACGTCAAACTGCATCACTTCAATATTCACACTTCTCAAACCATCTTCTCTTAGCCATTGGCCAGGTAACCCATAATGCATTTCTATTCATATAGAAGTAATTACCTGTTAAGGGACCAGGTAACTCTGAGATTACCCAAAAAGAGGCCAGATGACATCTCTATGTGAGATTACCCCATAAGGGACCAGGTAACATCTCTGAGAGATCACCCAAAAAGAGGCCAGATAACATCTCTATGTGAGATTACCCCATAAGGGACCAGGTAACATCTGTATTTGAGATTACCCTAAAAGGGACCAGAAACATTTCTATGAGAGATTACCCAAAAAGGGGCCAGATAACACCTCTATGTGAGATTACCTCATAAGGGACCAGACAATGTCTCTTTTTCAGATTACCCTAACAGGGACCAGATAACATCTCTATGTGAGATTACCCCATAAGGGACCAGGTAACATCTGAGAGATCACCCAAAAAGAGGCCAGATAACATCTCTATGTGAGATTACCCCATAAGGGACCAGGTAAAATCTGAGAGATTACCCAATAAGAGGCCAGATGACATCTCTATGTGAGATTACCCCATAACGGACCAGGTAACATCTGTATTTGAGATTACCCCAAAAGGGACCAGAAACATCTCTACGTGAGATTACCCCACAAGGGACAAGGTAACATCTTTATTTGAGATTACCCCAAAAGGGACCAGGTAACATCTCTATGAGAGATTACCCAAAAAGGGGCCAGATAACATCTCTACGTGAGATTACCTCATAAGGGACCAGAAAACATCTCTTTTTCAGATTATCCTAACAGGGACCAGATAACATCTCTACGTGAGATTATCCTACAAGCAACTAGATAACATCTCTGTGAGAGGTTACCCCATAAAGGACCAGATAACATCGCAATGAGAGATTACCCAACAAGAACCTGTTACATGTCAGGGACTTGGTCACTTACATTGAGTGGTGATGGCAAATACAAATTAAAAGGCCACTCGGTAATGCAAGAAAATCTTGTTAAAGGTCATACTTCAAAAGCACTTTAATAAAACAACATTACTGATAACTTTAATTTCATACTGAAGAGACAATCTTGCAGGTGTTTTTAACAGCTATTTTAGGGAAATTAATTATCAAAAAATAGGGAAATAACCCCTGGAAACAAAGTAAATGACATGAACAGTGGTGTATTAATTAAAAATGACCAAAATAAGAATAAATGACTGCATGGACAGACCAAGAAGTAATCCACCATCAAAGTTTAAAGGTTACAGGAATTTTCCAGGTGAATAACTCACCAATATCACAAAGACACCAGCACAAAGCCACATCCGAAGAGCCCAAAATTAAACCTGACAGTCCAGATTTGCTGAGTTTTCACACACACAATATGGACAAGAAGAATAACAGACAGGGACCCTGAGAACATGACCCTTTTGAACAACTCTTCACACACGCGACACCCCTTTTCAGTGTGTACCGCACACACAATAAACTGCCTCAGCCGTCACCTCCATCAGGCCAGGGTGGAGTAAACACCGCCAGAGACCAGCTGAGGCTGGAATTTAAGACCTTTCATTCCATTCCAGTCCACTGGAAGGGGGCGACTTCAGAGAGAAGCAACCCTCTTTACCGTGAAGGGATCTCATGCTTTATAATTAACGAAGCCACAGCATCAAATGAACAGCTCTACAGTCAGCACGCCAACAGAGAACATACTCATGTCTGTTAAAGACCATCAAGGGTATAACTGTCATCAAGAATGTCACACTGTGGGAGTCAAATTCACTAAGAGAGACTGAGAGAGATGGGAAGAGAGATACAGAGGGAGACAGAGAGAGAGGGAGAGACCAAGAAGGAGAGAAAGAAAGAGGGAGAGAGAGTGGGGAAGAGAGAGATGGAGAGGGGAGAGAGAGAGAGAGAGAGAGAAAGAAAGAGAGAGACTGAAATAGCAGCACTATCGATCAGCTCGAGCCCCATCAGACCCTGAAGATAATGCAGGTTTACGCAAGAGCCAGCGAGCTGAAGCCGGTGATGTAACGCACTCCAGGCAGGCAACTCACAGCGCGGAGTGTGCGTGTGAAGCATGTGTGGAGCGTGTGTGTACATTAAGAGTGGAATGTGTTTGTGAAGCATGCGTGCGTAGCGTGTGTGTGTGTAGCGTGTATGTGGAGCGCTTGTGTGGAGTGTGTGTGTGTGTGTGTGTGTGAAGCGTGTGTGTGTGTGTGAAGCGTGTGTGTGCATTAGGTGTGGAGTGTGGAGCCTGTGCATGTGCGTGTGTGCGTGCATTAGGTGGAGTGTGGAGCATGCGTGCAGGCATGTGTGTATGAAGTGAGTGTGTGCATTAGGTGTGGAGTGAGGAGCCTGAGCGTATGCATGTGTGTGCATGTACGGAGTTTGTGCGTGCATTAGGTGCAGAGTGTGGAGTGTGCGTGCAGGCATGCGTGTGTGAAGCGAGTGTGTGCATTAGGTGTGGAGTGTGCAGCCTGACTACGCGTGTGTGTGCGTGTGTGAAGTGTGTGTGTGTGCATTAGGTGCATTGGCAGTGTGTGGGAGTTGGGGGGGGGGTCACAGCAGAACCCTCCCTTGGCTGCGGCTCGCGTGAGAGTCACTGACTCGGTCCCAAGGAGCAGCCAGTCAGTGGGAGGGGAAACGAAGCCCCGCCCTGCAACGTCTGCCCCTCCCACTATCTCCTCTGGCCTGGGGAGCAACATCCAGAGGGAGGAGAGATGGACATCAGGTGCGATCGGTAACAGGCCAAGCCAAACACACACCAGCAGCCTGCATGCTGAGCCACCTACTCAGTGTCGATGTGCGCACTCTGAAGGGCGCTGTATATGACCGTCCTCATCACTGCCGACAAGAAAACCGCAAAACTGAGGCCCAGCGCTCGCCTTGCAAATCCCTGACATTCAAATTCCAACACTGGTGCACACTGTGATTCAGTGTTGGAAAATAGCCATACCACTTCAGTAACCTCTGTTCCCCAGTGGAGCAAATGAACGCGTTTTATCGAGAGACAGTAGTGCCCTCTACTGGAAAATATTACAAGCATGAGGAGATCAATCTACCGTACTAGTCGCTTGGCTGAAAAACATTGGCCTCGTGGATTTTAACCGGAAAATTCACTCAATAAGATAGTTTGCCATAAAACTCTTATTCCATCTGAAATATCACAATCTTAGACTGACACACTCTGCATCAGTAACACGCACAACTTACAACCTCAAGCCCAGGCTGAACCACACCTTATAAAACAGCCAAATCTTCCAGCCAACCCCCCCCCCCAGTGATAATGATACCAATTGCCATCTGCATTTGGACTCCTTTTAATAGTATTTTTCGAAAGGAACAAGAGACCATCTTGTGATCACACCAACTGCTGTTCGTACCCCCCTACATCTGGCACTCATGCTCAGACCAAACCCACCTGTCAACTCTACCTTCATCTCAGTCTCAGCTACACACCTGTGAAGTTTGGTGACTGCATCTTGCCCGGGTGCAAAAACCATCGCAATGGCAAATTCTGACAGACAGAGAGACACATGCTTAGCCGAGAAACTACTCAAGGACACTTCTGTGGAAGTCCCCACGAAGGTGTCCCCAGGACGACATTGTACCAAACAGACAGACGCACGCAAGTTGAAAACAACACCAGTCTACGCCATCACGGCTGGAAACGAGAGCAGCCTAAAGCCCAGAGACTGGCACGTTAGACCGAGTCTCAGAAGCCCTGCGGTTCAGGATCTACTGCAGCTGCAATGCTTGAGCTGTGATTGGGCCCTTCAGCTAGGCCCTTAATCCCACATTACTCCAGGGGACACCGGCCCCTGCTAAGCAGAGTCAACTGCAAGTCGGTACGGATGAAAGTGACAGCTAAATAACTCTAATGCAATACCTGCCAACCCTAGATAGGGCGTACGGATCCTGGAGCCATTTCAGAGCCGAGAGTGATTATCCACAGAGAGGACTAACATCACAGGTGTTGGGTGAATGTAAAATAACCTGTTACATCCCAGTTCTGGCAGGTGTCAACGTGGCTTCCACCATTATATTTCTGCTCAATCATTCATCATTCTGTTCCTTTGTTTTCAGATACAGTTATAGACCATCTCAGATTGCGTCACCAAAACAAGCTGATGACCGGTCCTTTAAATCGACATTTTTCCCCACATCATATTTTGAAAACAATGTATTGCTCTCAAAATTCAGCACTGCCCAGCCAATCTCTGAAGAGAGCATATTTTTAAACTCAAGAACATGCCGGAACTCTCACACTACACCCCGCACTACACCCACACACCACACTCTGCAACCCCAGGTGTCACCATGACACAGTAAAAGGTTGATTGTGTTTTCGGAGTGCGATCTGAAAAATGTACTCACATGAATATGCCCTGGTTGCCAGGGATACTGGAAGCCCAGGGCAACCGCAGCGCAGCCTCATCTGGACGCGAGGAGAGGAACTCGGGACGGCGTGATTAAGCGTCCGCGTTGAGTGGAACAGAGCCCTATTCCGGCAGCTCTTCATTGTGCTCAAGTAGGGTGCGATTAGCGGTGGGCGTACGCAGCGAAACCAATTACAAAGCTCGCCGGAGGGCGCGGGCCTTGCTTGGTGGCGAAAGAGGTGCTCGGTCACGGCCTGTTTACTGTGACAGGCCGAGGCCGCCTGTGCAGACTGCAAACGCTCCGACGGCCTTCCTCTCGTCAGGAAATGAGGCCTGAAATCTCGCGCTTACAAAGGCTGCCGACCTCACAGGGGCCTGAATTTCACAAATCCACTCAGCCAATAAATAAGGACATGCGCCGCATACTAAACTGAGAATGGATCACTTAAAAGTCTTAGCCATCCCGCAGATGCTTAAGAACACTGATAAATATGAGGATGTCTCCTATGTAGCAACAAAACCAGCACATTCATATGTTCCCGAATACTTCAAAAAAATTTTGTCCAAATGTTTTCCCACTCTACGTATCTCATGAAGCCAGAGATAGTGACGAGCACAAACACAAACAAATAAAATGGCGGCAGAATCAGTTGCGCTGACATCAAGGCCTCGGAGACCTCATAGCCAAAATGCCACAAACAACACTCCACCCTTCCCGCTAATCTCTGTCAGAGGCATAAATATTATTATCCCCTGCCACAAAGTGCGACGGGGGATATTGGATTGGGGGCTGTCCATCCATCTGTGCATCCGTCCATCTGTACCACAATGGGGACAAGATTTCTCTGAAACTATTATACCCAGATGTGTGAAATCTTGTGTGCTTAACAAGCTACTCATGATCTACATTGAGCTAGAAAATGGACGTCGAAGCATATTTTTTTACCAAGTTATGGCCCTTGATCGTGGCGGGGGATAGTGATGACACTGTCGTCTTGTTTAACCATTTTCCATTTAATGCAAGACAAACAAAGATTAAATGAGAGGATGATTTTGAATGGCGGGTAGGATAGAGGGAGAACAGCATCCAGAATGAGTGTAACATGAGGACGCAGGTCTCCCACGAGCCTCTTCAATTTGCACTTCGGGAGAGATGACCCAGCAAAGGTCAGGTCAGAGAGGCCAAGATGGCCGCTTTGCATTCTCTGAGGCGTTTAAAAAAAAAAAATCAGGTATCGTTGAGAACACGAGCCTGAGAATAAATATTCAGAACACGTGGGCTGTGGGGTTATCATAAGGTACTGAAGCTTAGAAAATGATTTTCAGCAAAACAATCACTCCTTTCAGAGAGCATGCAAATCTACCGCTGCCTACTTCGTACAAGTGACCAGAAAACTAAATTCGGTTGCGACTTCTCTTCAAAAGCCGACCAACAGAGGATGTTGTGGCGCGAAGGAAGTATGTTTGGTCAATTTGACAGCATTCAACAGAAATCACGGTAAAGAAAGAGAGATGGACAGCCACAAGCAGGAAACCCCACCACTGCGACCATGTTTAACTAGCCTGACCTAAAATCCCTGCTGCGTACCTGCGAGGACTCTGTTGACAGACGTGTGTGTGGCCAGACCAGGTTGGCCCCTCTCGTGGAAAATTCCAGCATACGGTAGGTATTCAGGTAACAGGAATCGCCTTTCAGAGAAACAGGAGGGAAAGAACACAGTCACAGAGGGGCATTGACTACTACACACACCACCGAACAAGCACATCCATGATGGGCTGTCCACAGCACACACGCTCCAGTGCTTGACATATTCTGCGAGTACAAAATTCACTCATGATGATATTAACGCTGCTTCAGATTTCCTACAACTAAAATCTGGACTATCACAACAGAAGAGGAGTGAGAGAGAAAAATGTGTGAATAGGCTGACATGAAAAATGGGTTTTCAGAAAAATTATAGCAAAAATTCACACCAACATATTACATTGAAATGACAATCTCCTGATAATGCCATTGTAAGATGATAAACGACTGCAGTAGAGTCGTAGCAAGAGTCGCTCATGGTAAGATGACGAAGGGGAGCTCAGTACATGAATTTGTGCTTTAATGAGTCTCCGGAGCCTAAAGTTTGAGAGTTAGGATGAATATACTCGTGACACTGAGCATGGCTTTTCTTTTACACGTGACACACACAGGGCAATCGCACTGCACAAGGCCCTGCGTATCACACACACACACACACACACACACACACACACACACACTCAGTCACACTCACCGGGGAACGAAGCGGCCCAGGGAGGGGGCGGACATGCGAGCATTGCGTGGAGTTCGATGCCTCGACCGGTCCCCGTTATCCCTGTCGATGACGCACACACACACACAGAAATAGAGAAACAGTCAGCTGATCAGATTTAAATGTGGTAAAACTGTCAGTGAGAGAGGCAATGTGACGCTTCAACTGGTCAGCCGAGTACCGCTCACAGAAATACATCATCTGGTCCAACTATGACTTGGTGTCGGCCCATGTCCACACATGCAGGGTACACAAGCTGATAATCAGGGCTGATCAGCATGCTAAAATGCTAATATTATGCAGTACATACAACCCCCCTTCAACCTGGGCCCAGGTAATGCATGGTGAGGGGGCAAACTGCAGAGGCTCCTGTTTTATGTCTTTCTTAATACAGGCAAAGTCTGTCACGAGTCAAGTGGCTCATCAGGGTTGTGTTTAACCCCAGCTTCAGTCGCATGGGGCAACGAGGAGTATTGCTGCTCCCCCTGGATGGGATGCCAGTCCATCACAGGTTACCCCCCAGCTCTTAGTCAGGTTTCCCCGACGATTTGCTGGTACCCAATTATACACCTGGTTGGAGTGGAGCACTGTGGGAGTAAAGTGTTCTTCTCCAAGAACACACCGCGAAAGCCATGGCAAGGACTTCAACTCATCCCCTTTCTATCCCAAGTCAAGCACACTTAAACACCGCCCCACTCCATCGTCCTTGATGAATATTGCAAAGCTTTTTCCTTTACTAAACTCTCAAATTTAGAGGGTGGGCCGCAGCTGGTTACAGCCGGTGAGCGGAATTTAGAAAATTTACAGAGGAAGACTACTCAGTCAGCAGGCTGCAGGTGTCTGGTCCACCAAAAGAGGTCGCTCTAGAGCAAAGAAGTTTGGATTCTGGCTGGTGAAACAGTCCCTGTGCACAGTAGCCTGAAGCCCAACTGGACTGAGCAAGCACTGGCACAAGACCAAATGAATCCTAGATCCTCTCAGGATATAACAGATTTTATTTTTCCCTTGCTTTTTTGTCCAACAGAGGGCGCCAACAAGAGTACAAAGCATAGCGATATATAATAGAACCAGAGAGAACGAGGAAGTACCTTTGCTTCAGCCGGTTAGCATGTTCGCTTCCTGCTTCCGCGTTTCCCAAGGATGCAATTTTGTGGCCAAAGACGCTGAAGCTCCATAGACACCAATTGAAAAGTGCACACTTTTTTCTTGCCAAATAAAGCGAAAACAAAAGCAAATGTATTCGGTTATCCTTCATTATTTTGCTCTTTGTCTGACGCAACTGTTTGATGTTTTGATTCAAGAGGGCCTGTAAAATAAGAACTGCTACTTAGAGCTTGATGACAGCTCGTGCACGAGTTTGGTTGTCCAGCTGTTGCTCTGACTGCAGCAGTTCAGCCAATGAGTGTATAGTGCGTGCGCGTTCCGGATTAACAGCGCTGCTCGTCATTTCCCCTCGAACACATTCGCCAATCCACACAGACGACACATTTTCTTGGCCATTTGTGCTGTGTAATCAGATTGGCAATGTTATGAAATGGTGCCGGAAATAAGCACCCATGGAACGCCATTTTTACACATGGCGTCGGTCAATTCCGTACTTTCTGGGCTGAAGTAGCTAGCCTTGAATCTCCCATTGAAAGTAATAGGGGTAGCACTTCCTCGCTCTCTCCAGTTCTATTATATTATCTCCATGGTACAAAGGGCATGATGATTGAGGGTCTCCAGGAAAACAGATTCATTAATCAGTATTAGGTGAAAATGAAGGGGAGGGAGGGCCATTATAATTTTTACAACTTGTGCACTAATGAGGTCTCAAAACAATGTGAAAAAGATATTTCCAACAAATCAAACCCATTTCCATTTTACCATTTTGTGACAGCTGTCGCATGAAATGCGTTTAAGTCCGAACCTCCTGTTAAAACTTGGTTTCAACAAGGTAAATACTCACAGCGTTTACAAACAGCTTCAGTTATTCAGCAGAAAATCTATGAGAATCGGGTTAAGACTACAAGAGTGCAAACATGGGTTACCAAGCCAGGCTTAAATACTACAATCACATATGTGCATTAGCATTAGCATTCAGAGGAGCTTCTGACATCACCTTCACAGCCTGCTAACAGCCAAAAAGAAGCAAATATCAACATTTGATGTGCCGCTAAATGCAATACCAATTACTTCCACTAGATTATGCGACTGTATGCGGCATGCATCATATGATAAACACGATTTGGCGAACTAGGAAAACTGGAAGTAATTAGGGATAGAAACTAAAAAAATTAAAAATAAAATCAAGCTTAATCATCGAGGCAACCTGAGTAAACATCATTGCGACATTGTGAAAATTAGCTTGGTTTAAAAAACGGACGATGTCCTCCTCTTGTCCCACCCTCTTCACTGAGAGCGAGAAGCAGCTTTAACGTTTACTGTTTCCCACGCAGGGGAAGGGTCACATGATGTAGCCCCATTATCCCGAGGCAGTGTGACCCAACATGCTCGTGCTATCACACCCTCTTAGCCCTCCACCAATGAGAGAGGTTCTTCACCCACACATGTGTGTGTCACAAGGCACCTGCGCGAGGGCATGTTAAAGAGGACAGCTCTCTGTCTAAAGAGGTTGGGTCAACTTTAGTGCCAACACTGCCACCCTCAACCAGGCCTCTGGTGAATACGCAAGGTAACTGAATAAGCAACTGAGCATTTTTTGGGTTTGTTGAGGGGGAAGAGTTTGATGGAGAGAAAAGGAGTCAGGTTTGACCAGGGAGGACACTCACTCGTACTCCTCGAAGTCCACTTCGTTGTTCTCCATGGAGGGGGGCGCGTTCCCCCCGGTGCTGTCCGAGGAGGCGGTGAGGGGCCGCAGACGGTTCTGCTGGTACCGCAGGGAGCGCTGGCGGATGCTATCCCGCCGGGATAGGTACTGGATCATTCTCTGGGCGTAATACGCAGCAGGGGACAACCTGAGAGGGATCGCGGGAAAGCTGTTAATGCAAACAAGGCCACCAGAATCAAGCACCTGGCTCTAACTGGACAATAACATCCACTATAAGTGCTTAAGGGTCACAATCAGGACATGGCCTTGGTTTTTACCCATTGTTAACGTAGTTTTCACCTGCTACCTGTAACATCGTTGGATGCACGTAATTATAGGACAGAAATTTCCACAGATGGTTGAAACAAGGCATCAGCCACAGGCAATACATCCAACTTAGTGCAAACAAAACAAAACCAACAGAAAAAGGTTAAATCCAGTCCGCCCTTGCATGTGCTGTGTTTACATTTGCTCCAGCTCGCGGGTTGACTTCGTCCCGCGACTCGCAGGACTGGCCCGGACGTTTGGCTACTTTATCTGCACTACGGATGGGTAACTCCAGACTGCAAGCTTCTGTAGTCTCCTTTCAACACCAGGCAATTAATTGTGAGAGACCAAGGGGTGGGGACTCATTACCTAATGAGCGAGTCCGCACCTCGTTCTCATGTCATTAATCCCTCGCTGACGGGAAGGGGATCACAAAAGCCCACAGATACTCAGGAGCAGTCCATTCCTGATCTACATGTGTAAAGCGACTCGCATGAAAGACACCTGATCAGACAGAGGAATACGATTCTGCCGTGAATGCAGCCAAATAACATAATCAAAATAAACAGCAGAAATGAAACCAATGACTCAGAGGATACTACCGTATCATAATGAAAGCACTGAAGGTGCTGATGCCTTGGTGCTTACAGCAGTGACAAGTATATCCCTTAATGAAGCTATAAAATTGGGTGTGGACATGTCAGAGTGCCCTAGCTGTGCATCTATGCTTGACATACTCAAGTATTTACCCACCAGTGGTAGTCAGATGAACATTAATGTACAGTTATGGAGGGAAACACCTTTCACACTATTCAGGGTCTATTTAACACTGACCAATAATTAGTGCAATTCAGACTTTGTGGGAACAACAATAGGTTTTTGGAGGGAAGCACCTTTCAGACTATGCAGGGACAGAGGTCGCGTTAACCGAATATTTTCCGTCATTGACAGATTTTTTTTTAACAATGACGGAACATTTTGAAGGCTGTCTGTCATTTTGACAGAATGTAATTCACACCCCCATCCAATTGGTGGTGGGTGTCATACTGTCTCGAGCATTGTCTTTGATCTGTATGATCCTGTATTCCTCACATTTTTGTAATATGATCCAGTGGCGGTTCGTCGGCCGTAACAAAGGGAGGCCAAAACCTCGCCCTTCAAAGCTGAATGACTTAAACCTTTCGCAGTTTACTTTTCTTGATCAGCAGTTGCTCATACGAATTGGTAGAAGGACAGTCAAATTTATTTTCGATAGCATTGTTATACATTGCACCACGAAATTATGAGGGGTTTTCTTTCACACATAAATTACGACGTAAACTACCATAGGCCTACGTCTTTATAAATTCCGCGCTGAAGTAGCTCGTGAAACGGCATAGATTCGCAAATTGATAAGTGAGGCTCATTAAGCAGTAAGCTGTGCAACATCGCATTCTTTACTTCTATATTAAGATTGTAGAAAACGGATTCTCGTGGCTGCTCGCGAAAGAAGCCTCGCAAACTAATTTATAGACGTATTGATAATTTGCGTCGTCATTTGCTATCGAAAATAAATTTCACTGTCCTTCTACCAATTCGTATGAGCAACTCCTGATCAAGAAAAGTAAACTGCGAAAGGTTTAAGTCATTAAGCTTTGAAGGGCGAGGTTTTGGCTTCCCTTTGTTACGGACTGACGAACCGCCACTGATATGATCATTTGTTCATCATTTGTAAAATATGCTGCTCTGCTGCCGGTAGACGATTGGTCATATGCTACAAACGCCGTCTCTGTTATGTGAACATGCAGATATCTAGGTGAGGAAAAAGCCCCGGTTGACATAACGAGTTGATAAGCAGCTTCGTAGCACTGCTTAGCGAGTCTGCGGTTGTTAGGCTTAGTGAAGCCCAGCAATAACTGAAAGCATTGTTCATTTGCACACTGTTACTGTGTGGGGGCAGAAATCATTTGTGATGTTTTATAAAGTTCATACAGCAGTAAGTTCGAGAATCCACGCAATGCTGTATTTGACACCGCGCGCAATGTGTGTCTGTGAAGAGCTTTTTCTTTGTTGAAGTCTTGATTGCTCGCAGCAGCCATCGTGGTAATCAAATAGTGCTATCACTCGAAAACAAAGCTCCATCTCAAAAATCTGGCAAATTTAAATCCAAGAGATCATGGCATTTAACCCACAGAGCCATATTCTTGGACTTGATTTTGACCGGCGCAGCAGCTATCCCGGTAACAGACAGAGTGACTGAATGAATGACACACAAACGAACTACCGTATGCCTCGCTTGTGCATGCGCACCGAGGCATCACTAAAAGCATAAAATGTATTCACAATGAAAACAAGTGTGCAAAAAATGTGATGTCACATGATCTGCTGGCCAGCAGCAAACGTGTAGCTTTTCTGATGGTGAGAGTAGCTGTCCTTAATGTTTCCACAACTAAAAATCTGCGAGACTGCCACACACACCACACCACCCCCCTTCCCCCAATGGCTGGGCTGAGCAGCAAAACTTTGAATGGGAAAACTTTGCCTTAAAAGTTAAATAAAAAAAGCCATGTCATTCAGTCTCACAGTGAACCAACCCCCGAGGGAGAAATGTGTTAACACGGTGTCAGACACCTGGAGAGGGGGAGAGAGAGAAGGGGGGGAGAGCAAGAGGGAAAGAGGGATGGAGAGAGAGAAGGGGAGAGGGGGTGAGGAAGAGAGAGGGGAGAGAGAAAGAGAAAGAGGGAGAGAGGGAGGGAGAGATGGGGTGACAGAGAGAGGGGGAGGGAGAGGGACAGAGGGTGGAGGAGAGACAGAGAGAGAGAGGGAGGGAGAGGGACAGAGGGTGGAGGAGAGACAGAGAGA
Source organism: Gymnothorax javanicus (assembly GCA_029692085.1). Classification (NCBI taxonomy): domain Eukaryota; kingdom Metazoa; phylum Chordata; class Actinopteri; order Anguilliformes; family Muraenidae; genus Gymnothorax; species Gymnothorax javanicus. The sequence continues at coordinate 29,115,865 of CM056209.1, read as the reverse complement.
GGGAGGGAAGGAGGGAGAGAGGGAGTGGTTGAACCAGGATCAAATAGGATCCTTCAAGATCCATCTCATCACAAAAAAGGTTACTAGTAATTTCAGATAAAAGCCGTCTTCATCGAGCCTGGTTAGAAGAGTTGACATTCTTTTACAGATATACAAACCCAGTTCTAATGGACCAAATGCAAAGCAAAGCTTTAAATCTCTGGCTCACCACTTCCATCCCAATGATTGATCATGTAACCCTCCCAAAGCTCCTGAACACACAGCTGAAGATAACTTTAGGCCTTTACAGTCCTGTATACTAGTTCCTCCCTGACCGCTTTCTTCAGTAACGACTCCTCGTCTGCATCCACAGATGGTTTCTCAGCCCAAATCAACGATGCACATTCAGCGACGCTCGACTACAGCCCCATCTCACCGCACGCCGAGCTCTCATAAACAGATTTAAAAATAACCGATGCGCAAACAGAGAAAGGACCAGTCAACTCAGCCAGAAAACACGGCCTCATTTCAGTTTGAAAAAGTTACATCGCCAGAGCAAGGTCTTTTCCATTCCTGAGCCTGCTAAATTTTGAAGCGCAGACAGAATTCGCATCAAGTATTAAATTCTCCTCGAAGGGAAAGAGAAGCATGCCACAACTAAGAGCAAATAAGGCCAAAAAACAGGTTTTTGAGACGACTAGTACTTAACTGAAAATGATCAGGCTAAAGGCATACATGAATGTTTTCCAGCATCATTATTATCAGAGATATAATGTTAAAAGCCCATCATCGACAGCTTGTTGCCTTACCTCTGACTCCATACAATTTAGTGAACCCAGTCATTCAGTACAGTGATCTACACCCAAGTCCAGAAGCTACAGTATACATCTCAATTAGGGAAAACATAATATATTACTCCAGGAGAAAGTCTGCACTTTCTACTATGGGTTTTGGCAAAGCTAATCACAAAGACAGAAGGTCTGAAGGCTCTCTAGAATCCAACCCCTGCCAACACATTTACAAGCACAATAAATCAGGAAAAATGTTAAACTAGTTCGGAGCGAAGCAGCTGAAGGCAGAATTGGCTACGGAGTGATTGTCAGGAGCGATGACAATGGTGCAGGTGCAGCAGAGGGTCATGTGAGGACATGAAAAGAAACGACCAGGAGTCGCCAAACTCCACAGCTGCCACAGCGAGCTGCAAATGCCGTTTTCACAAGTCCAGGGCAGGTGACGTGAAGACAATGACCGACAGCGACCGAAGTGATTCAATACCCATCATTTATCACTACTACACTGTACCTTGTGTGTGATGCTAGAAGTCAATGTTAGCTGACACCCTGCAATAGCAGTGTGGAATGATAAGACTCAACACCAGCCAATAAGCATTATTGGGCCTTTCGCGGATTGTTATAATGAATCAAGAAGTAAGCCAAATATAGAGAGGAATCCGTGGTAAGCTGATGTATTCAAACTCACTCCCTCATAAGACCTAGAGCAGAGACTAGGGGCTCTGTGAAAACTTTATTACCAGCTGCTACAGCATCAGGTGGCACGGTTTTCATCATATGAATCACCGTGTGCGCACGTGCTTCCGAGTGTGAGTGCGTGTGTGTGTGCATGTTTCTGCGTGTGTGTGCACGTTTCCATGTGTGTGTGCACACACGTGTTTCCATGTGTGTTTGTGTGTGTGTACACGTGTTTCCGTGTGTGTGTGTGTGTGTGTGTGCGCACACGTGTTTCCGTGTGTGTGTGTGTGTGTCTCTCACTGTAAGTGTCCTCAGATGAAATGTGGTCCTGGAGCAGGTAATACCACAGAGGCGGTTTTGAGTACTTTCCCCTTTGTCTGTCTGTCTGTCTGTGGACAGAGATAGACCCAGCAATAATGTCACAGCGATGCAAGATGAAGTCGCACAACTCTACAAGCGCGCAGCTGAGCTCAAAATGAAGGCGGAGTTTGAAGGTGGGTGTGGCCTGAGCCAGGGCACTGGAAGTAGGGGGGTAGGAGGAGCGCTTTGTGTGATGTCATCACAAGATGGTCTCGACTTCTTTTGCGTCAGTGTCCCCCATTCAATCTCACCTGATCCCTGACCACCTCATTCTGAAATGTGTTTGCTGGTGAGATAATTATTTGCAACTGAATGATTATTTAATCAGAGAGATATTTGCAAGACATTTCATCTTCTACCATAAATGCCAGCAGGTCAAAAATTGGATCATGGCACAAACCCAATGCCTGTGGAGGAAAATAAACTCTGGGCACATTTAAAATGGGCCAGAGCTGAATTAATAATTAATCGGCTGGCCTTTATCCATTCAGCTGAAGCTTATTAATGAAACTGCATGGTAGGACTTGGATTACTAATCATTAAACATCCCAAGCAGAAGCTCGGCTACAGGGCTCAATTTCAGGACTGAGTCCTCAATAATGAACCCTACTGATTTGTCTCATCAATAACCTGGCTTAAAGAGCATCATTAACTAGAAAGAATCCCTGTTCTGCGAGGGATTGCGATTTCCTTCAAAATCATCTGCTAGCATGCGTATTAGCATGGGTAATTGGTTGTTTTCTGCACACTACATTTGATGTTCAGTCTTCAACACATTACTTTGACTATTCCCATTTCTGATCAACAAATTACAATTATGGGAAAGTCTAACAAGAAACCAGGGGTTCAGGAACCTGGAACTCAACTGGTCTGCCCCCTGCCACATCCATTTGGGAGAGGAGTACAAGGCTGAAATGAAATGACTTGGTTTAAGTCCTTAAGTTGTCCTATGCAAAGTTTCATCAAATTTAATGGATATTTGTGACAGCTAGAGGTCATGGGTCTTTCATATAGGTGCATATGGATAGAAAAAAAATTCAATCATCACAAAACAACAATTTTTCTGCCAGTGGGCTAACACTGCAGGTTGATTCAGGGGTGTCATTTACTGGGACGCACAGAGAGAGATTTGCCGGGCACACAAACTCCATATTTAATCTGAGAGCCAAATTTCAGCAGAGGTCAAAACGGACCCGGGGCCGGTAAACAGGACTCGTCACTGTCTCAGGGAAACCTCAGGTAGCTCCGAGACGTCCAGACGCCCCAGTGAAGGCACATTGGCTTTCCTGTCTGCTGCTCCAGGTGTTTCAGGCGATAAGGAGCAGGGAGGCAGGACCTCACCGATCGCCAAAGCTGATTAGCAGCCAGAAGTCACAAGGCCGAGCTAACTCTGCGCCACGCTCTGAATGCACCTCACCTCAGAGACAGGCCAGCCGACAGTGCGTGACAAACACTTATCACAGCCTCCATAGAGAAACGGGTGCCAGGGTCAGTCAAGTTCCCCAACACATTCCCTCTACTGCCGCACAGGAGGTGCCGCCCCCCCTCAATACCAGATAAGGGCGACCTGGTTTCTTTTTCAACGTTTCTGGCTGAACTGCTCCTGCTATTCTTCGGATTTGCAGAATTGACTGGCCAGGCAGGTGATCAGGCTTGTGTTTATTGCTTATTTATCAATTTTCTACCATTCCTGAAAGTGAAAGTGATGAGAGAAATAGCTGAAATCCTGGAGTGATGATTTGACTGCTGGTCTTAATGAAGTCGGCGATTGACTAAAGAGAGTTTCCAAGGTCTCATTCGGCCACAGGACCCACAAAAAGACCTCAGGACGGAGGACCTACACGCCCGCTTTAGAGCGTACCTGGCAGGGTCCGGATAAATGGGGTGGTCGCGGGATCCCGACATGTCATACCGCGACAGAGAGATGAGAGAGGACTCCAACAGCCTCCTGCAGAGAGAGAGAGAGGGGGAAGAACAGAGCGATGGTGAGCGAAAGATCCAGCGATTCTTGAAAGGAAGCCTGACATTTAAAAAACTCTCCCACTCATAGTCAGCCGCTGATTTTATTGTCAGCTGCTGGAAGCGATTGAAAACAATTCAGTCATTTTGGAAGGAAGGAAACTCTGTAAACTAGTTTACATTTTGAAATGGCAGCGTTTATTTTAGCTCAGGTAAAGGGCAATCAGAGAGCACCATTTATGCACTGGTAATGCAGACTAATCGCGGCACATCGTTAGTGCGTGGGCAGAAACGCGGTCAATTATCTTCATTTCCCCTCGCACTTTGCAAAACACATAAAATCACTGCGGGTCCAGCACTCGAAACTTAAAAAGGCACATTTCAGCAATACCTCCATTGATGTAGGCTGATTTAATGTGGTCAATGAAACGCATGCAGCTGCAAAGGTTATTAACGACTCCGATTAGAGCTGGTACAGGTAATAAAAGATCAGCAAACTTTCTGAAAGTCTGGAACACCAGGCCTGAAGCTTGGTCATTCTTCCTTGAAGAGAAATTTAACAGCCCAAAAATAGTGAGTTAACAAGACAAATGCTGTCGGTGGATGACAGCAGGGTATATCCCAGAAACCACAACATTCTCCCCATTCATAGTTTGGCCCAGTGGCTGGACAACAGGAAAGGGTACGGGGTCCAGAAAAATCAACAGGAGAACTACTCTGGGCTCCAGCAATGTTCACAGCAAATTTTGGTCGTAGGGTGAACAATATCAATAACACTCCTTCTCTATGCAGCAGAGACTTTCACACAAAGCGTGACATGATTCCCAACAAAACCGTTTGAGTTACTGAATTTGGAAATGCTAAATCTGATCGAGTTGTGGTGTTTAAGGAAACAAAACAGAGCCACCACAATCAAGAAATACTTCTATGTACCAGGAATGTTCAAAGCGGATTTGATATGATCCCCATTAAAACTGTTTGAGTTACTGTATAACGAAATATACAGTTTGATCTCCTGGTGGCGCTACAGGAAAGACTGAGGGTCAAACAAAACAAAGTTCGTCCTCTAAAGTATGCGCCAGGAAGGAACTCAGAAATTTTTGAGTCAACACAAAGAATCTGCAGCGGCGATATGTAAGCCAAAACAAAATACTTTGCGGATATTTCGGGGATATAACTAGGCCCACAAAGCAAAAATATTATAAAATGTATTATAAATATAAATTTTCACATTAGTGAAAAAGCAAGTTTCTGCAGACACTGCCAAGAGCACTGCCCAAGCCAAAGCGTATCATCTGCTCCGCACAAAAGCTGCTATTTGACGGTAAAAAGATCCAAAGCCAAGCGCCATGTGTAAAGCTCAAAACTTTTTAGGATGTGTCTCTCAGAACATCAACATGCCATGGTATCACAATTTCTGGACAGCACACCAAAAGATGTTACCAAGCATGGCTCCCGCAGTATTGTTCAGCCAGCCCTACACTCCAACCAACAGCCCTGTCCACACACCGGACATCATATGGCTTCAGACAGAATTCAGATGGCAGGCAGCTTCTATAACAGCAGAATTCCATATCATGGCCCGTTACTTACATTTCCTGCAAGGAGCACACAGGGCCGCAGGGGAGCTCTTTAAAACAAGTCGCCACATGATAGGTTTTCAACAGTGCAAGATAATTAAATTAATGTATCTTTTTAAAATTTATTTCGGCGCTCTAGGGTCAACACTGAGAGACCAGGAGATATTTACAGATGTGAGTTTGCCAGATTAATGCCCTGTTGTCCCACCCTCCTGAAAAATGCATACGTGTGCCACCCTCTCACTGACGTATTAGGTCTTGGTAAGGGGGTTTGAGGCCCTGTGGTACTCTGGGAGACTCCATAAGAAATCACATGCTCACATTCATGTCTATAACCACAAACCCTCATGAGCCTCCCTTAGAAGCAGGCGATGAACCAAATAACCCCATCCACACAGTATCGATCACGCAGAACGCGCATGTATCAAAATCAATTACACACTTAAACATCTCCACTGGCGAAATGAAGTACTTGCATGCTAAGCACTGTGCATCACAAATAGGCAAGAATAGTTTTTCACACCAAAAGTGCTTGCTCACTGTTGTTGGGTGCAAAGTTGATTTTAAGTTCATTTTAGCATTACAGTGAGAATGGACACCTAATTTTCCACTCATAAACCTCATTGTGAAGACCAAATCTATTGACCTGCAAATGGATGGAGAGAGACGTGAGATCACATGTCAGAGGAGCAGGATCCAGAAGAAAAGAATAGAAATTGAGTTCTGGGATGTGTGCAGGGTTAGCGTAGCAGTTGAAAATGAGTTTGGGGATGTGTGTAGGGTTAGCGTAGCAGTTGAAAATGAGTTTTGGGATGTGTGTAGGGTTAGCATCTAGCTGTTGAAAATTAGTTCTGGGATGTGTGAAGGGGAAGCATAGCTGTTTAAAGTGTGTTCTGGGATGTGTGTAGGCTTAGCACAGCCATTGAAAATGAGCTGTGGGATGTGTGCAGGGTTAGCGTAGCGTTTGAAAATGAGTTCTGGGATGTGTAGGGTGAGCGTAGCTGTTGAAAATGAGTTCTGGGATGTGTGTAGGGTTAGCATAGATGTTGAAAATGAGCTCTGGGATGTGTGTAGGGTTAGTGTAGCTGTTGAAAATGAGTTCTGGGATGAGTGTAGGGTTAGCGTAGCGGTTGAAAACAAGTTCTGAGATGTGTAGGGTTAGCGTAGCTGTTGAAAATGAGTTCAGGGATGTGTGTAGGGCTAGCGTAGTGGTTGAAAATGAGTTCTGGGATGTGTATAGGGTTAGCGTAGCTGTTGAAAATGAGTTCTGGGATGTGTGTAGGGTTAGCGTAGCTGTTGAAAAGGAGTTCTGGGATGTGTGTAGGGTTAGTGTAGCTGTTGAAAATGAGTTCTGGGATGTGTGTAGGGTTAGCGTAGCTGTTGAAAAGGAGTTCTGGGATGTGTGTAGGGTTAGCATAGCTGGAGTCATAATTAAAGACACATCATCTAACAGACACTGTTTTTTCAGCTGAAACACTGAATCTGGCCTGAGGTTGTGCTGTAGCTCACAAACAGAGCGCAGATGTCCTTATCTTGGACAGAGGCCCCACAAGGGAAAATGGCCGATCTTTCAAGCAAGTAGTGCCAAACTGGAGATGTTTCTGCAGCAAATATCCAAAGGACCCATCTATATTTCCTCTCATGCCCCCAAAACACTTTTTCCAATTAATATAAGGAGTACGATGGTCATTTAATAATAAAGATTAATGGATTGTGATGTAACACAGTGAAAAGCTCCAGAGTCACGGCATTATTTTCTCAGAAGACACACCGCTAATTAAGAGCACCTCAACAGGCTTCGCTTCAACTCTCTCACCCCATTTACCCTGCTGTACATTTACAGAGACACCAGAGTGACAAGAACAGTTCATTACCTGCTACTCACTGCTATCCTCTACCACCAGACAAACCTAAAGAAAACATCCCACCGTTACCTACATCGCGTCTTTCTCATTGGGGTCGTGGGGGAAATGGAGCCTATCCTAGCTGACCATGGGTGAAAGGCAGCAACACACCCTGGAAAGCTTGCCAATCCATCCCAGAGCTCACACACCATTGACACACATACTCCTACCTATGAGCAATTTCAAGAAGGGCTAGGCAATCTAAACAAAACCAGATCACGATACGATGAATACCTTGGTATCGATATTGTGATGATATTGTAGATACGACCATTTCTGCTTTCGTAATATATTTAGACGCGTAATTTTTGATCAATAGTTATTGAAGTGGATATAATGACCAAGCAGGAAGAGGCAAATAAAAGAAAAGCAACAACAGTTCAGAAAACTGCATCCCATTACTGCAATGCAGCCTTTAATGCAGGAAAAGACAACACTCATGCCACAATACAAACCTCAAACAATATCTAGTCGTATAACAATATCGATCCAACTTGATACATTGCCCAGCCCAAATTTAGTGTTAAATTAGCCAGACATGCAGGTCTTTGGACGGTGGGAGGACAATGAAATAACCAGAGGAAACCCACATGAACACGGGGAGAACATGCAACTCCACACCGAATGACCCCAGGCCGGATTCAAACCCACAACCTTCTTGCTGTGAGGCAGCAGTGCAGCCCACTGCACCACTGCGCCACCCCTCAGCCCAACTACAGCAGTGGTAGTGCAGTGCAGTCATGACAACCTGGTGGGACAATGGGGGAGGAAATGTGGCAGTTAGAACAATCTAGTTCATCAAAGAATCTTCCGCTATGTTTAATTTAATTTTCGTCTCAAAGGCAGCACCCCGTCACATCCCTATTTTAGGCACCCAGGTCACATGATGGGTGTCCATAAGATTTCTCACAATCCTGTCCACGTGAATGTTGCCACTCAGGTTATCCAGCAGAACGCTCACACCCCACAAGTACAGCTCGACAACTCGGTCGCCACAGGGACCGAGTCGTGTATCTCCCCAATCCCCAAATTTCGGACAAAATGGCCGCCGGCAGCCATACTGGACGTCCGAAATTCGTGAAAATCGGTCTTGAGCATTGTCCAATCAATATCTTCACCTGTGTGAAATTTGGAGAAATTCCTGTAATAACTGTGGCTTCCAGAGCTCAGAACACAAAATCTCTGCGGCGACCCCGGAACTAAACCATAGTATCTCCCGACTATCGTCGTCGGGGAGACACAACTATGCACCTCGCAGACGGACAGGACAGGACAGAAGGAAGTATGAACAGACACACCTAAACAATAAGATGCATCCTTTTATATAATTTCTCTGAGAAATAGTGGACAGTTTAGAGGTTCTGGCCTGGAGAGGACACATGATGGAAGGACGGACGGACACGCAGAGGGACAACACTCATTCCTATACCCCCATCCATTGCGTGACGGGGGATAATAACCACAAGGACATTAATTTGACTCAGACTCAAAATGTGAGCCACGAGAAGTGATATGGAATAAAAACTCCATCTCTCCGATCTTCACCATCTCCACTGAGAGCTCCATCCAGCCCTCTCCTCCACCTGGGCCAGCAGAGAACACATTTATAACCAGCATCTCTGCCATTAGAAAATCTCATTAAACTCCACTGAGGACATTATTAGTTCAGCCATTATCTCCCGGAGAGTAAGCGAGGATAAAAAAAAAAAAAAAAAAAAACACAAAGTGAATCTTCTCAAGTCTGTGCAACAAGCCATTAAATTGTCCTGTCCTCTAACTGGGGTTCAGTGATGAGGAACAGAATAAACAGATGGCTTTATGGTGTAAGGCTCCTTACAAAGTGCACCCTTTCACAGAAACGCGCTAGAAGGAGTAATCGTCTATTCAGTGTACTAAAATTATTCAGGGTTCGAGTTACCAACTGTGGTACTGATTCGACACAAAATACCGACGCATAGCTCAAATTAATTATCACCACATCTCAGTTAGCCTCATTTAAACACTGAAAAAATGCGTGTGCATTTTATAACTGCATCAGGGCACACGCTTCAAAGAGCCATTCTCAGAGAATAACTGTTTCCTTCTTCCGAGGATGGACCCTTGACCTTCTCTCCAATCAACAGAATCAAAATCAGCGCTGCTTCACGTGCCAAAAAGAATCGCCGCAGGAAGACAGGAAACAGACTGTTTTGGCAGGGAGATGTAACGGAGGTTTTAACCTGTAGCTACGGTAACAAGCGGCCCATTTGCCTGTATATTGCAACACCTGGCAGCATGATTGATCAACAATCAATTTAAAAGAGCTTAAAAGAAATCCAAACAAATTCACTGATTAACGCAGTGTGCCTGCTTCAGAAACGCAATGTGTGCAACACCTTTGGAATCTCCGCCAAAAAAACACAGAGTACAATCAGAGCTCATGAGGAGGAGTGCATCCATTTTTTTATAAATTTCACAATGAAACTAAAAAAATAAATACTGAGAGGAGCAATGTGTAAATTCAAAAATGTGCTTCTGGGAGCGAAGCCAGTACCCTTCAACCCTGACATAATGAATGATGGGTGAAGGTGGACAAAGTTTCTAAGGTCGAGGTCACTGGGCAAAGGTCAAAGGTCATTCGGGTACGAAACCTTGATAAGGCATGGCTACCCGCCAGGGCGAGTCCACATACGCAAAATGAAGTTCCTAACCCAAGCAGTTAGAGAGAAATGGCCTGGACAATGGCTGGATTGCACTTGATCTTGTTGCCCTTTTACTTGACTTTGTTGCACTAGATTTTGTTGGCCTTTACTTGATTTTGTCGCGCTTGAATTTGTTGCACTTGATTTTGTTGCCCTTTTACATGATTTTGTTGCCCTTTACTTGGTCTTTTTTATCAGCATATTTGGTGTTCAACTATTCGTCTATACCTGTAACAACTCAATGTGTTCACTGTCACTTTTACTGTTAGCATTGTACTTGTCTCCTAGGTGCTCTGCACTTTTGTACCGATCTCTTGCACTTTTGTACGTCGCTCTGGATAAGGGCGTCTGCTAAGAACCTGTAATGTAATGTAATGTAATGTAATGGCTGCCCATCCACCCGTCTGCGAAGGGGACGACAATACCCTCTGCCCCTTAGTCAGGGCTGAGGGGTAAAAACAGATTCATATGCTGACATTATGCACAGGCAATTTGCAAAGTTAGAGGAATCAGAATTAGTGAAGCAAAACTGATACGTGCATGAGCTCAGACACGACGGCCTTCTCCTCAGTATCATGACCCCGCTCTTGGACTCCATCAGTATGGTGGAAGCTCTCACTAACAGACAGCTGGTCTGCACTGCATTTTTCTGTCTGTTTTCTTTTCCAGAGGGATGGTATATTTGTGCTGGGCTCCCTCAGGGCAATCTATGATTGAAGCAGCACTTCTTCCACAGCATAAAAAAGCAATACAGTCTCCGAAGTACAAGATACCATTAGGAGAGTATTGCTGAGTAATGTGCTGTAATAAAGAAGATAAACAAAATGTCCGGTAAAATTAGCAAATGCTCTACAGGCCAGCTTGGGTAATGCGCTAGGAACAAGTTTTCCGAACAATCTTCCTCCCACTATTGCAAATTTTCTGCCAGAATAAACACAGCCGCAATATTAAAAAAATTATATCAGACACACAGTGATAGAATACACATTAAGACAGGTCACATGGGGTTAGAGTATCTACTGTCTGAAAAGCACTGGGGACATGGACATTTGCCTATCTTCAGCAAAAAAAAATTAAACATTCAAACATCTCTCCAACCAGATTATAATTCACGAGGATAATTCACTGCAGCAAACATTAAAATACTTATCGTACAGGGAGGGGGCATCTTTGATCTTGAAGGGGAAAAAAGATTAAAAATATGTGTTCTGATATTAGTATGTCAGCATCATACAAGTTAATGGTGGAGCACTGTCATCAATTAATAATGACAATCCCACTGCTATGGCCAACTGAATGCTAATATCAAACATGAAAGGTAATGCTTTTTATAAGCAACCTGACCGCTATAGCAGATGGTTCATTTGGACAACAGTTGTATAACTGTGGACATTAACATTTAACTGGTTTTTAATGTTATTTGGGCCGAGAGTCCATCGGTGTCTCGATTTCATAATCAGTGAACTCCACTGGATAGAGAATTCCAGATTAGCTTGGCTCAGTGATGGAGGGAATTTGACGTAAATTGCCAACCTTTTGATCGGTAAAGTGGCTAATTTAATTGAAATTAGTAGGGATTAGCATACTGCTGCTCGAGATCGCAGCTCACAGCTCTACGGATAGTTTCTCTGAACATGCAGTTCCACAAGGGATGCCGAGACACCATAATTTTACAACACGATACGAGGAGGTTTCCCTGAAATAATATCACGGCGAAACATGGCTCTGTCTGAGAATGTACAAAACACGGACCAGAACACTGACTGATGACAAACATAAGAAAGCACAGCATAAACCCACTTCCTAAAATATTATGCGAACCAACGGACAGACAGACAATAGATAGATGACCGTACTGACAACTATATACCCCCTACATTAGATGCCAGGGGGATAAAAAGCCATTACAGCTATTCATTTGGTTTTTCTCTTACTTTTTTCGAATCTTGCGCTTAGGCCAGCCATTAAATAATGATGGCAACGGAAGAAAGCAAAATGTTTTACAGTGCAATTTGTACAGTTGGACTCTGTCTCGTAGGCCATAATGTTTCACACAAATACCGCTTACGTTTGCCCTCTGTCCCAGGTACAAACCCCAATTCCAATGCAGTTGGGACATTGTGTAAAACGCGAAAAAAACAGTACACAATGATTCGTAAATTTCATAAACCCACATTTTACTCACAATAGAACATAGACAACATATCTGATGTTGAAAGTGAGACAATTTACCATTAAATATTAGCTCATTTTGAATTGTAATTGCATTTCCATTAGTGCAGTAGCATGCTGCTTAGCATGGGTAGCACCAATTGCTCAGCGAAGTGATGTCATAACAAGAAAAGAAAAGTTCATAAATTACCAGTGAAGTCAAGTAAAAATTTATTTGTATAGCACATTTATATAACAAACAGTTAACCGAAGGGCTGAACAAGCTCAACATACCAACATAAACAAATTTAATGTTTAGTGTTTCGAACGTCATCCTTTGACCCACTCACAATGCTGTGCAGTCTCCCAAAACCTGACTTGTTCCTTGCCAATAAGAAATGCCAAACAGGCTACAAAATTAGCTCTGTCTCCCTGAAATGCTGTTTTTGCCAACTGCGAAGCGCCCAGAGTACACCTGCTCCCACGGGGTGCTTCAGCATTGTTTCATGTGTGGGCAGTAGAGAGTGCATCTACATCTGATGGAAGGACAAATTTTCTTGCCGCAGAGCAAATCAGCAGTGAAAAAAAAAAAGCCAGCAAAAAAACAGTATTGTCACTAACCTATTACAATCAACATATGCCACCCAGCCCATTTTCTCTCTACAGGTTCAGATGCAATTGCATTTACATTTCTGTTTAGCGCCAACTCCTTTGCCAACTAACAGATTTGTTAACAATGAATAAAATTTGGGAACATTCGACAGCGACAGTGAATTTTTAAAGTAGCTTTTTTTTTTTTTTTAACAAAGCTAGTTAACCATGTTCGCCAAACGGAGGCAGTAAGCATGCAAGCTGGCTAGCTAATATCAATTCACCCATTACAAGCAAGCTAGCCATGTTAAGTATTGTGGCTTGACTGTCCTGATCAAGGCCAGCTATAAGTTAACGTTATGCTACTTGCAAGGGATATTTAGGCAGTCAGAAAACGTTACATGTCATTATCAAGACAAAAATAATTTGACTGAAAAATGGTCCATTTATTCAGGACTGATGTTTACACTGGTTTGTTCAATTTGTGCAGTATAAAGTAATGTATTTTTGTCTGAGTTGTGAAGATTCAGACAGGTAACAAATAAAAGGGGGAAAAAAAAACGAATAAAAATTTGGATAGAAATGCAGACACTTCTGTTTATTTTCCAGGCAAGGTTTGGACCCACTCATACCCTTACAGGCAGAAGGGTCACTGCATCACTGCTTTCATGAGCCATTCCTACCATGATGGGAAGGGTCTCTTCCAGGATGACAAAGGCCCAAGCCCTATAGGGCACATGAGGTCAATGAATGTATTTATAAGAATGGAAGAAAGGTCCTCCATCCACCAGTTAAGTTTTACACTTGTAAACATATTGAGGCTGATCTGGCAGCTTGTGGATACCTAACACCTTACCAAGGCTGTTTATGTAGATTTTTCCATTAATTTGTCACCAATCTGAATCTCACATGCTGACAAAGCTTGACGTTTTCAGTTATACTGTGAATTTGCTTTTTTTCCCCCAGTTAAAAAGTCAAGAGGTGTTTCACACCAATTCATAAGATGTTGACATATCAGTACATACAATTTCATATCAACCTCTAAGCCAAAAGCCCAGTTAATGAGCTAGTGTCCAATGTTGAGCCGGCTATACAACTGAATGGTTTCCATAGGCTTGTGCAAAGTGAATATGAAAGGGAAGGGCCTTTAAAAAAGAAAAAAAATTGTACATTAAACAGCAATCGTAATGCTGGTCTGAAAAAAAAAAATCCTGATTCTATTATTTTCCCAAATCGTTCCACCGTAACCAATGCGTCAATGCCCAAAATGGATCACCCAGTCAATAAAATAATGACATTTAAAAGTAAAGTGTACAAGTGATGAGTCCTCAGTCTCAATTAACACAGTGGCATTGGGAGGCAGTGTCCACAGTGAGTACGAGTGTCCAAACCTCGAACTGGACGTACAATGAATACAGATCAACACAACTCTTCAACTCATCTAGGATGTTAGAGAAATGGAAAAAATAACAGCTGTCAACTGACCACAATCTTTTTTACTTGGTAGTTGGTAAATCAAATTTTTTTGAACACGAGAGTAAGACAACAAATCTCATTGTTGCTATTCTGAACACTGTCCTTGAAGATTGCCCCCAATTTCAAAGCTCACGTACCACTAGCTTCTGTCAGATGCTGAAAAGAAACAGTGGCCTCAGCATGTCACGCTACCGATTTCTAAAACAGCTTTTATCAAGGCAGCAGAACATAGCACACATTCCAATGAGGGGGGCTCATCATTATTGTGGTTCTCGTATAAGACAAGAGGCAGTTGGAGTGATTTCTGCACGTTAGCCTGTAGCACACTGCCACCAAGAGGGAAAATGAGTTGCGTGGATCATACCAGCCTTTACATCACAACAGAGCTGGCCTTCGCAGTCGGTTTCAGTGCAGCCTCAAACACACGCTGTTTATGCAGGCCCTTTCATGTGGGCCGAATTTCACAGTAAGAGCGGGGCATCCGTTACAGAGGAAGGGTACCCTGCAGAGGTGTGATAACCCAAACTTGTCCTCAGTTAACCCCTTCCTCTCACCGCAGGGAGGCCCAGCCATTGTCCCGAGATGCGCCTTTCCATTACGGGCTCTGAGGCGGACGGATGCAGGTGAAATACGATAAGCAATTCTTCTGAGAATTCAATTACTTCTCCCCCCCTCGCGCACAGGACCCTATTTCTGTTAAAAATGTGGTGAGTTTCACCATCTTTCCCACACATCTCCAGGACCATCACTTTTCCACTCCTAAGAGCCAATTTAACAGACCAGTCAGTCATCCCCCCACCATCTTTTTCACTGTATTTTTCAAATTTTCTGAGAATAATTCATTAAATAAGACCCAATAGGCACTTTGACATCTGAATATGACACTCACTGTGAAATACACTACTTTAAACTGCAGTGGATAAATGCAGTAACAGTAGGGTGCATCATTTCTGATGGTAAATGGTAATGAACTATTACCAAGATAGCGATGAATCCTAGAATTATGCTACATTATCCCCCCCTTTTGAAATTTAGATTTTTTTCATTTTGTGTGTCCATTTCATCATTTTAAGGTTACATCTTCCATTCCCTGCCAGTACTTGAATATTTTGAAAAATTTCACTATCTCTGCCAACTGCAGCAAGTTGCTCAAGATCAGAAACCTTCATAACGGCTTTTGCATTAGCGGATTAAAGGCTTATCGAAAAAAAAAAAAAAAACCATACACTGACTTCATTCATACCCTGCACTCCCTTATGTACAGTGTTCTTTAAAAAATCTGAAATATTTCAATTAAGCTGCTCTCAGTTTGGGTCAAAAAGGGACCTTTCAGTAACCCCAGTAAAGCACCAGAGTGATGCAGTTTGACTTCACAGAGGTCTTATATTATTCATTTATTTTTTTTAATTATGCTGAACCTCATCTTTGTTACCACCACTGCTGGTGTACATAAATCAAGAGACCCTAGCTCTCAAGAAAAATAAATGGCATGGCGACAGTTTCAAGAAAACTGAACAGAGCACCTGCATGTCACAATAGCCAAAAACCTCTGGCAAACACAGGCCTCTTCTAAGAACAAGGTTGCCTGCCCTGCCCTCACAATGGGATGACAGCAGCCTGCACAAACTCCCTTTTCAATAGCCAGCTGCTATCTGCTAGCCTGTCGCTCCCCATGCACATTCAAGCTTGAATAAATGATATTCACGGAAGCATGCAAAGCTTCTTTTTTTCCATAGTTGGATAGAATTGCAGCTTCAGTTTCAGTGTGTAAGCCTCCTGGTAAACACTGGGCATGCACGAACAGGCCGGGCGGTAACAGGGCCTTGGCCACATCAGCTGAATCAAAGCCCAGCCTCTGGTACTTAACCTCGCAAGAAAAGGAGTTCTTCCTGGAACTCAGAAAAAGCAAACAACACAGAAATAAAATGGATTCCTGTGTGTAAAACTGAATAGAAGCTACAAAAAAAAAAATTAAAAAAATATACAGCCTCACATACAACCTCAGGACCTGCGCAAAATCCTCGGACTCAGAAGTACACTCCAATAGGTAGGTCATGAAAATGGCATCAAATATGCCTTTCATTGTAAACAAAAAGTGCTTGGGGAAATCAGACAGACAGAATAAAAGAGAAATATAATATAGCTATTTTTACACAACTCATGAATTTGAGAAGGCTTAGCTGATGCAGGAGAGCTGGGTCACTAAGAAAATGTGATTACCCTTTTTTTGAAGGGGTGTGCATAAGGCTGACACGATACCATTATAACCATGACAAGACAACTGTCATGAATGTGGAGTTGTCTTTACAAGTGTTAATGACTGCTGTAAATAAGTGTCATTTGGTCAATTATGTCATTTTAATGTAACATTCACATCGTTTGGCTTGTCTCCATTATGATAACATGACATAAACCAATGTCTTCAACCTTAAACTGAAAGCCATGTAATGAGATGACATGCATTCATAAAGCCTGCTTGCATTCATGAAAGCCTGCTTCAGGTGTCGTGTCATGGTCATGCACACCCCTTCAAATCAAGTGTAACTGAGAAAGACATACTCCTTACACCACGAGATACAAAAACCAGTTACCAGATGTAGAGCTACACCATCTTCATGACCACTAGTACAACAAGAGCCATCAGGAGATGGTATATCCCCCCGGCCCCATGTCATCAACTTCAGATTAGCAAAGGCACCACATCAGGTCATGATTAATGTGCCCACCACGTTTTGTGAGAAAATATTGAACGGTTTTCAAGTTATGCTCCAGAAACAAAATGTTCACAGGCAGACGGGCAGATGGACAGACAACCGCACATATGACTATATCCCTCCACATTATATGCTGGAGGAATAAAAACACTAGAGCTTCATTAATGAATATGAAAATCCATAAAAACGTCCCCTATGAGCAGTCGCATTTGGTTTTCATTTTCATAAGACTAGCCGATACCCGTGCCACGCACGGGCATTGTTTTTCGATGCAATGTAGGCAGCCTGGGTTTTTTTTAACATGATAACAGCTGATTGAATTAGCCGGTTTTACTGGCAAAAACGGCTTCAAAATGCAGTTTTCACTTCATAACTAAGTTTGAAACATGGCGCATCGTCTCTGTCACACAGTAAAACCGGTGTATGTGCAAAACAGACTCATTATTCACAGTGGTTTCGGAGGAGATGTGTGAAATTACGCAAATCGCCAACTCTGTAATAATATATAGATTAATAAAATTAGAATATCAACAACAGTAATTTCAATAATGTTCAATAAACACAGGGCTACGAAACTGGCGGGTCTGTCCACTACAGGCATGCATCTCTGACACAGATCATCCCTTATGTCCCCAGGCGCATTAAAAATAGCATTGAATACATCCGCCAAGTAGTGCGGCCCAGGCTGAGCTCCAAGCACCTGAAGCAGCGGAGACCTCGGATCGTTCAGATGTCCTCAACGGACCCAACTGAAGTTTTTTTTTTTTTTTTTTTTTTTGTGCGGCCACTCAACATTCCAGTGGTGAACTGCACAATGCTGCCAGTTGCTGGGACTTGGCACTGGAACATCGCACTGGGTGTAGCCCAACACCTCAAGCTAATTCCCATCTGAAGGGGAGAGGTTAAACAGGGCTATAGCACAGAGGTGACAGATTTGAGTATTCTGATCGCCTGACTAATTAAATCCACAAACAAACACGATACTTGGCTACGAGCCACCCACTATAAACCCTGGCAAACAAACGAGCGACTGACGGGTCGCTGACTGCGGAGAGATGAGCAACGAAAGAAACCGAGAATGCTATTCAAATGACCGTTTGTGCTGTAAAATTAAATGCAAAACAGATGCCCCACCAAACACTGAGGGGGTCATCTAAGGCTACAAAATGGCGTGATTCACAAAGCCACAGCCCATTAGCCTACATAAGACCCATTAAAACAAGCCACATTAATTCCCCTTCCCTCACGCGCAGCCACAAACTGAAATTTTCCGGAACTTTCCTTTCAAGACTCTCGACAGCAGGCAATATGAAAAGCTGCTTCCAGATAGAGACCAACTCACATTAAAGCTGCTTTCACACCAGACACGAAACAAACTTTTCGCACGATGACAGACTACATTCAAAGTAAATGCAAAGACACGCATTTTGCGTGTATTCGCATCTTTGCATTGACTTTGAATGTAATCTGTTGTGTGAAAAATTAATTTCACATCCAGTGTGAAAGCGGCTTTACAGTAACAGAAGAGGTTATTTTCACGATAAGCATGAAGAAAGAAATAACATTAGCAGACCAAGCGCCGAAAACACGGCTTTGCTTCGCCAGGATGTTACAGGTAAACTGTGTATCAGGCATTTCATGAATTGCCTGCAATTTTGAATCAGTCATTTCATGAAATGCCTGAAATCGATTGGCATTTCAGGAAATGACTGAATTGAAACCCAGGCATTTCAGTTTGCCAGTAACAAGGACACAAGCTACACTTTTTCTGATACAGCAAATTGCGTAAATTGAGCACATGCAATAAATAAATTAGGCCACCATAATTATAAGTCATAGAAAAATATCCCGTCGCTCACACATTCGGATCATACACATACAATTTCGAGGTATTCACACACGACAATACAGCTGTAAGCCATTTAATGAAGGGATCCGGTTTTCTTGAAGAGCAAGCTACTGAAGCCAACTATGGTTTCTCTGGCTAGTAGGCCTCAGTCGACTAAGTCATAACTTGCTTGATTGTTTGGGTAACTAACCCAAACAAGCAATGATCGCAATGATGTCGCAATGATGTTTGAATAGTACTGTAACCTCAGAATACCAAAGAGCACTAACAAACAACTGAGCAATGTTCCTTGTAGTCGTATCATGTGGGTAAACAGCCGTAGTTGGAAAGGTTAAGATGATTAACTGGTTCAAAGCACAACCTCAAATGACCATCACGTGACCTTCATCTTTGACTCAGGCCTTTGACTCTGTGGACCACTGCATACTGCTGGACAGACTGAGAGATATGGGAATCTGAGAATTGTCTGGAGTGATTTAAAAGCTACTGCTCTGGTCCCCTACAATCAGTGAGGGCGGAGGGTCTTTTGTCAGATCCCCTACCCCTACTCAAAGGCGTGCCACAGGGATCCATATTGGGCCCAACTTTATTCAATATTTACATCAATAATATTTTAATGCTGTAAGTAACCCTCACATACACCTATATGCTGATGACACAATCATTTATACATCCAACTCCTCCCTTCACGTTGCATTATCCACATTGCAGGTGGGTCTTAACAGCGTCCACGGGCTTTTGCGGATCTCCACCTAACTCTTAACACAAAAAAAAAAAAACTAAGTGCATGGTCTTTATCAGACACCTACAGCAGACTGAGTGCCCTCTCACAATCACTTCTTTAGATGGTATTGAGATCGAATTTGTGAGCAGCTACAAATATTTAGGCATCTGGCTCGACAGCAAGCTTACATTCGAAACACACATAAACACACTACTCATCAAGGTCAAATCCATTATAGGTTTTCTTTACCGCAACAAATCCTCCTTCGCATTTTCAGTAAAACAAATCCTGGTCAAAATGTCAGTACTCCCAATATTCAATTATGGTGACATAGTTTACAGATCTGCCTCACAAACCCTCCTTCACAAACTCGATGTTCTGTACCATTCTGCCATCCGTTTTGTAACTGGTTCCTCATTTAACACTCATCACTTCTTCCTCTACTCCCTGGTTAATTGGCCCTCACTCCATTCACGAAGACAGATCCACTGGTTCACATATCTACAAAACTCTCATTGGAGAAACCCCTTCATATCTACAGTCACTACTCAATATTCACACCTCTAATCGTAATTTACGTTCCAGTAATCTCATCAATCTCCTTATCCCCAAAGTCCGCATCTCCTTTGGCTGCTCCCCTTTCCAGTTCTCAGCCGCAAATGACTGGAATCTTCTGCAACAGACCCTAAAACTTATTCATTCATTCCACTCCACTCTTTCAAAAAACTGATACACTCAACAGTCAAAGATCATTGCACGTGTTTTTAGTAACTTCATTGAAATGATGTCACTGTACCTGTTGATATGCCTGTCATCTATGTTTTTTTTTTTTGACTCATCTGGAAGTGATTGCTTCTTGAATGACCATCAACTGCCTTTGCCCAGATCTGCTCATTGTAAATGAGGAATTTGTTCTCAAGTTCAGCCTAGCTGTACTGGTTAAATAACAGCACACTAACAGTTGACTTTGCAGACCCCCCAGCAAAGCCGTTTGACCCCTTTTCTACTTCAGCATTTGAAACACAGTTTGAAATTCCTGCTGTTCTCTACATCAAACAGACCTGCTCTGCATAGTCCACGCCCACCAGCTCCATCTGCATGTACTGCACTAACATTACATTTTTTGCTTTTATCTTTGCTCAGCAGACAATTAGAGAACATCTGATTGTCGCAGAGGACAACAACTCCAAAATCCCTGTTGGTCAAAGGAAAGAAAAGGAAAAACAGCAATCAGCTGGGAAATTCTGGATTTTTTTAGTTATATTAAATTTATATCTAAATTTATAAACCTCCCTTTTGGACATCCAAGAATATGGATGTCCAAAACAGGAGAGGGCAATATATCAGTATAAACAATCTGTCACTAGATCTATGCCATTGTATGAATTAGGCTATACTGTCCTTTACAGCAAAAAAATTTGTTTTCATACATCAGAACTACACTGTAAAAAAAATTATTCCCGACAACATGGCTGGACAGCTGTGATATTGGTTCAGGCCAGTTGATTGATATGTCACGTACCCAATCAGCAACCCCATTCTATGAAAGCATATTTCAGTGAAATCAGAGGAAAAAGTAAGGTACCAGAGTATATCATGTAAAATTTAAATAAATTGTGATAAAACTTTAGGCCATACCACCCAGCCCTACTCAACAGTGATGCTCACCTTGTCTTGGACTGGGGCTTGGCCCAACAAACTTCCAGGCCACAGCCAAGCACCGAAGCCATCAGGCTACAGGCTGCCCTTCACACCCTGAGACGCTAAGGTAAAACCTGCACTCAACAGCCCAGAGGAAACCAGACAGAGCGCAACTAGGTTCCCAGATAAGAATAGCAGCCATTACAGCAAAACTGGACTACTAAAGAAGAAGAACAGCAGGAACAGACCAATTCTCCAGCACTCACCTCCTCAACGAATCCTCGTCCGAGCTCTCCTCAGGCACTTCCTGGTTTAAGGCCTCTTGTGATACATTCCTGGGTCGGCTGGCGGCGGACTGCCTGTAAACTCGCTCCCACTGGCCCGTCTCCTGGTTGTACACCAGCTCCACTGTCTGCTCCCCCTGCGGGCAGGAGGACCCCGGGCGGGGAAAAGCCGGGTCCCCCACAGAGCCCCCCGGGCTGGGCATGGCAGCCGCTGCCCTCCTCTCGGGGGGGTGCGGCTCTCGTGACCCCGCCGGGCCCAGGGCCTCGAAGGCGGAGCCGGCAGGCTGCCAGGGGGCGGAGTCCTCGGCGGAGGCAGACGAGGCCGGGCCGGAGCGCTCCCAGCGCTGCGTGTGGTGGTTGAAGGTGAGCAGGTTGTGGCAGGCGCGGCAGCGGTTCAGATGGCCCCGTGAGAGGCTGGAGCTGTTCTCGCTGCTGTGCGGCGGCGGCTGCGGTTGGTAGTGGGATGGGCCGGGCTGGTCCGGGTCCATGTTGTTGTTGAGCAGCTCCTGCGGGGTCGCTGGGGGCTGGTCTGGGCCCCCCTCCCCGCTCATGGACTGCTCCATGTCCTGCAGGCGGTCGTACTCCATGAAGTAGCGGTTCAAGTTGCACTGGAGGACCTTGCGGATGGAGGCGGGGCTGTTCCGTCCCCCCTCCCCCAGTGGGTGGTGCCCGCTGCTGGTCCCCGCCCGACCCCCTAGGCTGCTGCCGCCGCTGCCTCCACTGCTGCCGCTAGGGCCAGCCCCGGACGGGTGGAACCCTCGGCCCTCGGTGGCAGACGTGTAGACTGGGGTCTGCGAGCCACCCTCTTGCTGCCTGAGCACCGACAGCAGGCTGACAGAGGAGGCGCTAGTCCTGGGCGGGGGCATGCCAGCACTCCCGCCGCTGTCAGAGCGGACGTTCAGCATGCTGCCCGTCCAGTCAGCGCCCGCCAGGCGCCCCCCTGAGGGGTCGCGGCTCGCCTGCTGGTGGCCCAGGGGAGGTCTGGCCACCAGGCCGAGGAGGCCGCGGCGGCCCAGCGTGGAGGACAGGCTGCGCAGGGAGTTTCCGGCGGCGCTGCCGTACACGGTGCTGAACGCCGAGGGCCGGTCCGCGCGGTCGCGGGGCTCAGACGGCTGCCGGGGCTCGGTGCGGGCAGAGGAGAAGGTGGAGGCGTGGTGGTGGGACAGGATTTGGGAGGAGGCTGGCGGCGGGGAGGGGGCGGAGGGAGGGTCGTCGCCGGGCGCAGGGGTGTGAGCCACCGAACAGCGGCTGCAGAAACACACCATGCCCAGGTGCTGCACGCAGCCCTGGTAGGCGGGCCTGTCCCGGAGGGAGGTGTAGCGCCCGCAGGGCAGGTTGGGGGGAGGCGGGTGAGGGGTCTCCTCGGCGGCCGGCGGTGGGGGCAGCTGCTCTCCGGCCTGAGACCCTGAGTTGCGGGATGAGAGGATGTGCAGGAAATTGTGCAAGATGGGCGTGCGACGCACCGGTTGGGACTGCAGGAAGGAGCGCTGGCGGAAGTGCGGCATCTCCACGCTGTCCATGGGAACCTCAGAGTCATCATCGCTCTGGCAGGTGGCAAACACACCATTAAACATGTTGGTTAGAACACAGCAAAGTAATCAACTCAAATGGAGCATGTTAGCCGAATCAAACCGAGCATGTTAGCTAGTCAAACCAAGGAGTGCATGTTAGCCAAATAAAAGAGAGCATGTTAGCCAAATCCAACAGAGCAGGTAAACCAACTCATGTAGAGCATGTTGGCCAATTTAAACAAACCATGTCAGGCAGCTCAAACAGAACATACTAGCCAAATCAAACAGAACATGCCAGCCAAATCAAATAGCATGTTAGCGAACTCAAACAGAGCATCTCCGGTGACTCAAACAGCATGCTAGTGGACTCAAGCACAGCATGTCAGTTAACTCAAACACAGCATACTAGCCAATTAAAATAGAGTGTGTTAGCTATGTCAAACAGGGCATGTCAGCCTCATCAAATTCAGCATGTTAGCCAAGTCCAACGGAGCATTTAGGCAGATGGAGCCTATCAGCTACTACAGAGCATTTTAGTCAACTCAGACAGACCATGTTAGCTGATTAAAACATAGCATGTTAACTAACAAAAACAGAGCAAGTTAGCAAACTCAACTTAAACACATTATGTCAGTTAATATTACCCAACAGCATGTTATTTCAAAAAGAGCTTGTAAGATAGCGCTAACACAACATGTAAGCTTACTCAAACAGCGCATCTCAGTTCTAGAACAGTATATTAATTAACTGAAACAGAGCACATTGGATAACTCCAACAGATCAAGCATGTTAACTTTAACGCAGCTAGTTGGTTAACTCAAACAGATCCATGTCATTTAAGTCATAACAAGACAATTCAAGAAACAGCATTTTATTTAGCTAACAGAAGAAAACAAAAAACTGCTGGAGCAACAATATCAGCCATTATTAAACAGATCACCCTTTTACACACATCAATACAGCATTACACATGCAGCTTTGGCAGAGTTCAGCAAATACATAATGTGAAGCCCTCTGCTAGCGGCTGGATCTAATCACACAAAAAAACATTAGATTCTTGCACAAGGCAAACAAGAGGTTTGTCCAGGGATTTATTTTATGAGAAAGCTTAAAGTTGTTAAATGGAAAAATGGGTGAGAATGTTCCCCTTCATATGGATGAATAAATATCACACTTAAGTTTATGTATTTGTGCATATGCCAGCTAAAATTAAAATGAATAAGCAGTGACAGGATTGGCAAGAAATATGTACTTACTTGCTGGTTTGAAGGGTTGACAATGGCCGTCAAAAGATTGTGCCCCAAAGGGTCAAATCTGACTAACCTGTAACAAAAAAAGTGATGAATAAATTCCAATTCTCAACTCAGCACAGCAAACAAACCCATCCAAAAAATTTGAGTACTTGTCCTAAAACACTACTAAACCACCTAGCTCTTCAGATGGCAAAGAAATCACTTCTGTAACCAACTATAGCCAGTTTATAGTTTAATGACTTCAATTACTTTGTTTCATTACTTTACTTTGTTTCAATACAAACATCTTATTAATTGTTTATTGACACTTTCAGTAAATTATTTTTACAGCTATATCGTGTCATCCTTCGTACTCAATCTGAACACTTGTAGGAATCAAGTCACATACTATTCACTCATGTTTATGGCAATTACACATATCCAATTAGCCTAACATGCATGTCTTTGGACTGTGAGGAAACCAGAACACCCAGGGAAAACCCACCTAAACACAAGGAGAACATACAAACTCCACACAGAAAGGCCCCAAGCTGAATTCAAACCCAGGATCCTCTTACTGTCAGGCAGCAGAGCTACCGTCTGCACCGCCATGCTGCCCTGCAGACCTGTCTAAAGGCTAGACACACTACAATCTAAACCAGGTTGTCATAATATTCATTACTTATAGAATATAACTGGCCCTTCCAGTGGATGCTGCACTTTCATACTCCAGTAAGTAGCCGTTATGGTGTCGCCTGTAGGTCACTCAGAGTGTAATGTAACCAGGCCCCGGGAAGCCATTTTGGAGATAGACAGGGCCAGACCTGACTCTCTCTGTCTCGCTGGCAGTCTTGACCACAGCGAAGGGCTCCCGCCGGCTCCAGTCCCAGAAGTGGACCTCGTTGTTGGTGGCGATGAGGAGGAGCTGGGCGGTGGGGTGGAAGGCCAGGGAGGCGATGGCGACGTTGCTCTCAGTGAACCAGCTCTCGCTGCCACCCTGCAGAGGGAGGAGAGAGAGAGAGAGAGGGAGGGAGATAGGAGAGGGAGAGAGAGAGAGAGAGTTGGACCCAGAGTGCAGGGCAACTGAGGTCAGACCGACGCTAGCAAGTCGGCGCCAACAGGCGCTACGCAACGGCCAAAACAACCCACGCCTTTTTATAACCACCCAAAATAATCCTCCATAATGCTGTGTACGCTTTGCACAACACAATCCAGCAGAAGCATTTCTGATAACCACTTCCTATTAAGTTCATCACGCCAGAGTAATCGAGTTGAACGCTTGGCAAGTAACAAAGGTAATAAAACGAAGCCTGACAGGCCTGAGCCGCTGCATTTAAACCATAATTTTCTCTGGTATTTGCATTAACTGGGATCCACAGCAGTGTACAAACAGATGTCATCCGCAGAGATCTGGGGAGGGGAAAACAGATTTTGGCCACAGTGGAGTGACGCACTAATAACAACCCAGCACCACCTATCACACCAGTAACATGAAACACATTTTCTAAAAGGCTATTTTGACCCATAAAGTTAGACAGGTCTGTCACCATACACAGCGGAGAAGCACTCACATGCAGATCCCAGATGCGAACCTCTCCGTCAAGGCACCCGGAGGCCACTAGCCCCAGAATGGTGGGGTGAAAGGTCACGCACCATGGGGTGCGGCGGTGACCGACGAGGGAGTGAATGCACTTTCCTGTTTTCACCTCTGTGATGTAGATGTTGTGATTGACATGAGTTGAGGCCATTAGCGTCCTGCATAGCAAATCGCATGAGAAGACTGTTACAAGAGGTAGAGATGAACCAATACCAATACAGATATCTGATATCAGCCTAATACTGATATTGATTATCAGTCTGATAGTTGGATCAGGTATCGGTGACAGTGAACCAAGCTGGTATTGAATATCATTATTTTAATAAATAACAATCCAGTTCATTAATATTTATGTATCTATTTGTTACATTTTGTTTTACAAGGTTAGTAAAGCAAAATTTAAGTCAAGCCTGATGACATCTTATACAAGAAAGAATGATCCCAGTCACTTCCGCACACTGAGACATATAGATAATTAATTAAACTATCATCAAACGGGTACACTGTACCTGCCAAAATTCAAAGCCCAGGTATTGGGACTGAAAAGTCCGATCGGTGCATCACTGACATGAGATTGTACACCAATGCTAATGAGAGTTTCTGCTGCAATTTTCCAGCACCTCTGGTGCAAAAAAAAAAAAAACACAGGACTTTCATACAGAAGCCCTCATTAAAAAAATAAATTAATTAATTAATTAAAAAAGGCAATTTTCCGCCACTATAGCAGTGCTGGAAAAGATAGTTTTTGATGAGATGAAATTTGTCGCAGATTGGAATTTCACCGTAGAGGATGTATGACTACAAAGAAACATTTTGCCCAGTTCCACTTCCCAAATTTGACATCAGCACTTTTACAAAACCTGTACTCCAGAAGACCCAGCATAACAGTAGAACACGAGGAGCTTCTGTACAGGACAGCCTGCTTACCTGTCTGGACTGAACGCCAACAGGAATGTCGAGCGAGGGCTGTCCGGCAACTCGACTTTCTGAGGGATAAAACAAACAAATAAAACCTTACAAAAGAGCACATCACACTTGGCAAAAGTACATTTTCCACTGAGACCATTTTCTCCAATTTTGAAATATCAGAGCCATAAAGGCAGACTCATGAAGAACTACAGTTCAAATCAACTCAAATGATGTCAGACCAGAACAAATACATACAGCCCTGTTTTTGATCTGTATACCCAGGGGGTTTACCACAAAGCTACATCAGTAGGTTACTGAAATATGTTGAGCCCGAAGCAAAGGTTTTTAATGTCGCAAGGTGACCTCTTAGAACCTGCCATGGTAACTTCTGATATCTCGAATTGCGAGTTTAGGGTTTGTCAAGCCAGCTCATGCAAAGACAGCCTGGATAATGCAAAACTTGCTTCCTTGTACACCCCCAAGGTTCTGCAGATGCTACAACAGGACATGAGTGAAATAATCCACTCGCCTCCACGCATGTACCCAATCCCAAATGTTAAACTAATGTCAGCTCGCTCTGGGAGACTAAGCAGAGTTCAAATTAATTCATGTCAATAAGGTCCTTGCTGCTGAAAAGCTGCACTTGACTGACAAATCAATATTACAAATGTGTTTGAAGCCTTGGCAGGTCAACATCTGTCACAACCTGCATCTCTGTTTCCATGCAACCAAGCTACAACAAAAGAAACATCGCAGGAGATGGCAGATTCAAAAAGCTCAAGTCAAAAAATCCTTTTAAAACCACGCAGAATCTCAAAAGTCTGCTGGTAGAGCTGGACTCTTGCACCCGTACGTCAGGTGCTCGTCTGTAATTCAGGACATACTCAGATAGAGGGCATCAGAAAAGCCTGTGCCTTCGAGTACCCAATAATGTCAGCAGGTGGACAATCTATTTGCCATTACCAGCCCTTTCAAAATCTGCCCTTGGTGACTTGACAAGAGAGAGACGTCACTCAGAATAATGAAGGAACTGATTAACTGGGGTGCGTTTCCCAAGATCACAGATGCTAACTTACATACATACATTGACTGTGAATGGACAAACTAAGTTCCTTACTAAGTCAGCAACCACACTATTAGGAAATGCACTCCTGCTTAGCTGAAGCTGATTGTCATTCCAGCCTCTGGGCGGTCACTTCACCAGGTGATGTCACAAAGGAACAGATTTTGAAGTGGTACGGAATGGTTCATTGGCTGTGCACCTAGTAACATGATTGAGGATCTTTAATGATTGGCGGGGGCCAGTCACTCCTGTCCTGCACTACCTGGCTCTGCCATTTCATCCAGCGGGCCTTCTCCTCCACCAGCTGCTGCAGCAGCCGCTGGGAGCCCTGTCCCTGTGCGCCTCGCTCGCGGCCCGTCAGGATCCGCACAGAGTTCTTCTGGTGGGTGGCCTTCATCTCCAGGCTCCAGGCCGCCGCGCCCACTTCCTCACGCCCGAGACCCCGAGTCCTCAGCTACAGGCCGGCCATGCAGGATCTGCGGGAGGAGCCGGGAGAGCAGAGAGCAGGGAGTGAGAGTCAGAGAGAGGGATATCTGTAAGGGAGGGACAGCCAAGATAGGGAGAGTTTATGTACTGGGGCAGCCAATAAGCTTCGGAGCTCAGCGTTTGCCTGGGGCCTGGAAGCCTCAGCACAGCAATAATCAGATAAAGAAGCCCTTTAACCTCACAGTGCTCCAACAGAGACCGGCCTCTTCCAAGACTGGGCAAGTAGCAGTCACTTTGGATAAAAGCAGCAATGAAATGTAACATAATTCACAAAAAAAAGAGCAGTGCATCAACAGAACACTCACTCATAAACATAATTAACATGCTGGAAAAAAAAAAGCTATTACACTTTGTCAGGTTGAACTGAAAGATATTCAAACTGGAAGTTGCTGTTTTTTTGTTTCTCAACAGCTGTCACGTACGTCTCTGTTCAAAGAGCAGCTCGAGGCAAGATGCAAGAGAGCCTGCTTGGGCTGTGGCTAATGTCAGGAGCCATATTCACAGAACCTCTCAGTGCACTAGAGCTGATCTGGTACCTGCTTGCTCTGCACCTCAACCTAACCCGGTTCACTCTGAGCCAAAAGTCAAAACTGATCCCAGGTCAGTTCCCTTACTTCAAGTGTTGTGTCATGAATACAGAGCCGGGCCCAGTTCTGAAGAGCAGCACTAGCAAGCCAAGCAAAGCACTTTGCAACCTTGCTCTCCTCCTGCCAAAAGCCAGCATCTAAAAACAGCCCGAGCAGCAGAGAAGTCTCTGCTGATGACAGGGAGGACAAAAGGGAGGGTGAAATCCATTATTTGACGTCGCACAAATCTGCACCAAGGAAGCGATGGGACATGGCTGGATGGCTGAAACATGGACAAACTCTCGCCATCTAAAATCCTCAAGGCCAGTTAGCGCTGCATAGATCATAACTGCAGAGAAATGCAGTATTCAGCCCATGCAAATAGTTAAGGCATCACTTGCAAAACATCATGAAAACCACGACAGTTCTGGCGTAAGCAACACCAGGAAACCATATGTTAAACCATTTACTCATATTTAGCAATGTGATTTCCATTCAGTCTCCTTCCAGGAATTCAACTTTCATCACTTCAGCCAACAAAGACCAATATTTCTAGCAAGTCATAAATTCAGCAAGCTTGTTCAACTAAATTATTAGATTTGCTTCAGAGGTCTTCTGTGAGAATTATCATCCAACTATGAAGAAGCCATTAAACTCATCCATAAAGGGGAGCTCAAGGAAAAATGAAATTAAGGCACCTTTCCACATCCACAGTAGAATATTCCTGTACAGACAGCTTTAATAAAATGCAACAAATGTTCTACTACTTTTTCGGGCTGAATTCATTGATACGGACCTTCATACAAGCTCTGCAGCCAGCTGCAGTCAGCGTACTCTGAAAAAAGGGACCAAATCCAGTAGATGAGCATACAGTAACTTCAGAAACATATGGAATGATAGGTTAGTGCAATTTCTGGAAAATATTAGGTGCTTTGAAGCCACAGGACAAATGAATCACAAGGCTCATTCTATCTGGGAGCGCAAAAACAAATAACCATAAAACTAGTCAAACTTCTGCACAACTATCTGCACTGAAAGACTGCATGGCAGGTGAACGATGATATCGAGGGCTGACTGCAATAAACAGTTATGTCCAATATATAACATCTGGACATAACTGTTTATTGTAGTCAGCCCTCGATATTGCCTCAATTTTCTTTTTGGAATTCAAAATGACAATAGTGCAAGTGGGATCTAAACTAAACAGACATACGTTCTGACATCAAGAACTTGTGTCTTTTTATTGAGATGCAGGGTATCATCTTCAGGCAAACCACCAGCTTCAGACCTCTGAGCACGGATCTGATGCAAGAGCATTCTCTCATGCCTTCTTTCCACAAACACTTCTCACTCCCACTAGTCCTTCCAAATTTTCTGAAGCACATCTGCAGGCAAACTAGCACCGCTTGAGGAGATTTTTTTTTTTTTTCGCTAACTTTTGGCAATCATCTCTGGCCATAAAATCCAAAAACAGTTCAAAATAAGAATTACGAGGGAACTGCCACGATGGCTAGACTCATTCCCAGTGAAAATTATTAAGCACAGACCACACGATGGCCATGGAAGCCTTTCAACAGAAAACCAGAAAAATATCATGCCATATATCAAGCACGGCGTGCACGTACGGAATTTCATTTCCGTGAAATGTGGTTAACTGACTGGAAACATGCATTCACGAGTTCAAAAAACACTTATAATAAATATTTAGAAAACATACACAGGACATTAAAACAACCTGTGTTGAATGTTACTGCAACTTGAAGTGGCTGCCAGACCTGCATTGCACTGCATCCATTTTCACTGTGACCCGAGAAATCATTTCACAACTCATTGTTTACATGTGTCAGGGTTTTTTGAAATCAGAGCACATTTATTTTGAAATGGCAAACAGCAGTTTAAACAAAGGAAGCTTGAAATCACAGCAGTAAGAGGTCACTGTGTGATGGAGTCCAATTAGCCACATCAAGTTTTTAACCTCAGCTGAATTGGCAAAGTTTCGAAGTGTTTAGAGGAAGTTATCCTAAAACATTCAATTACAATCAATGTAAAACAGGCATACAAGCACAGGGCGAAAAAATAAGGCAATAAGATGCGGCAAAAAGAAAAAAAATATATGACAAGTAAATGTTTGAGGAAATAAAAATAAGAATACACATATATCAAAGAAATGTAAAGCATCACGTTAAACAATAAATTACCCTCAACCAACCGAAGCGTCAAGTTCCTTGCTCAACAATATCCAGGTGCAATAGTGTCACTATACAAAATGACATAACGTCGAACAGGACTGTCAGTCGTCATTCCACAAAGTTTGATCTTGAAATGCCACAAAATGTCACATAATGCCCAGTAACTGTCAAGAACTGAAATGCCATGATTATCAATTCTAGCTATAACCAGTCCGGGATAAGATAAGATAAGATTATGAACTTCACTTATGTTGAGTACTTTCCCTTGGCAAAACGTAATTATAAATTCTTAAAATTTGGCTAGCCAGCAACAACCATGTCGCCATGCACTAGACTAGTTGACGTGAGCTCCATTAACTCACCTTGGATTGAAAAAGCAAAGAGCTTTAGTGACTTCAGAAATCATAACGCCAGCTTATGTCGCCTTCGAAAGAGGCCCCAATGGACCAGATAATATTCGTTAGCTAACAGCTCGGTGTACAGAATGGCAAACTGGGTAGGGCTAATCTGCTGAAAACATTCTGATGAAAAACTACAACCATCTATACTTTCCTTCATAATTTCTTTATTTCACAATATATTGTGATTAAATTTTCGCCAGTTATTCTTGAGATGTATATCTATCAATATCTAGCTGAGCTGATGAAAAAAAAAAAGAATAAGTAAGCGAATTTTCAGCAGAATATTTTCAGCTGATTAGCCCTACCCCGGCAAGGGAGCAACCAAGTAAGCTACTTTGCTAAAGCTAGCTTCTTTTATTCCTCGCTTTTTGGCTCCATCCCTGGCCACTGAATTATACAGAACAGCACTCTCAGCGTTAAGGAGAAATTTGACAGTAAATTTTCAGCATTTTCAGTATTTCGGCAACCTATTTCTAATGTCGAATCTGCTGACCAGAAATGAAAGATGGCAATGCATGCACCCGCTATCCAAGGTTTTGTGGGTAACAGGTAAACCGTCACATCTGTCCACAGTTAAGCCGTTTTCACACTGGACGCGAAAAGAATTTTTCGCACGACAGATTACATTCAAAGTGAATGCAAAGACGCGAATACACGCGAACTCTGAATGTAATCTGTCGTGCGCAAAATTCGTTCCGCGTCCGATGTGAAAGCAGCTTAAGGAATTTTCACGGAACGAAAAAATATAATGACAACGTTCCCGCTTCGAAAATAGGCTAACAGTTCACACAGACGAATAGCGAGCCCATGTAATATCGGTGTATGACCGAAGTCTTGTTAGCTACTAGCTAGCTAACTGACACGCACGTTGGCTAGTTACCAATAAACAGCTAGGCTAACATTACACCGTAACAAATGAATCCTTCCTTGCTGTTTTAGTGACCTAACGACAGCGAACAAGCTAACGTGAAACATAATTCGCATTGTCAAAGCGAAGGTTCAACATCACTGATAGCTAAGATTTACCCAGCGGTCAAGCTCACCGTTAAGTAACGTTACTATCGCTGAGACATAGTAAGTTATCATAGAAAACCCGAGTTCGCCAACACTGAAAGCTAGCTATTGCTAACACTAACATAGCTAGCCTACGAGCTAGCGAACGTTGCCTTACCTATTGCGTTAACAGCAACTAACGACGTTGGTTACATCAACAATGTAACACGCGATAATGCAATTAAATATAGCTAACGCGATAAATATGTTTAGGAATAACAAGCACGAGTGTCATTAAACGGGAACTAGGCAGAGACAACGGGTCTTGCTTTCCATTAAGCTCACTTACGTAGCTAGCTAGTTAGCTAGATGATACTAGCTACAACAAACCCACCCAAAGGCCGAGGGCCTACCTTTTTTTTCCGTATTTTTGTTGGAAATTGTCGTAGACGTAGCTGGCCGACGAACGTTTGCTCCGTAACCTCGTTATACACGAAGTTCAAATGTGATTTCTGATGCTATCGAATAAGAACGGTTTCCCTAATGGTTTTATCAATGTCTTCTTCGGTTCGATTTTCAATGTTCTTTTCCAAACCATTAGGGTTACAGCTTCTGGACAGCGCAGAATACATTCAAATAGACAGACAGTATAAGATGCAGCCCGATCGTTGTTAATCGAGAATCGAGATCAAGGATCTGCTAAGCTTCCGCAGCATTCAATAGACTTCCCAGAGTTGAGAACTCCATTATCAATAGTGATTTAGTACCTCCAATATTGAGTATACATAGTGAGAGTTGTAAAATATAAATAACGATAATTAGAAGAATTACACATGATGATAGCGTAAATATGTTTTTTGCAGCTAGTTGCTGTTGTTGTTGTTGTTGTTGTTTTTTTAATGAGGTTTTGACTTAATTGCTACAGTCTTGACCCTAATACTGCATCAGCCATCGCATTTCATTTTCCCTTGTCAGGCACTGCTGGATTGAAAAAATCAGTACTTTAGCTTTGTCAAGCCGAATAATATTCACAAGTATATTAAGTCACATATTTTTGAGTTTTTGAGCATGGGGCACAATCGCATGTTTAATGTTGAACACTTTTTATGCCAAAGTGTTCAGGGCTGGTGTGGTAGTGGCCCTGAAACATTTATTTAAATTAATATTTAACATTTAATTCATGCTCTAACTGCCAGCTGACTGATGCTGCACTTTGGACTTTGAGCTAGCTCTACTGGCATGGAGACTAATCAAACTTGTAAAATAATATCCTCTTGATCAGCATATCTTCCTCAGGGGGTTGCATGAACAGATAGCCCAGGTCTTCCCTCTTTATAGCCCTGCTATATTTCATGTACCTATGGACGGAGCGGTGAGGACTACTCTATGCTAAACAAGCCAAAGCTGAGCGCCAAGAGAACCCCACAGCCCTTAACTAATTATTAATAAATGGAGGCATACACCTGTGGCAAGGCACAGGTCACTGTACCAAGGGCAAAGTCAGATCCACTAATGACCCTTACGTTGCACACCTAC
Organism: Gymnothorax javanicus; assembly: GCA_029692085.1. Classification (NCBI taxonomy): domain Eukaryota; kingdom Metazoa; phylum Chordata; class Actinopteri; order Anguilliformes; family Muraenidae; genus Gymnothorax; species Gymnothorax javanicus. The sequence continues at coordinate 29,082,020 of CM056209.1, read as the reverse complement.
CCCCTCACCAGGAATCTGCAAACCAAATATGAGCTGTTACGATCAGAACTTTTGGAAATATGGGCTAGACAAGATTTTCAAGTTCAAGGTCACTGTGCCAAGGTCAAAGGTCAAATCCATTAAAGACCCATATCTTGCACATCTGACCCTCACAAGGAACCTGCATATCAAACTTGAAGCTGCTGTAGTTAATCCGTTTGGAGATATGATCCAGACAAAATTTTTAAGTTCAAGGTCATTGTGCAAAGGTCAGAGGTCAAATCCACTAATGAGCCATATGTGGCGCACCTATCCCTCACAAAGAACCTGCAGACCAAATTTGAAGCTCCTGTGGCCAACGCTTTTGGAGATATGGCCCGGACAAATTATGGAGCCGCTGCCCACCTGCCCATCCTCCCAGGCGCCACAGGGTATAAATATACCCCATCAGCCCATAAAAGGCAGTGGGGTAAAAATTAATTGGTTAACTACTGATGGAACCTCACAAGGAAGACATTCTTCCTCCACCAATTGATGATTTTCCACAAATTCCACAGGCCACTGGATTAATGTTTCTAATCTCTCTAATCTCTTCATTAGGCTTAGGTATTAACATGGTGTGTAAAAAGGTTTAATTTTACAATCTGGTTTGAAATAAAGGTGGAAAAGACTTCAAGAAAGTTTTGTTGTATTTGCTCTTTGTCTGATTGAGACTTATTCTGAGGTTGCATGTTGGAAGAAAAATAAAAGCTTGACTCTTCATGACTTCTGATGTTAAAAATTGCATCTGGATTTAGAATAATTTAGGTTTACAATACCATAGGTGCTTAGAGTCGATGCAAAATTATGGTTGTATTTTGAGGCTCAGGAAAAGGGCACACAAAGGGCTAGTTGGTTCAAATAGTTCCTCAATCATCAGCCATTGCCATTAATATTAATTTTTTTCTGTGAAATATGTTTCCTAGTATTCATTTAATTGAACTAATTGCAGAGAGACCTATTTTGTACACAGTTTGATTCCTTGAGTCGTAAGGGTTTAAATTAAGATTAAAGTAGAGGTAACGGTAGTAATTAGAAATCAGCAAGTAGGGACAGCATTAGCATTGAGAGATAATTGGGTGAAGGTAAGTACAAAACCCAAAACCAGTGAAGTTGGTAACGTTATGTAAATCGAGATAAAAACAGAATACAATGATTTGCAAATCCTTTTCAACTTATATTCAATTGAATACACTGCAAAGACAAGATGTTTAATGTTCAAACTGAGAAACTTTATTTTTTTTTTTGCAAATAATCATTAACTTAGAATTTAAAGGCAGCAACACATTGCAAAAAAAGTTGGCACAGGGCCTTTTCACCTTAGAAAAAGTTGGCACAGGGGCCTTTTTTTCACCACTGTTTACATAACGACACTCAGTAAACGTTTGGGGAACTGAGGAGACCAATTTTTGAAGCTTTTCAGGTGGAACTTTTCCCATTCTTGCTTGATGTACAGCTTAAGTTGTTCAACAGTCCGGGTTTTTCGATTTTACGCCTCATAATCGCCACACATTTTCAATGGGAGACAGGTCTGGACTACAGGCAGGCCAGTCTAGTACCCGTTTTTTACTCACGGAGCCATGCTGTTGTAACATTGTGGCTTGGCATTGTCTTGCTGAAATAAGCAGGGCGTCCATGAAAAAGACGTTGCTTGGATGGCAACATATGTTGCTCCAAAACCTGTATGTACCTTTCAGCATTAATGGTGCCTTCACATATGTGTAAGTTGCCCATGCCTTGGGCACTAATACACCCCCATACCATCACAGATGCTGGCTTTTGAACTTTGCCTATAACAGTCCGGATGGTTCTTTTCCTCTTTGGTCCGGAGGACACGACGTCCACAGTTTCCAAAAACAATTTGAAATGTGGACTCGAGACCACAGAAACATTTTCCACTTTGCATCAGTCCATCTTAGATGAGCTTTGGGCCCAGCGAAGGCCGGGCGTTTCTGGGTGCTGTTGATAAATGGCTTTAGATTTGCATTGTAGAGTTTTAACTTGCACTTGCAGATGTAGCGACGAACTGTAGTTACTGACAGTGGTTTTCTGAAGTGTTCCTGAGCCCATGGGTGATGTCCTTAAATGTCGGTTTTGATGCAGTAACACGGGCATTCAATGTTGGTTTTTTCGCCTTGTCGCTAACGCAGTGTGATTTCTCCAGATTCTCTGAACCTTTTGACGATATTACGGACCGTAGATGATGAAATCCCTAAATTTCTTGAATAGCTTGTTGTTTTTAAACTGTTCGATTCAGCTCACGATTTGTTCGCTAAGTGGTGACCCTCGCCCCATCCTTGTTTGTGAATGACTGAGCATTTCAGGAAGCCGCTTTTTACAATCATGGCACCCACCTGTTCCCCAATTAGCCCGCTCACCTGTTGTTCCAAATAAGTGTTTGATGAGCATTCCTCAACTCTCTCAGTCTTTTTTGCCACTTGTGCCAGCTTTTTTGAAACATGTTGCAGGCATCAAATTCCAAATGAGCTAATATTTGCAAAAAAATACAAAGAAACATTAAGAACTTGTCTTTGCAGTGTATTCAATTGAATATAGGTTGAAAAGGATTTGCAAATCATTGTATTCTGTTTTTATTTACGATTTACACAACGTGCCAACTTCACTGGTTTTGGGTTTTGTATTATGACCATAGGATTGGGTTTGTTTTCTATCTACCTTTAAGATTGAAGATCAGAGTTTTTACCACACACATTTAAAGTATCCATGGGATTCAATTCAGCCACCGCAATTAAAAAAGCAAGAACAAAAAACTTCTCTATCTCACTGTAATTGTGGCGAAAATCCCATAGGAATACTGGAAAAGTTATGGCTTTTCAGAAAAAAAAAAATCTATGTGGAAAATTCAGATAACAGTCGATTCAATTATGATTGGGTATAAATGAACAGTCACAAAAGGCACAGCCATTTAGCAACAAGATGGTTTGAGATTTGCTGCTTTGACAAAAGCTGCGTGAACAAACAGCCATACAGTTTAAAGGCAACGTTTCCCAACGTGTGATTGCACAGAATTTCAGAATTGACTGTCTATAGTATAGTGAAAGGTTTCATGATTCAAGGGAGGTTATTGCAGTTTTCGCGGATAAATGTTGAGGCTAAATACTGATACAGACTGCAAGTGATTTAAATAATTCAGATGACCTGCGTCAGTGAGTCAACATAGTTCATTGTGGCATCGTAAAATGCAAGTTAAGCAAAGAGAAGGCCATATATTTACACAATCAAAATGTATCGCCAAATTCAATCATCTGCAATTAACTGAAAGAAAGTGGAATGGAGCGCTGTGGTTTGATGGGTCAATCTTTCAAAATGTTTTTGGAAAAACATTTCGGGACCAAAGATAATAAGGATCATGCCGACTTTTATTAGTGAATTGTTCAAATGGCAGCATCTCTTGTGGTGTGGGGCTTCAATTGTGTTTTCAGCATTGATAACTTGTTCATCTGAGAAGGCAAAATTAATTCAGATGGGTGCACATGCATTTTGAAACAATATATACTGCCTCTCATGTGTAGACTTTTTCAGGGAAGCCCCTGCTTGATCCAACAGTATAATGATAAACCACACTCTGCATGCACCACAACAGTGTGGCTTCATAGTCAGAGAATGCAGATACTAGACTGGCCTGACTGCAGTCCAGACCTCTCACCCATTGAAATTGTGAAGCTCAAAATACTAAGGCACAAATTGCATCATTGGGGACCCTGGACTATTGACCATCTGAAGTCCAATACCAGGCAAGAATGGGAACAAATTCTGCTTTTGAAAATCCAACAGTCAGTGTCCTCAGTTCTAAAACAACTACTGAACATTATTAAAAGGAGAGGTGATGTTACACAATAGTGAACACTCACCTTTTCCAACTTCATGAGAAAGTGTTGCAGACATCATATTCTGAAAAAGCAATTACTTTCCAAAAACAAGATGGTGAGTTAAAACATTACTGATTTTGTTTTTGTACTTTTTTTTTCAGTGAATACAGGATGAAAGTGATTTGCAAATAATTCCTTGCCGTTTTAATTTACATTTTATACATTGTCCCAATTCTTCTGGAACTGCGGTTGTACATGGTAATGAATTTTCTTCCTCGTTTACATTTAAGTACAAACTGTGCAATACTTCACTACCATTTACCACCACTTTCTGCAGTTTGCCATGGTTTACAATTAATGCTCAAATTTAACCTGTTTTACCACAGTTACTCTGAGTAACCATGATTACAACAGTTTTCTTGAGTGTTATATAGTGGTGAATTTTCTGCCCATTGCTAGTGATTTTAATCAGTTGCAGAAATTGAACCAAAAAAAGCCTGCGAAAAAAACGTAACTTCCAGTATGCTGCCTCTGACACTTTCATAATGATTCAAAAAAATTTACGGAAGGATTTAACGATAATGTACTTCATTTTGCCATGAATGACCATGAGTTAAGAAACCTGCTATACCTTACAGTTGCATAATGTTTGCTTAATAAAAAAAATATGGCTCATGCCCTTAGTGGTTGCTTTGTGCATTCAAAATGGATAGCATTTCTTTGATATTTTACTGTTTTTAAAACAGATACGACTAGCAATTTCGTGTGAAAGCTAAATCTAGCCGGGTATTATGTGCAGATTCACAGATAGATGTACACAGTACTTTCATACAACCCCAATTCCGAAATAGTTGGGACGAAGTGTAAATTGTGAATAAAATCAAAATGCAATGACTTTCAGATCACATGAGCCAATATGTTATTTACAATAGAACATAGATAACATTTCAAATGTTGAAACTGAGACATTTTTATCCACAAAATGACCTTATTTCAAATTTTCTGGCTGCAACAGGTCTCAAAAAAGTTGGGACACAGGCAAAAAAGGGCTGAAAAAGCAATTAATATAGAAGAGAATCAGCTGAAAGAACATTTAGCTAGTAATTAAGTTAACTGGCATCAGGTGTGTAACATGATTTGCTATAAAAGGGATGTCTTAGAGAGGCTGAGTCTCTCAGAAGTAAAGATGGCCAGAGGCTCTCCAACCTGTGAAGGCATGCATAAAAAAATTGTGGAATACTTTAAAAACAATGTTCCTCAACGTCAAATTGCAAAGGCTTTGAAGGTCTCATCATCAACAGTGCATAACATCATCAAAAGATTCAGAGAAACTGGAAAAATCTCTGTGTGTAAGGGACAAGGCCGAAGACCTTCACTGGATGCCCGTGATCTTCGGGCCCTCAGACGCTACTGCATCACTCACCGGCATGATTCTATCATTGACATTATTAAATGGGCCCAGGAATACTTTAAGAAACCACTGTCTGTAAACACAGTCTGCCATGCCATCCACAGATGCCACCTAAAACTCTATCGTGCAAAAAGGAAGCCATTGTTGAGCATGATCCAGAAGCGCCGCCATGTTCTGTGGGCCAAGGCTCATTTAAAATGGACTGTAGCAAAGTGGCAAAGTGTCCTGTGGTCAGACGAGTCCAAATTTGACATTCTTGTTGGAAATCATGGGCGTCGTGTCCTCCGAGCTACAGAGGAGAAAGACCACCCCTCCTGTTATCAGCGTTCAGTTCAAAAGCCAGCATCTCTGATGGTATGGAAATGCATTAGTGCATATGGTGTGGGACACTTGCATGTTTTAAAAAGCACCATGAATGCTGAAAGGTATATAAAGGTTTTAGAGCAACATATGCTCTCCTCCAGTCGACATCTATTCCAGGGAAGGCCTTGTGTATTTCAGCAGGACAATTCAAAACCACATACTGCAGCTATTACAACAGCATGGCTTCCTAGTAGAAGAGTCCTTGTGCTGAACTTGCCTGCCTGCAGTCCTGATCTTTCACCAATTGAGAACATTTGACACATAATTAAATGAAAAGCCCCTGAAAGGAGACCAAAAAACTCTGCAGCGGCTGGAAGCCTGTATTAAACAAGAGTGGGATCAAATTCCAATGGCTAAACTCAAGAAACTTGTCTCCTCAATGCCCAGACACCTCCACTCTGTGTTAAAAAGAAGCGGGGATGCCACACCACGGTAAACAGGCCCCTGTCCCAACTTTTTTGAGACCTGTAGCAGCCATCAAATTTGAAATGAGCTCATTTTGTGGATAAAATTGTAAAATTTCTCAATTTCAACATTTGCTATGTTATCTCTGTTTTTTGTGAATAAAATACTGGCTGGTTTGATTTGAAAGTCATTGTGTTTTGATTTTATTCACAATTTACACTTTGTCCCAATTATTTTGGAATTGGGGTTGTACATGAGGTGAAGAAGACTGGAAACCTCAGTGCTATTTGGCCTGATATGATGACAATTAAATGTATATACTGGTTTTATAACTAGCAGCAATACTACTACTTTATCTGCACCAGCTGCATGGCTGAAATTAAGCAGGTGCAGGCTTGGTTAGTGTTTGGATGGGAGACCACATAGGAAAATTAAGTTGCTCCTGGAAGAGGTGTTGGTGGGCTTGTAGGTTGCAATCTTCCCTCTGGTGGAATAATTTGTAATACCCTGGTGCAGTGATGGGGACACTGTCTTTTGGATAAGATGTTAAACTGAAATCCTGACTCACTGCGGTCATTAAAGATCCTATGACATTCTTTAAGTTGATTAGCAGAATACTTCACAGTATAGCTTCATGAACTGGAAAGTTTACCAGAAGTATACAACTAATAAACTAGCAGTATATCTGTAAGTTTACTTGCAGTATACTTGAATGTATACTTTCATAAACTGAAAAGTATGTTAAAAGTATACAACTGGTTAACTCACAGTATACTTAAAAGTTCACTTGTAGTGTACTTGCAGTACAAAATAAAACTTAGATGTAAACTAGATGTGGACTTTAAGTTTACTTTGCTTAAACGTGAAGTATACATAAAAGTATACTTTTATAAACTTTAAGTGGTCAATTTAGTCCCAAGAAGTATTTAATTAGTACACTTACAAGTATACTACTAGTATATTGACACAAGTACATTTGCTACAAAGAGAACGCTTGGAAAATATACTTGACGTTTACTTAAGTTTACTTGAAAAAATGAACTTGAAGTATACTTCTTTTTTTGTAAGGGGTGCTTTTATTCTACTTTTTGTGTCTTGTGTCATGCCCTTTTTAAAAATGATTGACTCCCACCCCAAATCAATGTGCTGATGAAGGCATGAAAATCTGAATGGAGAAGATGTTCTCAGAAAATGTATGCATAAGCCTACTGTGTACACTTGGGAAGAATAAATTAACTGAGTACAAGTTGGTCTTCATACTTTTTTTTCCCCCCATCTCATTTACATTCTGCAGCACTTTTGGTTGTCTTTGAAACCTGACAGGATGAATGCACTTGAACTTTTCCAATTTTTTGTCTTCTGTTCACGTGCGGAACCAGGGCGAGAAAATTTTGCTTAATTTGATTAGATAGAGCGAATGTTTCTTGTCGTATGACTGCCAGAGAATGTTGTTTCACTGCTGCTGGAACTTGCATCATGATTGAAGGCATTTAGTGCCATCTGCTGGTTACTACAAGTAGTGCTTCTTTCGGCCTCTGTCAGAATGGAAAAACTTCACGAAGTGAAATGAGGTAGGTACTCTGGCAAAAAAAAAAAAAAAAAAAAAAGAAAAAAAAAGTCTCACACTAATATTTCGTCAGACCCCCTTTAGCTTTGATGACGGCGGGCTACTGACTGCATTAATTAAGGTGAAATAAGTTGCAGCCAGCTGAAACATATTAACTACTGCAGTAATTTTACAACCCCAATTCCGAAATAGTTGGGATAAAGTGTAAATTGTGAATAAAATCAAAACGCAATGACTTTCAAATCACACCAGCCAGTATTTTATTCACTATAGAACAGAGATAATATGGCAAATGTTGAAACTGAGAAATTTTACAATTTTATCCACAAAATGAGCTCATTTCAAATTTGATGGCTGCTACAGGTCTCAAAAAAGTTGGGACAGGGGCCTGTTTACCATGGTGTAACATCCCCTCTTCTTTTTAACACAGATTGGAGGTGTCTGGGCATTGAGGAGACAAGTTTCTTGAGTTTAGCTATTGGAATTTGATCCCACTCTTGTTTAATGCAGGCTTCCAACTGCTGGAGAGTTTTGGGTCTCCTTTGAGGGACTTTTCGTTTAATTATGCGGCAAATGCTCTCAATCGGTGAAAGATCAGGACTGCAGGCAGGCCAGTTCAGCACACGGACTCTTCTACTACGAAGCCATGCTGATGTAATAGCTGCAGTATGTGGTTTTGGATTGTCCTGCTGAAATACACAAGGTCTTCCCTGGAATAGATGTCGTCAGGAGAGGAGCATGTGTTGCTCTAAAACCTTTATATACCTTTCAGCATTCATGGTGCTTTTGAAAACATGCAAGTATCCCACACCATATGCACTAATGCATCCCCATACCATCAGAGATGCTGGCTTTTGAACTGAACGCTGATAACAGGAGGGGTGGTCTTTCTCCTCTTTAGCCCGGAGGACACGACGCCCATGATTTCCAACAAGAATGTCAAATTTGGACTTGTCTGATCACAGGACACTTTGCCACTTTGCTACAGTCCATTTTAAATGAGCCTTGGCCCACAGAACACAGCGGTGCTTCTGGATCATGCTCAACAATGGCTTCCTTTTTGCATGATAGAGTTTTAGGTGGCATCTGTGGATGGCACGGCGGACTGTGTTTACAGACAGTGGTTTCTTGAAGTATTCCTGGGCCCATTTAATAATGTCAATGACAGAATCATGCCGGTGAGTGATGCAGTGGTTTCTGAGGGCCCGAAGATCACGGGCATCCAGTAAAGGTCTTCAGCCTTGTCCCTTACGCACAGAGATTTTTCCAGTTTCTCTGAATCTTTTGATGATGTTATGCACTGGCGATGATGAGACCTTCAAAGCCTTTGCAATTTGACGTCGAGGAACATTGTTTTTAAAGTATTCCACAATTTTTTTATGCAAGCCTTCACAGGTTGGAGAGCCTCTGGCCATCTTTACTTCTGAGAGACTCAGCCTCTCTAAGACATCCCTTTTATCGCCAATCATGTTACACACCTGATGCCAGTTAACTTAATTACTTGCTAAATGTTCTTTCAGCTGATTCTCTTCTATATTAATTGCTTTTTCAGCCCTTTTTTGCCTGTGTCCCAACTTTTTTTAGACCTGTTGCAGCCAGAAAATTTGAAATAAGGTCATTTTGTGGATAAAAATGTAAAAGGTCTTAGTTTCAACGTGTGGAATGTTATCTATGTTCTATTGTAAATAACATATTGGCTCATGTGATCTGAAAGTCATTGCATTTTAATTTTATTCGCAATTTCCACTTTGTCCCATCTATTTCGGAATTGGGGTTGTACATTGGAAGGCTCTGACCAATTTGCTCAGTTAAATGCAGGTGACGACATTTTTATTTATATATTTTGGCCAGGCAGTGTACTTTTTGGCAGGTCAAGTCAGTATATCATGTCCCAAATGCGTAGTGTTGACATTACAGGGCATTTCGGACAGTATGAAATTGTTTTTGAATTGGTGAAAAATGGCATTGGTTAATCACATTTTTCAGGATAAGAAGGCTTGACCGCTGAAATATTGCGCGAGCAATGGGTACGAAAGGAGGTATTATTTTATTAATGAAAATTTAATTGCAGAGCAAGAAAGTACATTAAAAACCTGTAGGAAGAGAAGTTTTTCAGGATTACCGACAATCTTTATTTACAACGTCGGTAGCCAGTCACGGGACCTAGCTGGCACACGATTTATGAGAGACAGTAGCAGCAAAAATTGTCCTGTGTCCTGTGTGGTGTCCTGCGCACTGTCCTGCGCAGTGTCCAGTGTCTTGCGCGGTGTCCCGTGTCCTGCGCCAGTCGCAGTGTCCTGCGCGGTGGCCTGCGGCAATTGAGCAGCGTCCTGCACACTTGTAACAGGATAGTACAGTTTTCTTTATTTAAATTTCATGCAGTCGGAGAGAGGTGATGGGTTTATGTTTATTTTGATCTTGAAAACAGCGACGTTCAAATTGCACACATCCTTGTAGATTTTAGCTCTGCGTTGGAGCTTATAGGCTACGTTAACAGGATCACACGAGTAGGCTGCTAACCTGTTCAATATATATCAAATAGAGCACGCTGCTCCTGTTGCAGGACAGTCGCTATCTGTACACCATTCCTAATTTTAACATCGATAGGGGAGACCGGGGTTACCTCGTCATGATTTTGTGTTGGGCTCCATAACTCTTTGTTGCTAAAACTTAGAGAAATACCTTTATGGTATATGTGTAGTGCAGAATGTCGCCTACAAAACTTGTATTGATACAATCTCAATATAACATATATTTACGTCACAATATTCCATTTTCGATATATCACAAACATGCCGAAGTAACCCCATACCCGGGGTTACTTCGACAGATGGGTGGGGTAAAATCGTCATAGTTGGCAATCAGCTGAAGCTGAAAAAGACAGTCCAATATTCTCATAACAGAAATGGTGAGAACTGTTTTATTTTTACAACAAACTGACACAAGCTATGATTTATGCATAATCACCACCATCAGAGTTGCAGTTATGACATATGTAGGCGAGCCCACTGACATTTGCACAGTCCTCATGTGCCCACCCTTTGCATGAGAAGCATTGGACCCACTCCTCTCCAGTCTCCATCTTTGGATGATGAGTAAGGACCAAGGCACCAAAGAGGAGCAGCAAACATTCCCACTATCAAAGGAATGAAATGTAGAGGCCCCAGGGCTGGCACCTGCCAACCCTAAATTCTCTGCCAACTCCTCCACTTTAATGGGCCCCACCTGTGGCCCATTAAGGTGGAGGTGAAAGAACGAGAAAGGGGAGGGGCTGCAAGGAGCAAACCCTTACACATTCATACTTGTGTCCTCCAAACAAAGGCCCTAATAGGTCCTCTATCATAAACATAAAATAAATGCAAATATTAGAATTATTAAGACACTATAGGAGTCTGAAAAACAATAAATTGGCTCCTTTATTTGACTTTGGAATATTTTAATATAGGCCTAACACAGGACCTACAAGCGGGGCAACCTCAGCACACTGACAAACTAACCCCATGCTGCTTGGCCAGTGCAGCCCTGTGCTCCCATTTTGGAAATCAGGCCGCATCTCTCATCGCAGCAGGCCCTTATCTTATGTGTAGTTAATAACTCTAGTTACATATGTTTATGAAACAGTAAAAACACAGTGGAAATCTTTGTCTTCAAAGAAGCTAGACGCATTTCTTTCAGAAACTTAAAGTTCACAATTTGAGTCAAAATTCAGTTATTTAGGCAGAAAACACTTACATGACACTACAAGTCCTTCTTCTTTCCAAGAGATGATGTCGCTGGGATGTCACATAATTTGTACATTTTTGTTTTCCCGTCAGTGCATTTGCAATGAAAAAAACTGGGGTGACAAACCTAACCCCGTGGCCGAAGTAACCCCGGTCTCCCCTATGTTTCAAACTCGTACCGGTTTCACGCGGGTTTACAATGCTGATTCGAAACTGTAGACACGTTGCCTGTACATAGGCAGAGATACGACATAGCTTTCAGTTGAATTACTGAGTTGAATTGGCCAGCTTGTAAAAACAATTTTGCGGTTCATTCCGGACGGATGACATTTGGCTTAATAGGCTGTGTCATCACCTTGTCCCTCCATCAAAGCAACAGTTTCAAAACTTGAATTGCAAACCGATCTGTCCCGTCAAATAACAGAGAAATTAAACCATGTCACTGAGTTTGTAGCTCATTACTCAGGCCGGTAGGCCACGAGCCTAAGGCTGCGTCCAAATAGTCATTTTTCCCTAGGAAAGTTCCAAACTCCTAAAAAATGATCCGGAAATAATTACGTGGCAGCCATGACAAGGGGATTCGAATTCTTTAAATATTAAGGAAAGGTGTCTCAGTGCTTCCTAATTTACCTCCTTAGCATAGGGTACACAGAACCACCCTTTCCTAAAAGAAAGGAGATAACGCTATCCCACAATTCTGCGCAGCAGCAATATTTAAAGCGAGGACCATTCATCTGGCCAATTGCGTAAAGAAACGTATATGATGGGCAGGGGGCTGATAATTACGTTGCTGAGTGTAAGTGCATTCGGATTCTCTAATTAGCGCGGTTGTCTTCGTAAGTCGTTTGGAATTCTCCTTTGCACCTTTCCTTTATCTAATGACGTTTTCCACAAGGTTAAAGAGAAGTGGTTAGGTTTTTGTGGACAGGACATAATTTTTTGACTATTCGGACGCAGCCTAAATTTCGGCTCCATTCCTCTTTTCAGGGTCGCAATTGTCCTGCTCATGTGCGGGTGCGGTTTCGCGATTGGCCCAGGCCTAGACCAGGCCCGAGTAAAGGTTCTGAGGAGCCTCTTGTTACTCTGGCCGGTAGGCCACGATAAGTTTCTGCTCCGGATCTTATTTTTATTACTCGGGCCAGTAGGCCTTGCTCGGGCCGGTAGGCCACGAGTCGAATTTTCGGCTCCGTTCTTCTTCTTTTTTTTTTTTTTTTTTTTCGGGGTCGCGATTGTCCTGCTCACGAGCGCGCGCGGTTTCGCAGTTGGCCCAGCCCCAGACCCAGCCCGAGTATGGGGGGTTATAGACGGGTTGTGTACAAACAATACTAGGTGCGTGCGCAACCAGGGGGCAAAAGACTGCTTGGGAGTGAACTGATATCAATGTAGATGCTGTATTGTTTGTAAGTTCTCGCTGACTCAATTGTAATAAAATGTCATTTCATAGAAAAATCGGTTTGTTTTTCATTGCATCACAAATCAGAAAAATACTTGCTGAAATGTCCATGAATTTCACTCAACTTACCAGGTTGTGATGGTTGTTTTGGATGTCTACAATATCAGGAGCATGGTGGTTACGTTAGTGAAAGTCAAAGTAAAAATGTTAACGACGAGGCTACTTGACGGCCTGCCAACATTTAGAAGAAAAAAAATAACTGCCAATGTCCCTGTAAATATATGTCACACTACACGTCTGACAGCTCGTTAGCTTGGTCTGGGACAGAGATGGCTCAGACCAATTATATCAACAGCCTAAGCAGCTTAGACTGCACCGATTACCTCAAGAAACTGGTCATCAGTAATGGTGAGACATTACCAGACCCTTATAATATTAATTTGGCCCGACATATACAGTTATCTCATAGAGAAGCCCAGTGTGTACACAAAGGACAATTTGCGTGCATATAAATCTTTAGATGCATATAATTACGTAATTTGTAGTCATGTGCAAAACCTAAAGTTTTCTGACACGCGTTCAAGGTTTTGCGCTTTGAGGGCAGGTGTCCTGCCCAGCCAGAAACAGGGACTAAAGACAAAACCTTATGATGCCTGGGTGTACGAGCACAGGGATCTTGGTTACATCCTAACCGCTAACTGCACATGCATGGCAGGGTAAGTCTCACAGCAGACACCCCAAAATATACCAAATATAATCGTCTTCATCTTTTTGCAAAAGGATGAGATCCCCTCGGGATATTATAAAATTTCCATCCATCCTTTTGCCGGTTTGTGCAGATAACAGCACAACAACTCCTCGTCATCTTCTTTTTGCTGCTTGACTCCGCTTGAAAACAATGAAAATGTCCCGCTTTCTGCCCCCTGGCTGCACGCACATATCTGTGATGACGTTGAACAGAAACCCATCTATCAACCTTATTCCCATGTCCCATGATCCCTTGTGCAAATTCTGGGCGCAACTTCCGCTGCATCCTGTCACTGAACTGTTTACCATGGTAGTGGCTCACGCGAATCCTCTTTTTTTAAGCGATTGGAAAATAATATATGAGGGAACATCACCTTTTAGCCCTCAGTTGGGATAAAGTTACGGTACCGCTGCCTTCTACTATCAAAGAATGGGAGAACGACCTGAAGCAGTGGCCACACTAGCGCATTGGCTACATTAGCGACTCCGTTGCCACAGACTGGGAAGCTATGAACAATCTACAAAGCTCTGAAGCGTATGCAGTACTTCCACAGCAACAAGGTCAGTCGCGTTTTGTTAAAGGAGGTAGTATATGACCTTATGTACCTTAAAACAGATATACAAGTACTTTCTGAGAATATTTATGAAGGAAACACTATATTTCAGCACTAAATATTGCTCTACATATGAAATGTAATGGATTGTTATACAGAGTAAATTAAGCCATCCAACAGTACAAGTCAAATTAGCTCTACTCTAGCCAACTACATTATACGGCATTAAGTTGCCAGCTAATCCAATACTATAACATGTAAAACACAGTGAATCCATTTTTCCCATACTTTTAATTTTAGTGAAATGAGGTTTGGAGTGCAAGACTATTGTTTGGAACAGAGTAGGCTATTTTCAAAATGTAGTAGACTATTGCTACTTCTACAGCCTCATCTTAAACTGTACAGGATGAAACGTTAGTTACACTGACTGGCATTACCAGACTAATACAACCATTTTCTGTCCTCCCTACACGTGAAATCATACCTTGTGCTCTCCTGGCACTGCTGTCAAAATGCTTCTGAGGACCCGGCGTCTCCTCTGTGGCGGTCTGTCTGAGCCTAGCCATAAAGTAGGAATCGTTGTTTGTCAACATAATGAAATGAGCACCTAATGTTTTCGGGGTCTTTTTCAAATTCAGGTTTTTCAGCCAAATTCTGGCTTCCTCTTCTGTAGGTAGGCGATGGAAACTGTTTCGCTGAACACAAGGACAATCCCCTATGTTCTGGGTGCATGTTCAAAACACTGTTGATCAAACCATAAATTTAGCTTCCTCTGGTTGTTAGTTCAACCTCGAACAGCACAATAGGTGCCTGAGCTCTGAAGGGACATTTTAAGAAAAAGCAAGTTAATTTGTTAAAAAAAAACGAGCTGTAATCGCTAAGTTAATTGAAAGAAACGCCGCTGTTCTTGACTAGCCACTCGCTAAAAACTACTTCCGCCAGAAGTTGCACCCATGATCATATCTGCCGTAGCGCCCTCAGGAATAAGGAGGATACTACGAAGCAAGTTAAACATAGACACCCTTTATTTCAGTAAACCGGTTCAACAAACCCTGACCTCGCAATCACAGATCATTGGTATCATAACGGTGGTTATAATCTTTCTTTGTTAACCTCGGCTTTGTGCTTTTTTGCACAAAGTTCCGTGCGTCAATTTTCCGTATTTCCCTTCATAAAATGACCGATCGCGTGCTGAATGCTCCTCCTTGGAAGCTATCCCTGATCCAGGATCAGAAAGACTGCGGGATGTCTCCCCCCGCGGCACCAGGGGTGCCCCAGCGGCTTAATGGGAGACATGAATTTTTACACTGATTGGTTGGACACTTTGAAAGATTGCACGATAATGCATGCGCATAGACTCTTGGGAAATTGTAATTGAGGTTTATGTTAGTATATGTATTCTTGTTGGTTGTAATAAGGCCAGGGGGGAATTCTGCCGGAGAATTGCTGACCGTGAAAATGCGTAAGTCCTCTGATGAAGGACTAGTGGAAATCACTTTAGTTTCTCGGCCAAATGCAACAAAGTGAAATTATATTATAGATTGAATATTATCTGACTGTTAAATATCAATAATAAACTCCGTTTTACTAATTTCTTTGTTTTTGGTTTAAAATATTTTTTCCATTGCTTTTCTTTTATACAGCATGATTTTAATAAAATCGTATTCCACCAGTAACCCTAACCAGTTGCACCATTGCAAATTTACAGTAGTCCTGTGGCATAAAATAGGGGAGACCTGGCTTGATTGTAACACGTCACAATTGTAACGTGCACGTTTTCTCTTGATTGGTCAATGCGGTCGTGATGTCATCATGTCAGCATGTGACGAATACCGTAATACACGTGCCCGGGAAGCTGCAAATCTTTTCATCCATGCTGCAGGGAGATATCGCCAGAGAAGTTGGTTTTCCACAAAGCAAGTAAAAATTCACTCCCACAGTATTTTTTGACTACAGATTTTTTCTTTAATGTTACAGAGCTAAAATCCTCTTGGGTGTCTGTATGTATATGTTCGTTACTAGTATGCATCGTTTTCACACATTATGATTGTTAGGTCCGTTCTGTAAACAACGCCAAATGAATGGTGCGCCGAGCGGCGCAGTTGTCACACATGTTACATTTGAGACAACGGCAGACATTTGCAAGCACAGCTCGAATAATTTTTCTCTGTTTGCTTTTTTATTTGTTTTACAGAATGTCCCCACAAAACTGCACATTTTAAAAAATGCACTAGATGCAGAACAGCACATATTATTATGTTCTTTGCACTGAGATGTAGGCTTAGTCCTACCATGAAATTCTGTCTGTAGGCAAATGTTATTGTAGCCTATTTTGGATTATTGCAATAAAACTTTAAAATACAATTAGACTGTTTTTCTATAGCACAGACTGTAAAAAAATAATTGATTTGGGGTGTTGCTACATAATTGACACTGCAAGGGTACCAGTGCAGGTATGAATGGGACTTTTACAAAACTCATGTGTCATATTTGCCAATATTCTGTGTTCAGTCAGCTGTCATTCAATTATATTCAAAATCAAATTAGGATTGCATAACATTTTTACAACTCCATCAGTCAAAGTCGCCAACTTTGTAGGCACAATCAATGCATTTTCCTATCAAGGAACTCACACAAATGTTCCAACTGGTACATCTGGTAAATTTTAATATACAATAGTTTTGATAGGACATTCTTATCACATTATTGGTGTTAAAGAAATGTTAAACAGTTGCCTGAATGAAATATAATTGATTTGACCTGAAAACGAGGAGTTTAATGCTCCTTTTTAGCAGTGTTACAATTGTAACTCCTGCGGTTACAATTAAGACTCAAATGCGCTTCAGTTGTACCATCGGACAGAGTCCGCTTTCAGTTATATTACTCAAGACCTGTTTTATCAATTGAAAAACTTTAAGTGGTTTATGATAGCAGACTTGTTGGTGCTTTGCCTGAAAATATTACATATGTAGGTAAAACGATCTCTTAGTAATAGAATGAAAAATGAAAAACGTTACAATTGTGGCGGCTCTCCCCTACTATTTTATAGTTGAATACGCTTTAATAGTTGCAGTACCAGCACTGTCAAGAGGACATGGCAGCAAGTTAAAACAAAGCATGAGAACATTTTTCAAAGTAGTACGCCCTATGGTGCTTTGCTTTCATAATTATTTTAATTATTTTAATGGTATGCTGTGTAAAATGTATAGCGCGGCATACAATATTCTTGCTCATATTTTCTGCATCACCACCTGAATGTTGTCCGTTCCCGTGGGGGAAAAAAAAAACGCAAAGTTATGCATACCGTTCGTGCAACTTAAGTGCCTCTCTTTGCTACATTGCCGATATATGGCTCCAGTAGATCGCATAAGTAAGGAATTCCTTCAGCTGACAGTCTGTAGCGTTCATAGAGAATATCGTCAGAAAAAGCGAACAGCTCATGCCAGTCTCCCTTCGAAGAGAACCGCCTACGTTTCAGGCACCGAAGTCCACAGGATTATTCAAGAAAGGTGATGCTAACTTCAAAGGTGGTGTTTACTGATAAGGCAGCACATGTATAGCCGATTACAGCCGAAACTCGGCACATAACCTGCTCCCGACCAGGTTAAGTTTGCAGCATAAGTACCCATGCTAATCTAGCCACGTTAAAATAAAGGCACCTTCGTGACATTGAAAACCTAGGCTCGACATACCTCGCTAACCCACTTCTCTTGCTTCGTAGTATACACCCCTGGCTCTGAGGAGCCCCTTGTTTTTTTTTTTTCGGGGTAGCAATTGTCTTGCTCATGCGCGCGAGCAGTTTCGCGATTGGCCCAGGCCTAGACCGGGCCCGAGTATATGCTCTGAGGAGCCTCTTGTTTAAGAGGGGTTTGGATTGACTTAATAATAGCCTACCGGTCATTCCGAAGGGAGTAAAAAACTGCAGATGTATCATAGGCTGTCCTAAAAAATATCTCAGGCAAATAAGAATAAAGAAATGACCATGTGTATCGTTGCACATGCTTTATTATAATTTATGGCAGTAAACCATCTGTGCCTCTGATTTAGGCTTATTGTTGTGGGTCGTGAACAATATTCAGACGTGCTTTGTTTCATTCCAAAATATGTAAAAAGTTGGAGTAGCTTCAAGGTTTCTGCTAGAAAACTGAGCATTACTACCAGAAACCTTGCATCAAAATTTTAGAAACAATGGCTGTGAGACTGTTTGACAGGTTTGAAATGGCCAAAATGCGGCTCGCGGCAGGTGCCGAAATTGTCCTCTCCTGTGAGATTGACGCAGGACACTCGCATACTTCCACAGGACAGTCAACAGGACACTCGCGCAGTGCAGGACAGTCAGCAGGACACTCGCATTTGGCTCAGGACAGTGAGCAGCACCAGTGCTGTCCTGCAACTCATAAAGCCACTAAGCAGGACACGAATAATTTTACAGGACAGTTTGTTGGAACTATCCTGCTCCTCTATTGGCGCAAAAGAGCACTATCCTGCAGCTTCTACTGAGGCACTGATAAATGTACTAGATGGTGTGCAGTAACCGTCCTGCTCCTCTTGCAGCGCTGAAGAGCACTATCTTGCGTGGATCCAAATAGACTCTTTAAGTGTTGATTTAACACTGAACGTTTTAATGTGTAGCGAATGTCCCACAACAGGAGTAGCGTGCGCTTTTCAATATATTGAACAGGTTAGTACTCATGATTGATCCGGTTAACATAGCCTAAAAGCTACAACGCAGAGCTAAAATCTACAATGATGTGTGCTATTCGAAACGTCTCTGTTTAAAACATATATATTTGGATTTCAAGATAAAAATAAACATAAACCCATCACCTCTCTCCGACTGCATGAAATTTAAATAAGAAAACAGTCCTATCCTGTTACAAGTGCGCAGGACACTGCTCAGTTGCTGCAGGCCACCGCGCAGGATACTTATTATTCACAATTTATACTTCGTCCCAACTATTTCGAATTGAAATTCTGAAATAGTTGGGACAAAGTGTAAATTGTGCATAAAATCAAAATGCAATGACTTTCAGATCACATGGGCCAATATGTTATTTACAATAGAACATAGATTACATTTCAAATGTTGAAACTGAGACATTTTACATTTTTATCGACAAAATGAGCTCATTTCAAATTTTCTGGCTGCAACAGGTCTCAAAAACATTGGGACACAGGCAAAAAAGGGCTGAAAAAGCTATTAATATATAAGAGAATCAGCTGAAAGAACATTTAGCAAGTAATTAAGTTAACTGGCATCAGGTGTGCAACATGATTGGCGATAAAAGGGATGTCTTAGAGAGGCTGAGTCTCTCAGAAGTAAAGATGGCCAGA